>LZPO01027401.1:361761-375443 GCA_001675575.1 Neotoma lepida | reverse complement strand
ATTGCTTTATCTATTTTATCTATTTTCTACTTTATCCATTGAGGCAGGATCTCTCCCTGAACCTGGAGCTTGCCAGTTCCAACTAGTCTAGCCAGTGAGCTTGTCCCAGGGATCCCCTGTGCTGCAATTAGAGGAGGCTGCCACTCCTGCCCAGCTTTTATGTGGTCTGGACATCTGGATTGCGGTTCTCACATTTCTATGGCAAGCACCTTATTCACCAAGCCATCCCCACAGCCCCACTGCTTGCCTTTTTTACTAGGTTCTTCATCAATAAAAATTTGAGTGTGNACCACCAATGTACCATGCATTTATATAAATCATATAGTGCACTTACACTATCAGCTTAATCTCTCAAGTCATAATAAACAGCCAAGGGACTGGGGAGATGGCTCAGTTGTTTAGAGAGCTTGTTTTTTTGGAGGATCCAGGTTCAACTCCCAGCACCCTCATNGGGACTCACAACCCATAACTGCAGTTCTAGGGGATCACAGGCCTTCTTCTGACTGCCAGGGCACCAGGCACACACATGGTGCACACACACACATGAAGGCAAAACATCCATACACCTTAAATAAATATAAAAATAATTTTAAAACATATAGTCAAAGTGAGTTTGTTTTGTGTATNTGTGTGTGTGTGTGTGTTCATGTGTTCAGGTGTGTGAGCTGTATGTGCATGTGATAGAGTGCAATTTTGGCTGTCATTCTTCAGGGCCAACCACCTTACTTTTTGTGACAGGGTCTCTCACTGGCCTGGAATTCACTGATTTGGGTAAGCTGGCTGGACAATGAGCCCCAAGAGTCTTCCTGTCTCTACCTTCTCAAAAATTACAAGCCTGTGCTACACAAAGTTTTTCAGCTTTTCCACACACATAAATATGCATGTAATTAAAAATAAAATAAAAAGCTTTTTAAAAAAGAGTCCTGGGCATGTGTCTGAATATGATCAAATACAATCCAGAACCTTGTGTAATCATCGACACTAGACAGGATGACTCAGTCTCACGAGTGCTCACCAGAATAACAAATGGGTTATCTCTAGTTTATTACTGGAGCCCAGGGCTGGGTAGGTGGATCACATGGCTTCACTAACTGCACTGAGAACCCTGCATGACTGTTAGAAACATCTTGAACATGGTGACGACTCCTCATTCTGTGGGTTGAAGGCCCCAGAGGAAGAGCNTTCTACAGTCTGGGAGCTGGGTGATGTGTGCTCTTGAAGTCTCTTCTACCTGATAATCTTCCNGAAGCCAAGCTTACCCCAGAGAGAATCATCCCTTTCAAAACAGTGGCTCAGCCAGACCCACCCGGGNGATGCTCTAGATAGGGGCCTCTCTCAGCTGCTCTGGGAATAACTGAGGAAGCAGTGAGAGGTGATCAGGAATGGTCCCTCTGTTCAAGAGAAAGCCATAGGTCATCATTGGGAAGAATGAAACACACTTCTGCATTGAGCTGAGGTTGTAGAGAGCCAGAGTTATCCAAATAGTTCTGGCATTTAGAACTGAACACCCAGAAGTCATTCTCTGGGTCTGAAAATGTTCCATTCTTTTTCTTGTGTGGCTGTGAGGAATGGGTTGATTTTGGGAGGGACAGAACAGGTACAGATGGTGACTCAAAGTCTCAGTGGGGTGGTGCATGCCTATTGTTCTAGCACTTGGGAGGCTGAGGTAGAAGGACATGAGTTTGAGGCCAGCTTGGACTATGTATAGAATNCCTGGATAGCCTGAACGACACAGAGAGATCCTGTCTTAACAAAATAAACCCAACTAAGACAAAAACAAACAAACAAACAAACATACAAAGACAAAAACAAAAACAAAGCAAAACAATATGACACAAGANACATTTCATAAGATGACTCTTGGCTGTCACCCCGTATGACACACACACACACAAAGAGGAGCCGGGCACTACATCACTGCTCTCTGCAGATTTTTCTGGGTCCAGAAAAACTTTAGAACCTGAGGGAAGAGCTGGTTAAAAGGTGGATGGCTCTCTGAATGATCAAGTGGCAAAAGGCTGTGGCCCCGCCCATCCCAAACCTGGACCACCAAGGGTGATGCTGTGCTGTCATGTGTTGCTGAAGTCTCCATTTGTTCCAAAGCTTCCATTCTTCTAGCTTCTGGTGCATGGCTGCTGAGGCCCAGCCTCTGNATTCTTTAGGAATTGCTCTTGTTTAAAGAGAGATGCCTCACCTGAAGCTTCACCCCACATTGAATGATGTCAGTGCTAGGTACCTCCTCCTCTTTCTTGCCCCGCCTCCAGATAAAATCTCTTTACATAGTTTCTTTACAGCTTGAGTTCAGGATCCTCTTCCCTCAGCCTCTCAAGAGCTACAATTACAGCCGTGTGTAATGGAAGCTTTATCTAAAGCTTCCACTGTGACTATGGCAACCCCTCTGACCAGATGTACTCATCTACAACCTTCCAATGTGCAAATCTCCCCGTCAGGCTGTGTTCCAGAGAACCCAACAATTGTGGTATTCATATTGTGACTTATATGAATGGAAAGGGGGTAAAAAATTCAAAACTTTTCACTCCTTAAGTTTCTGCAGTGTTGTGCTTAGCTGCTACAGTAGCTTCACTATTACCTCCATTCAGTTGTTACTATTTTTGTGTGTGTATGTGTGGGTGCATGTATATACATGTCCTATACCTGTCTCTTATACACATCTAGATGTGTATAAGAGACAGGTCTTGTGTAACAGTTTCCTGTGAGATTAAAATATTCAGTTTTTCAGTGAAGCTCCTTAAGCAGTAAGATAACTCAAAATAGCTTCAGGAAGTTCCTGAAATGGACTAGATTCACTAGGCCCCACCCTCTCAGAGTAAGCAGTAAAGGGGGTGNCAGTCACTCTCAGACAAGCCAAGATGTAAAGAGGACTCTGAGCAGAAACTAGCTGAGCTGCCTGAAAGAGGTTTAGACCAGAGTCACTTAGAAAGGACACTCCCCAATGTGTTGAGTTGCCTGTAGGCTGTGTGCTCCTAGGTTCCTAGTTTTTGTGAACTGTAACCCCTGTTGGGGTAGGTTTGGGTGATGAACTATCTTTGAGTCATTTCTCTTCCTGCAAGGAACCCCTCACCCATACATCTGTAAGTAACTTCAATAAAGCTCATTGGTTCACCAAGTTGGACTTTGGCTGTATCCATACTTTGGTCTGTCGTGGGCTCCCTATCTGGGGTGAGTAGATNTGTGTGTTTTGTCTCCCCAAGAAAAGTCCTTTTACCCAATAGCCAGNGAACCCCAAGAACCCATCTGTCCCTACCTCACCAGATCTTGGATTACAACTATGTGCCACGATCCCCATCCTTCTAAAACATTTTTATTTATTATTTTTATTTTATGTCCATGAGTGTCTGCATGTATGAAAGTGTGCCACTTTTGTGCAGTGCCTGCAGAGGTCAGAAGAGGGTGTGGATCCTCTGGAACTGGGGTTACAGAGGGTTGTGAACTGGTGCTGGGAACTGAACCCGGGTCCTCCTATAGAACAGCTGTGCCATTAAGCACCTGGCCATCTTTCTAAGCCCCCTTTAAAAACAAAACAAAACAAACAAACAACTACAAAAAACAGGTTCTGGCAATTGACTTCAGGTCCTTACACTTGCAAGACAAGTGAGAAAAACCTTTACTGACNGTATGGTTTCTCCCAGGCCTCCTTCAATTATTGATAGTAAGGAACACGCTGACCTGAGAATCAGGTGACCTGAATCCCAGTTCTGTTTCTTCAAGGGACTCATTTACTGACTGAACTTCATTTCTCTTGGCTTTCCTTTTGTCTGTAAAATGGAGATGGGGGATTAGGACCTTTGAAAAGCTCTCATCCAACTCAACAATCTATTATGAACCTTGTTCTAAAATTTTTTTTATTCATGAAGACCTAATGGCATCCGGTGATGTATTTGTTGAAAATTTCCATCCAAGTGAAAGATTTGGAATGTGACCCTCCATTGTGACCTCTTCCTTGCTTCTTCTAATCCCATCTCCTTTCCCTTCTGTCCACACCACCTGGCCCCAATCTCTCCTTGTTGCGGTTCATCCGCCAGCCAGAGAGCAGGTCCAGAAAACCTCGGTGTTCTTTGAGCTCAGCTGCTTCTGTATGCTTCCAGCTGAAATCCCATCTGGAGCCAGTGTGCTGGGCCAACTCCTCCTGTGAAAGCTATCTTTTCCCTTTGTACTCTCAGCCCTGAACCCTAGGAGTGGCTTGGACAGAATTGTCCCCTGAGGTCAGACTTGGTATATTTTTTCTTCCTTAAGGCAGAATCTAAATGCCCTGGATACCTGTCTCTGGGGACATGATTCTGAGCTCAGCATTGGCTGCCTGTCAGGAGGACACAGCCTACCCTCACGGCTCTTACATCTGAATATAGGCATTGCAACTAGACAGTCAGAAATGCTTCATTTAACTGTGATTTGCATTGGTAGAGTGAACTCCTATGTCTCCTCCATATATCTGCAAAGTAACTAAGGCTGATAAATGCTTATTATTCTCATTATAAGGAAAGTGAAGTTAAATGTGATTATTCTAAGAACACACTGTATTCATTTCTTTTTTTTTCTCTCTGTACTATAATACATAATAGAAGCAACTTCCAATCATGGAAAAAGGGTTTGTTTTGGCTCACAGTTTAAGGTGATATACTCCATNATGGCAGGGCTAGCTCGACAGCCAAGACCACAGCAGTGGAGGCNAGCTCCTGTTTTTGTGCAGTGATTCTCAATTTTCCTAATGCTGTGACCCTTTAATACAGTTCCTTATGCTGCGGTGATCCCAACCATAAAATTATTTCAGGGCTACTTCATAATTGTAATTTGGCTACTGTTACNAATCATAATGTAACTATCTGATATGTGGCCCCAAAGGGGTCATGATTCATAGGTTGAGAATTGTTGTTGTGGTGGCTCAGGAAGCAGAGAGCCAGACCAGACCCAGAAGTGGCTATGTGTTGCAAGGTCTGCCCTCCACAATTGGCTTCTGATACCTAGGCCACAGTCTTAAAGATCCTACCTCTACAAATCTCCACTGACTGGGGGAATCAAGTTTAAACACATAAACCTGTGGGGGCCATTTCCCATGCAAAGGACAATGACACAAAAGAGAGTCAGAGTAGGACTTGGAGCATGGTCTTCTAACCTCAAAACTTCTGCTGTTAGCTGGGGCTGTAGCTCATGGACCCTTGTTTAGGATATACACACTTCGTGGGTCGAGCCTTAGACCCTAAAAACAAAAGCAACATATGCACAGAAATGATCTGAACTTTTAAATTTCCCTTTCGTTAGCCTGACAAACTTTTCAAGATCTACGCCTAGGTCCTCGAGACAGTCTCCAGGCTCTCAGGGAATCTAGCTGGAGTCTTGGCATGTAGATGGTTAGTTTGCAAAGAACTACCCATCTCCCAAACTAGATTTGGGATATTTTCAGACTAGGATCTATGGGTTTTCTATATTTTCAGACATGCATTTTGTGTTTCATTCTAATTAAGATCATTTAATCTTGACTTGTAATAAGTGAAGTGTATTTCCTTTTTTATAATTCCCATAACACTGCATAATGACGATGATAGGAACCAGCCCTGTCAAGCGTAGGACAATAGGAAGCTGCCCACGGGTGTGATGTTACAGACCTTGAGAAACCTTTCCCCGTTTGTTGTCTCAAATGGCAGCATCCACTTCAAGTCTCTGAAGGTTGGCCTTCATAAAAGTCTTCTCCTAGACCTTCTTCTAAGAGTGGCCCTGGAAAGTGAGCTCTTTAAGAGGCTTGGTATAGGAGAGTTGCCCTGGAGGGAGGGGTAGGAGGAGCCTCCAGGAGGGAAAAGGAGACATAGAAAGTGGATCTTTGGGTTGTGAATGGCCAGTCATCTGGCACAGTAATTGGGTGATACAGATCTTAATTTGTTTTTGGTAGACTTTTAAATTTGTGTGTGTGTGTGTGTGTGTGTGTGTGTGTGTGTGTGTGTGTGTGTGGTGTGCATTTGTGTGGGCCACAGTGCCTGTGTAGCAGTCAGAGGACAACTTGGGGGACTTGGTTCTCTCCTTCCACCATGTGATTTTTAGAAATCCATTNCCCCCTAAGCCACCTCACTGGCTCTGATACAGCCCTTGAAGCTTCAAACATCACCTTTCTGTGTCTTTGGGAGCTGAGTTAAACAGTGGTAGTAGGGAATGAGAAGGAATTTAAGGGAGTTTGCCCCAATTTTGAAAAACAGCAGCCGAGTTCCAAGGCAGAGGACTGCCCTGACTCCAAAGCTAAATTGGAAGTGGGGCATGGAGTAGCTTGGGAATGTCCTCGCTGCTTCTGCCTGTTCCAGGCGCCAAGCTGTGCCACTTCAGCACCGAAGACAGCACCCTGGAGGCTGCTTGTCGCTGTTTACACTGGGGAGTCCTGAATTTTTGAGTCTGTGTCCTTGGCAAACTGTGCCAAGTCGGGAACACGAGTGTTAGAAGACGGCGCAGCACCCAGGGATCTCACCCAGACTCCTTTGGGTTTTCCCCCGGGCTTGGAATAANCATTTGCTTTCTCCAGCCTTTTCTGCCCTTATTCTATCAGGCAGAAGGTAGAATTTTGCAGCCTTGCTGCCCTTTTCCCACACCTAGCCTGTTTCTTTCAGTCTAAGCATGCTTTTTCTCCTTATGGAGCACAGGATCTCTGCTTTCTACACAAAGACTGCCTAAGTGATATTGGATCCCAAGGAAAATATAGATGGACACCAATGTATGGTTGGCAGAGAGATANATTCCTGAAAGAGCATACATGGACCATTGGCCAGGAATTTTGTTGACATGATGTCTTGACTCAGTGGGATGTTACTACCCACTGAGTAGGAATTCAGGATCAATTAAGTCAAAGTGAAAGAGATCTCTAAGACTCTCAGTAAAGACAATGCACATCCATGGAATGCCATTGTGGGTGTAGTTCTAATTCTTCACCAACTGGGTCATCTTGAGCAGGTCACCTCACTTCTTTAGGTCTCAGGGGAGCGCATGTTACATACAAAAGGCCATTCTTACAGGAGATTATCCTAAGTAGAGTAGGGCACGATAATTAAAACCAGCCCCTACCAAGTCTCTGATGGAAAGGAATCAGTATTTCTGATTACCCGTCACTGTGGCATGTCAAGTCCGGCCTGTCATGGATGATACAGATATTGGTGTCAGGTCAATGGCTGTCTATGAATGTGACTTTGGTTCTTTTTGCGTCTGGAAAATCTCTTTTCTTCTTCCAGTAATTTGACAAGCTAGGAATACTCATAGTGACATTTTTGGTTTATCAGATAGCCACATGCTGTGGGAAAGAGCTAGTGGCCCACCCTCCCACCCTTCTGCACCAGCTAGACATCTCAGAAAGCTGCAGAAGTCTGTGGAGTTTTTGAAGACTCTCCATCCACTTACCTTCACATCCCTCTCAGGCATTGCCATCACATCTCTTGAATGAAGGGATCTTCCTTCGGAGCGCTCAGAGGAGAGGGATGTGTTTAGTCCCCAAGGGGGTATGAGTCTTAGCATAGCTTATGTACAGACAATGTCCACACAGGCAGGCTGCCCTATGACAGGAATCTTATTGTGTCCTAGCCAACTGTGAAGTAGTCACTCCCTTTCTTTCCTGAGGGGACCTCAGTTTTGTTCATGCATCTCCCACTTTGTGGAGTCGGATCTCATGTGGGTTCTGAGGACTCNAACTCAGTGTAGTAAGCGCTTTAACCCCTGAGCCATCTCTCNGGCCCAGTAATAATCCTGTGAGATGATCATCTCCCAAAGCCATTGCCATTTTGTGGCCACAGCAGCATTGCAAGGTGNTACCCCATTTGGAATAATGAGACAGAACTAGATTGCCTAGACATCCTGTAACAGCCTTAATGAGAGTGCAAGTTACAGGGCATAAAATTCACCCTTTCTTTCCAAGGTTTCCCGCTAGCTGCTAAAGTGGACAAAACCACACCACAGTCAATTGCAGAACATTTCCACCACCTCTCCTGCAATAGAATGAGATACTCTGAGCAAAACAATAAAACATAAAAAAAAAAAAGCTGCCATCATCAGGTCAGCTGCGTCTGTGTGTGAAAGATTGTCACAGGGGGCCTTGCATTCCCTCATTTCCTCACAGAAGGAGGGGTGTGGGTGGTCATTGGATCCTCACCTGAGACTCCAGCCACTCCTCCGAGCCATTTGTATGCAATTCTGCCATAACCAACTCNGGGCCTANGGGAGGTGCTAAAGTATGTAGGCTGGGAAGGCCAAGTCAAAGGGGCTCCCTCTCTGCCTTGCGGAGAAGTAAGTCGTCATTCATGCTGGGTGAACTTTCTGGTGCTGCTGCTTTGGGTCACCTGTGCTCTGTAAGTCAGCCCAACAGAACTCGTTGGTTCTCCAGGGGAACTTTGGTGGAATCATACTTCGTTTTGTCATAGGGACCTCAGGAGGACAGGATAAGTGTTCTCTGGACATCTTCCCCATCCTAAGTCCATTGGTCTCATCCACCACCACCTCAAATCCCCAAAACCTCCACNTAGGGATCTTTTTCTGTTTGGTTTGTTTCTGTGTTTTTTGTTTTCTGAGACAGGGTTTCTCTGTTTAGCCCTGGTTGTCCTAGAACTCACTCTAGACCAGGCTGGCCTTGAACTCACAGAGATCTGCTTGCCTCTGCCTCCCCAGTGCTGGAATTAAAGGCGTGCGCCACCACCACGTGGCTCCACTTAGAGATCTAACTCAGGCCTGTTGGGCACTGAAGGATTTGTTAAGTGTGAATAACCATAGCCTCAGAAATCAGACTGTTGGTCAGCTCTTTGACCGCTACTGACTTTGGGATGGATTCTCACAAGACCGGTGTGTAGTTTATTCTTGATATGTGTAATTCTTGGTTGAATCCTCATCAGATGGTGTCTCTTCTGTTTAAGTGTTTTATTTATTTTTGTGTATGGCATTCATGTGTGTGTGTGTAGGTTTGTGTGTGCCCTGTTGCACATGTGGAGATCAGAAGACAACTTCTCTTATTGGTTTGCTTTCCCTCTTGTTTAAGGCAAAAATATCGTTTGTCACNGTATGAACCAGCTATGGCTGACCTGCAAACTCCTGGAGATCCTCCTGTCTCCACTTCCACCTAAGATTGCCTTAGGAGAACTGGGTTTTACAGACATGTGCTAACATGTCTGGTTTTCCATGGGTCCTGGGGGCCTGAATTCACTTCTTCAGGCTTGTGTGGGACTTGACTTACCCACTGAGCCATCTCTCCAAGCCAATTGTGCTTCATTTTTTAGTATACCGATCAGGCTAAGAAGCTGTAGAATTGCATTCCCAGACTGTTTCTAGGCTGCCTGAGGCTGTGCTTATTGGGAATTTCAAATTAAATTTCCTGTGCAGTTTGGGCTGAGAGTGCTGATTCACAGATGGTCAGACAACACAGTCCTTCTTGGCCCCATCCATAGCCTGGAAGACTAGCTGTTAAACAGCACACTGCCAAAATGAGGGCTCTGTGGTTTCCTTTCATGGTAGCATGGGTCAGTCACACTGGGCGTTGATATGTGNTCCTATTAGGGAATGTGCTACGGGCCTCTCTGCCAAGAAGACTTAGGCCGTGTTCCTAAGTCCAAGTCCTGGTGAACTGGAGTTGTGGAATGCAGACCCCAGTGTTGAAAGTGTTCATAATGCAAGTACTAGTGGTGTATCAAGGAAAGGTGTTACCGTATATTGTCTAAAAGCCCCAAGATGGGGAGAATATTAATTAACTTGCCTGAAAGCACATAGCTCTATTCAGTGGAGGAAGAGCTGAGCTTTGAGCCCAGATCANTGGATTCAAATGGGCATTTTTCTTTCCACTACATCTGTGGTGGAGTCATCAAGTGCCTGTCCATTTGGGCTGGTGTAANGGAACACTGCAAATCAGATAGCTTATAGCAATGGCCANTTACTTATCATGGATGTGGAAGATGAAAAATACCTGCAGATTCCATGTCTGGTGAAGGTTCATTGGCTCACATGATGGCTTTTTACCAGGTCCTCGCGTGGCAAGGTGGGCAGATGAGCTTTCTGAGGCCTCTATTTGTATACTTATCTATTTTATTAAAAACTTTAAAAAAGATTTATTATTTTATGTGTATGAGTGTTTTGCCTGCACACATGTCTGCACCATGTGCATGCCTGGTACTCAGCCAAGGTCAGAGAAGGCATCGGATCCCTTGGAACAGGAGTTCTGGATGGTTGTGAGCTTCCATGTGAGTGCTGGGAATTGAAACTGGGTCCTCCATAAGAGCAACAAGTGCTCTTAACCACTGAGCCAACTTTCCAGTCCCCTATTTACTTATTTGTGAGACGGGGTCTCATGTAGCCCTGTTAAGCTATTTTTGAATTAGCCAAAGATGACATTGATCCTATTTTCCTCCCTCTACCTTCCAAGCACTGGGATTATTAGGTATGTGTTACCTTACTTGACTCTATCTATTTATTTAGAGATAGGGCCTTACTGTGTAGCCCAGGCTGACTTGGAACTTGTGACTCTCCTGCCTTACCCTCCCAAGTGCTCAGATTACAGGCATACTTCACCACACCTGGCCTAGGGGCCTCTTATAGGAGGGTACTGTTCCATGAACACCCCCATGATGGAATCATTTCCCAAAGGCTTCATATTAAAGTACTAAACAAACACCACTTGGAGCATTGTATGGGTATATGGAAACGGTCCCTCACTGGTAGTAGGGAGGGTAACCCTGATACCTATAGGTGACTATAACTGAGGATATTAATGTCTGTCTCTTCAGTTTACTTAATCTCCTGGGCTTGTTTGCTTCTCCAGATGCTGTGCTGGGGATGGGTCCTGACGCAGAAATACCCCTTCAACTCTAATGCTCTGTACGTGTGTCCTATTTGTTTTTAAATCTTGTAAATTTGAGGAATTAAACCAAGATTCCCAGTTAAATTCCTATTGACTTTCTAGGCCAAGCAGGATTTGGAGGGGTATTCAGATATTTGGGTGGGGGTCTCCAGCCTGGGCTGATTCTTTGGGGACCATCCCCATCTCTTCTCTGGTATTTCACAAAGAGCCTATGGAGAAGAATGAGATCATGTCTGCAAAGTGAGCCGAACTCCTTGGAGCGAGAAGCTAATGATCTCAGGGCCTATGAGTGTGCCATTATCTGTTTCCAATTTCTAATCCTGATTCAAGGGCCAGACTGAGTTTATCTTGCAGAACTGGTCAGCTCTTGAGTCAAAGAGCTGAACCCTCTTCTTTTCCTCTTCTGGGTTTTCAGATGGTGACAAGAGCCCCTACTGCCATGGCAACGGGAGCTGTGGAAAACTTAACCCTGAAATGTGGGCTGGAGTTGGCAGCTTCTGTGGCAGGGGCTGTCATCCCCCGGAGGCTCTTCCTTCATTTCAACTTTGCTCACCGAAGCCAGGATTGAAGGGACCAAAACCAGAGACTCTGGGGGTATGTGGTGCGTTCTTCATCTTTCATGAAGAATGGCTCTGAAACTCACTGGCTGCATGATACTTAACAAGTCACTTGACCTCATCGAGTCCACATTGTAAGGATGGACTTATGCCCTTAGATGAACTTGAGAGTGCTCTACCCATGTGGTCTGTTTGAAGCAAGGACTCTAGGCTGTCTCCTAACAGCTTCTGCTTGTGAGTTCATCATTCCGTGAGGGTGTGGGCCAGGACAAACACCNGGATTTTAAGTTTTCTTAGGGAGGGAAGATTTTTGGGAAAATCAGCCTAGAACTTTCTTTGTAGTAGATGTTTCTTCTTAAGATGTGATAATATAAAGGACCAGGTATCCAGCTTAGTGGCAGAGGACTGACCTAGCATGCATAAGGCCATGAGTTCAATCTCCATTGCAATAAAATAATTTTTAAGGGAAGTAAAGAAAAAATGTGATAATATGGAGAGAAGAAGAAAATTGCAACAGACAGCCAGGGAATAGAGAACCAGGCCTCCGCAGGCCTGACCCACAGA
Source organism: Neotoma lepida (assembly GCA_001675575.1). NCBI lineage: Eukaryota > Metazoa > Chordata > Mammalia > Rodentia > Cricetidae > Neotoma > Neotoma lepida. Next base: position 363,506 of record LZPO01027401.1, on the reverse strand, counting down.
TACACCCTATGTCATTCACTTCCGCTCTCTGACTTTGGATTTCCACTTTGTCCTATGGATTTAAAAAATGGAGAGTTCTTTGAAAAAACAAACAAAACAAAACTGAATAAAACACCTTTCAGAGTCTGGATGAAATGATCTTCACCTGAGAAATGGCTTCCCATCCAGCTCCCCAAGGACTGAAATCCGACGGCCAGTGCCTCCTCAATCGGCANGTTCCAAATAGGGCTTCACCCTCTGGGCTCAGGACAGCCACTGCACTTGTGGCTGAGGGGGTTCTGGCTCTCAAACTGGAGAGGGAAGAATTCACAGGGAAGAGAGGGAGAGGAGAACATAGAAGCTTAGGCTCCAGTATCAGTTTCACCTCNGGGTGCTTTAGCCCCTCGCCANAGCCTCTGTGTCAGAGCCGGTGAAAGAGGCATTCAAGAGCTCGCTGTAAACTTCAGGAAGGCCACTGCTTTTTTCCCCATCACTCTGTCTAAAGAACCAGACACAAATGACATCAAGCAGAAGGGCTTTATTTTAATTCACTGCTTCAGAGGGTTCAGCCTGTCATTGCCTAGTTNCATATGCTTGGGCAGAATAGCCTCCTGGCAGGGCCCTATGGTGTAAGTGAGCGAATCACTTCACTTCATCTGGGATAGAGAGAGCAAGCCAGGAAGTGGCCTGGGATAATTAATAACTTCCAAGCATCTGCCCTCCATGACCAACTTCCTCCACTGGGCCTTACCTCTTAAAGTGGCCATAGCCTTCCTAAATAGTGCCCCCAACTGGGGATTACACATTCAAAACATGAACCTGTGGGGATCTTTAATATTCAGTTTATAACAAGCTATCATGTCTCCTGGGGCCCTAACGGCTACATCTATAAAGCAAAAGTGTTTGCCCTTCTTGAAGCTGAAGCCTGAGTTACATGTCTGTGCGGCTTCAGAGCGGCAGGGCCAAGNATGTACAACTTCTGCCTTGGGGCCTTTTCAGGGCCTGCTTGGAGAGAATCTGGTCAGTCATGGCTCTATTCAGGGTCCCTTTGCAAGCTCTCAGTGAGGAGGAGGCTGGTTAGATGGAGGGATTCGCAGGCAGTAGGTGAGGAGAGATTGACAGGATCATTTCCTTTTCATGTGGGGCATTATTTGCTTTCTAGAGAAATCTTTATTTCCCCCCCAGCAGGTATACAAAGTATACATCAGTATNCAAAGTACANGCTTTGTGTGTCCTGGGGTTTCCTGGTTTTTCTGTCTTTGTCCTGCCTTTCCTGTAGCTGCTCCTGCTTCTCTTCCTCCCCCTCCCTTTGGTTTTCTTCATGTTAGGCCCTCCCTCAACTTGCCCTCTCTATCTCTAGGCCCTGCCTGACTCTGCTCTGGTTCTCCCTGAGAGACGGAGATTGAGTGTTTTGGTCTGCTATGGGCAAACATCAGGCAGGCAGAGGCCTAGGAGAGGAAATCCCTGAGGGAGGTCAGTCAGTCTGCAGCTCTGAGTGTCAGAGAGGGTGGGCTGCCTGTATGCAGGGGGAGGGCAGAGGCAGGAGGCTTCTGGTGCCTTTTTGATGAACTCAGCCTGCAGGCCAGGGATCCCGCTGCACGACTCAGCTCCTGTACATTCCCAAAAGGGATCATCAAGGTACAGATGGTGACATCATCTTATGTTTCTGAGAGAGAGTCTCACTGCAGCTTAGGATGCTTGTTAGAAGGGAGTAAGAATGTTTTTGGGGCTGGTCGGTGGTGGCGCACGCCTTTAATCCCAGCACT
>LZPO01027401.1:315577-344667 GCA_001675575.1 Neotoma lepida | reverse complement strand
CCTAATTACCTCCACTAGAATTTACCTTTAAAAGGTCCCATCACCTCTCGCATCATACACTGGGGACCAAGCTTCCAACACAAGAATCCTTGGGGGACACACTCAGCACACACCCAAAACATTGTGTATTTTAGTGNGATGACCTGTGGTTATCGCACCACAGTTATGTCTACAACAAAAATTGTTTCAATATTTCACTCATGACCTGGATATTTTAGATGTATATATAGTCTATAAGTGGAGACAGTGGCCTATAGGCAACTGCTAAGATGCTGTTTGATTAGAAGGTTTAAAGTTTATTATTGTCTTGTAAGTAGTCTTCCAAAAGTGTCACATCTTTCACATGAGAATCTTCCCTCTGTAGTGATGTCTCTCTAATTTCAGGGTACAGCTGAATCTGGACACTTTAAAGTATAGATTCTGGGGTTGGGGAAATAGTAAAATGCCCAGTGCACAAATATAAGGACCTGAGTTTTGATCCCTAGCACCTAGGTAAAGGCTAGGTGTGGCAGTGCCTCTCTGCAATCCCCATGCTGGATGGGGCTGTGACGGTGGAGAAGGTGGATTCCCGTAGCTCATTGGCCAGCCTGTCTAGCTAATCGTTGGTGGGCTCTAGATTCAGTGAGAGACTTTGTTTCAAAAAATAAGGTTGAGGAAGTCACTTGACACCCACCCTTGGCCTACACAAACACACGGATTTTGGTTTGGTTTGTTTGGGATGCAGCCTAAGATCTGTATTTTGAACAAGCCCTGGGACAATGCTGGTGGTGCTGTGGACCACACTTCAAAGAGCCAAATGCATCAATAGAGTGAGATTCTACATGCAAGTCTTACCGCATCAGTAGAGTGAGATTCTACATGCAAGTCTTACCATGCTAGTTCCCTCCTTGCAATCCCTCAGTAACCCCCATCATTGAAGGTTAGGTCCAGTGTCCTTAGTTGGACCCAAGGGTCTTTAGAATCAGCCTCTTGCCAACTCTTTCAGTGTTACCTGTCACTTGGTTTCACAAGACTGGGCATGCTCTTTCTCATCCTTGTCCATTGGCCTGGAAACTCTGACTCTAGGAGTCCCTGCCTGTCATCCTGGGCTTCTTCCTTGGGCCTCCCATGTCCCTGCCTGTCATCCTTGGTCACACTGCATGGCTGGAAAATTTTGTCTCTTTTTCCTTCACTCCACTGGACTATCAGTTCCTACGGAGACATCGATGATCTTTCCGTAATCTCAGAGACTCTAGCACCTAGCACAGGGACTGCACACTTAGGAAACATTAGCAGGAGGGAGAAATGAACCTGTGCAAACCTGTGCAAAGACAAATGTCTTTCTTCCCCCTGAAGCATGGCTTGCCCAGCTGAGGTCAGCCTATCTCTGATTGTTGTTTGCTCAGACCTTGTTCTCAGAAATCTACATTGAAGCTTCTGTCTGGGGAGATGCCTCTGATGTACAGGAATCGTGTCTAATTCCATGCCCTGAACACGAACAGCAGTTCACAGTAATTGGTCTTGGGTAGGGTCTGGCATGAGCATCTTAAAAGACTACTCAGATTTATTGAGAGTCACTGTACCAAGTTAGACATCGTAACTGACAATCATAGGGCTGTCCTAGTAACCCTTGGCCATATGATGGCAGAATATCTAACTATTGTTCCTCCATGCAAAACCTTGACTTAGATTTCTTCTCGACATTAGTAGCATGACTCTTGATACACTTCTTTTCCCAACATATTCACTAGNGCCCATTTACAGCTATGTTTCTAGACAGCCTGTCATTTTGCTAAGAGGTCTTTAGAAAAAAATTTATTTTTATTTTATGTGTATGAGTATGCCTGTGTGTATGTGTGTGCAGTGACTGTGGAGGCCAGGAGAGGGCGTTGGATCCCCTAGAAATGGAATTAAAGAGATTGTTAGCTGCCATGTGTGTGTGCTGGGAATTGAACCCCAGTCTTCTGGAAGAGTAGCCAGTGCCCTCAGCCATTACCNATCTCTCCATCCNCACCAAGAGGTCTTTTGAAAGAAAACCTGTGCACATAGATCCCAAATAGAATGAAACTCATCTCTGGATTGCTTTCCATTGACTCCAAAGGATGTTGTAGACACAGGTATAGGGGGAATTTCAGATGAGGGTTTGGGGGCAACTTTTCAGCTTCCTGGGTCAGTCTTGCTGGAGTAACCTCCTTGAAGCATTGCATAACCTCAGGAGTCCTGGACATGACTCCTAGAGTCACAATCATCTTGCAATAAAGCTGCTATAATGATACTTTCCGCTTGGCNCAGAGAACTGATGACAGTGTTTATACAACCTTACTCCACAGGGCCCAGAAGAATGGGAGGGGCCTGCTTCCTCTTGGAGGGGATGGACTCAGAGGAGACAGGGCAACTTCCCAGTGCCTTCCTCACTGGGCTGAGAGTGGTCCACAGGATCCCAGAAGCCATCTTCCCATGAGGGAATGTGANGAGTCACACATATTGGACCACAGCACTGTTGAATATTCCTCAAGGCTGCTGCATTTTCTGATGTCAATGCATGCTAAGAAGGGGTAGTTATAGGAATGGGACACAGGCTGGTCAGTTTCTAGTCAACTGGGAGTTAAAAAGCCACTTCTTGTCCAGCATAGTTCAACATTTTAGTTCACCTGGTTCTTTGAGTAGCTCCTGTGTTACCACAGCGGATTAAGACATAAACCACACTCAGTGAGAATTCCCAGAATAAGTTACAGAAGTCCTTAATTCCCTCAATCACTGTGAATTAAATGCTGATTTTTCATTGCTTTTTTAGAAGTGTTGGTTAAAAATCTCAGGTTATATTGNCTTTTTCCTTCCTGAGAGTCCTAGAAGGTGACTTCAGGTAGAATCTTAGACATTGGACTGCAGGAAGAAACTTGAGGTCTTTGTACCTGCCCCCTGTCATGTTCTGGCTGTAGNGTGGCTGTCCCTATGTACTCCATTAGGGGGCGCTCAACCTCTCCAAGGACCCAGGGTGCCATTGTATGATGGCTTAAGCCACTCCTTCAATATATACATATATATGTATATATATATTTAAATCGTATGGGGCTGGAGAGATGNTCCAGTGGTTAAGAGTACTTGCTACTCTTCCAAAGGACCTGGGTTTGATTCCTAGCACCCCACATGGCAACTCACAACCATCTGTAATTCCAATCCCAGGAGACCTGACACCTTCTCTGGACTCTGCAGGTACTGGGCACACATACAACACATAGATATACATGTAGGCAAAACACCCATATATGTAAAATAATAAAATAATTTTATTTAAAAAAAGAAGAAATTTGTGAAATACATCCAATAGCAGATTGCACACCCACCTATATTATTCACTAGTTTAGCTCATGCAGCATGTTCAGACTTGGGAAACCTGGCATAAGTGATTCCTGTATACTTCCCAACCTTCTCTCCCCCCCACAGGGACTTTCTTTCTCAGGGTTGGTGTTAATTATTCTANGCTTTTTTGTCCCTCCAAACACTTTATCACTTACATAAGAATTGGCTTGTTTTAGATTTTATTGTGGAGTATATGGCAGAGGTGATGGCTAACAAGGACTTGCAAGGGCCAAGGTGCCCCATGGCCAGCCAGTTGTACATCAGTAGGAAAGCAATTCATCTTCCTTGTGCCTCAGTTCCCTCATCTGTGAAATCCGAGCAATGGCAATTCCTGCTTCACAGAGTTGCCATGAGAAATAAATGTTTATGTTGTTTTAATAGCAGAATTTGTGTCCAATAAACAACACAATTATAATAACTGCTGTTGACATTGAACCAATTCCTAGCCTTCTTGCAGATCAGTTCCTCTCAGCTATCTGGTGAATGACTGTAAAAATAAAATGACATTTTCAGGCCATGGTGGACACATAGGTTTGTAAAATCCAGTGACGTTAAATAATCAGATATACAGGATTCAACCCTCACATATTTATTGTTAGAGTTAACAGAAGTAAGAACACCAGGCCAGATTGCCATCTGTGGTTTAAACGATTCGGTTTCTTTTCTTTCTGCTTTAAAAAAGATGTTTTTATTATTTAATTATGTATATGCATGTGTGCATTTTCAGGGGTACCTGCACATGAATGCTGGTACCCTCATTGGATCTCCCTCAAGTGGCTGAGAACCACCTGACATGGGTGTTGGGAACTGAACATGTGTCCTCTGGAGGAGCAGCATGTGTTCTTAACCACTGAGTCATCTTTCTAGCCCAAGCGATTCAGTTTCTGTGACTGCTTGTCATGAGCTTGGAGCCAACAGCTTGTGACTGCCACCAGCTCAGATACACCCCAGCTGCCCTGTTCCAGGTTTATGCATGTGGATTCTGAGCCCTGGAGGAGGCCCGGTCCTTCCTCAGGAAGAAGGGCTTGCAGCCTTCAGCTGGGCAGCACCCAGGAAGTGGTTTCCCTTCTTAGCGTTTTGCACTTTCTAGAAATAGAAAGGATTTAAAAATAANCACTCTTTGCAAGAGCTAGTGATTGACAGAGGCCACAGTTTTCTGCCTGCTTTTTAAATACTCTTTTTCCTTGTATTAAGGAACCTTCTCTGTAAAGACAAGCATCTATAGGAGAAGTTCACATCTCGAATTTTCAGATTTAGAAATCCAAATGAGAACAGACTAGGGATTTTTCAGTCTTTGTGTGTGTGTGTGTGTGTGTGTGTGTGTGTGTGTGTGTGAGAGAGAGAGAGAGAGAGAGAGAGAGAGAGAGAGAAAGAGAGAGAGACAGAGACAGAGACAGAGACAGAGACAGAGACAGAGACCATACATGTGGAGACAAGATGGTGACTTTGGGTGTTGTTCCTCAGCTGGTGCCCCCTTTTCTTTGAAATGGAATCTCCTACCAACCTGTAGCTCACGATGTAGCCTAAACTAGCTGTTGAGCATCCCTAGGGTCTCACCTGTCTTCAACTCTGCAGTGCTGGATTACAGTGTGTTCGACCACAGCTGTATTTTTGTTGTTTGTTTGTTTGTTTTTTGTTGTTGTTTTTGTTTTACATGGATTCTGGGGCTTGAACTCAGGTTCTCTTGATCATGTGGCAATCACTTTACAGACTGAGCTGTCATCTTCCTTGCCTCTACTCTCCTGAGTTTGTATTTGTGTTGTGAGATCTTTGAAGCTTTGCAACTTCTCCATGCAGCAGTCTGTGGACAAAAGTGTCCGTCAGACTGTCCATAAGCTTTCTTAAGATAGCTGTGAGGAGACCCACAAATACTGTGTCGAACTGCATGATCTAACTTGCCTTCATTCTGTCCCTTAAGACAATGACAAAGTCTGTTTCTGAGAACACAGTCTCNTGCATAGGCTTCAGGTTTGTTTGACCCGTTGTGTCTGGGAAGGGTGACCTGGTGACCTTCTCTTGACTGTACAACCTAGATTTTTCAGAATTGCTGCCAGAACCCAAGGCCAAAGAGTGGGCTCCCCACGCCCCCAGGCACTGGTCAAAGAAGATTGCTTTGCCATTCAAGCTGGGTAAGAGCCAGGTGAACAGAACTGTGGGNGTCAAAACCAGAACTTGGGAGTTCTTTTCCAAGATCCCTTGTGTACTTTCAGCCCAGCCCATTCTGTCTTCCACATGGATTTCTGTGGTGGCCTCAAGTGTCTCCACATTTGACTAAGATGAGGATTTAAATCAGACAGTAGCTCAGAACTCCTTCACAGTGAGAAAAATCTACTCATTTTACTATTTATTTTTAAACNATTAATGTTCATANAAGACTAGGGGTCAGAGGCTCTGTCTGCCTGATGTGAAAATTACTGTTTTTAATTCTAACAACTATGAGGCCACTTGAAATTTAGTCTAAAACAGTCAAGTGACCCCAGTTTAACAAGTGTGTTTCCCAGTAAGCCCCAAGAGATGAATTTTTATAGTCATTCTTTCTGAAAGAAGAAACATGTCACTTTGAGCTTGCCTGGAATATGCCTTTACAAGATCTATGCCTGCCACCAGCCCTCAAACCAAGGGACAAGCTGCCAGAGTCTGTCACAAGCTACTGATCCTTCACAGTGATGTGGGCCTGAGAGGAGTGTGGCCTCTCCATGACAATATCTCTCCTTCTGTCTTTTTGTCTTCCCTCCCTATGATGGACTAAGTTCTGTACTGTCCCCTGCCCCCAGTTTGTCTGTTGAGTCCCCAACCCCTGATTTGCCCAAATGTGCTGCGTTTGCAGACAAGCCTGTATAGAGGTTAAGTTAAAATGATGCCGTCAGAGGAGAATTAATCCAGTGAGATTGGTGTCCTTCCAAGGAGAGGGAGAGACACAGTGGTGCACCTNCATGAGGGAATGGCCACATGAAGAGGCATCAAGAGGGCAGCCATCTGCAAACCAGGAGAGGCCTGAGAGGAAGCCAGACCTGCTGCCACATTGATCTTGGATTTCCAGCCTCTGAATGAGGGGAATTCTCTGTCCTTATTGGTTCTGAAGTGCAGTGACTATGTGTGATTGAGACTAGATACATCTCTGCTGTTGTGGGGCAGTTGTGCCCTGCAAGGGCTCTTCCACAGTGTCTGAAGATTGTTTTTATTTTTTTAAATTAAAAATTTTTATTATTTTNTTAATTGTATAAAACTATGTACATGACTACATGTGGGTATATGAACATGAGTGCAAGTGCCTGTGGAGATCAGAAGCATCAGGTCCCCTGGAGCTGGAGTTACAGATGGTTGTGAGCCTCCTGATGTGGGTACTGGGAATGAACTTGGCTCTTCTGGAAGAACGGAAAGTGCTCTTAACTGAGGAGCCATCTCTCCAGCCTCCTGGAGATAGTGTTGATTCTCACAACTTGAGGGAGATGCTATTGGCATCTGGTGGGTAGAAGTGAGGGCTTCTGGGGAACTACTCTACAAATGTACAGAATGCCTTCACAGCAAAGAAATACCTGGTTAAAATGCCAGCNTACCAATGGTGAGAAGCCCTGCTGGGTGATCCAGCCACTGGGCAGTGATGGACTGAGGGTGTGGCTCAGTTGATAGAATGTTTGCCTAGCATGCTCAAAGTCCTGGGTTTGATCCCAGCTCTGCAGAAACAAGGCCTGGTGGTGCAGGCTTGCAATCTCAGCACTCAGGAGGTGGAAGCAGGAGGATCAGAAGTGTAAGATCCTTCTTAACTATGTACCGAGTTTGAGAATAGCCTGAATACATGTGACTTTGTCTCTAAACAAGTAAAATAAACAAGCCAGATTTATGGTGGAATTTTCATTTCTCTGACAAGACTCTGCCAGCCAGATTCCTCCTTCCAGGGTTCNGCCATTCACTCTAGGACTGCCCACAGGTCCTGGCAGGACAATGGTGACCCTTGGAACACTTTGCAAATCTCAAGTCTCAGGGCCCATTCCCAGCAGGGTGAACTTCCAAAGGTACATTATCTATCCAGGACCAAGCAGGCCTTGATGTGGATCAGGTTGGCATTGCCAGCTGATTGTACTGTGTTTCCTTTCTCAACTTCTAACCCGTGGGCTGGAGAAGTCAGGCAGGCCCTGGTGATTCTGATCAGAATCTTCCCATGCCAAGTCCCTAAGTTTGTAAAACGGTGTAAGACAGACTTTATGCACAGACGTATATGCAAAGAAACTTTATATACATAAAAAAAGGGGTGGGGTGAGGGAGGAGAAAGCCAGCTAGCATAGGTAGGCATTCTCNTGCATTTTCAGGTCTCTTTAGCCCTTTTTACACTTCAGGATCAAAAGAGCTAACACAAGAGTGCCCAAGAGGTGTGTGTGTGTTGGGGTGGGGGGTGGGGGGATTGTGCGTGTTGAGAACTGCACATTCAAACCATTGCCTGTTCCTGCACCTCATCCTGCCAATTACAATCTGCTTGGTGGTGTGAAACTGACAGCCGGCAGCAGTGATGGAGACAGGAGGGCCGGTGAACAAGGGCTTTGTGCATTCTCAGCTTCAGAGAGAATGTTCAGCGGGGCGGACAGGCATGTAACTGGCAGGTTTAGGAATCAGTCACAAACCAAGAGCTGGAAGTCCTAATTTATCGTCTGTTTCAATACAAGGCTAGACACAGGCTATTTAATATAATGCATTGTTTTCCAGCGGAGGAGAGTGGAAGTTATTGATGCATTACAAATGCAGGCAAATGCATCTCATAAGCCAAGGGGTAGGTAATAACAATTGCGGAAGACTAAATTTGACTTTAATCCCCTGAAGAATGGCGTGCGTGCAGCTTAAAATGATAAAAGCTGGAGGGGGTGGGGAGAGAGGGAAAAGAAGGGGGGCAAGAAGGAATCTGAGGGAGATGGCAGGGATGGGGGGGTGGGAGAGTGGAGACAGACCGAGAGATGGAGAGAGAAAGGAGAGCTGATTTTTCTCTTGGGGTTGTGCATTTCTTGGTGTGGAAACGGAGAGAAAAGATGAGACAGATCTTGCTTTGGGAAGCAGTACCCTGCTTGGCAGGGTGTGTTTTCTGAAGCAGGTCTGGCGTCATGCGTGGTCAAGCAGCTTGGAGTGGTTTAAAGATCTTCCAATCCCTTGGATAATCCCAGAGGCAGAGAGAAAGGAAACTCTGGGTCCAAGAGTACATGTCNCCTGTTCAGTGTCCCCCTCCTGGGATCTCTGGGAGCCTGGCCACAGCAGATGTACTGTCTATGGGTTAGAATTCCTCACCATGGAGAATGATATTTCAGATATAGAGGTGCCCCACGAACACTGGCAGAGAGTGAGTGATGAAGATGCTAGGCTCCCTACTTCCAACTGAGCCATGAAAGTAGCTTTAGAGTGAACAAAACAGTCTCCTCCAGCGGGATGTGACATGAACCTTTAATCCCAGCACCCACAGACAGAGGTAGATGTATCTCTGTGAGTTCGAGGCCAGCCTGGTCTACACAGCAAGTTCCAGGCCAGCCAAGGCTACATAATGCAACCCTGTCTCACAAAACCAAAACCCAAAACAACAGCAACAACAGACAATCTCCTCCCAACCCATACTAAACCCCACGGTAACTGACCAGGGTGTTGAAATTCTGGGTAAAAAGTCGTGTGATAGGGTACCTCTTAATCTGGGCAGTCTACTCCTTGGTGGAATAGGCCCTAAAGTCAGTCAATACTTATTTGGTATGTGTTGACATACCCGTGTGCCTCTCTCTTTAGGCTTGTATTTAAGCTTAGGAGGGATCCATCATATTCCCCTTTGAAAGAAGTGGAAACTGGGGTACAGCTGATGATGCGGGAAGGGGTGCTTCAGACCTAGGTGTACAGAAGCTGTGGACTGCATTCAATTACTGAGGTTTCTTCTGGGTTGANCAGAAGTTTGCTTTCCTTTCCGCTACCATCCACTGAGTGGTCCCTGATGATGCCATGCCCGATGTTGGCTTTCCATTATCAACACGAGTCACATTTGCCTGGTTTATAGATGTGTTTGCAGGGCACCATCTGCCTTCCCTGGTGATCCAGTGACAAACAGAGGGAGAAAGAAGATTGGCACCAGAAGAATTTCCTGGAGCAGCTAGCTGTGGAACAGTGGCAGCCAAGTGTATCNAGCTTGGGTCGTGGAGCGCAGAGTCCCTGGTCATAGCTGCCTGAAGTCACTGTCTGTGGGCCACTCNGAGATAAACAAATGGACTGACTCACGAGAACACATGGTGCCTGCTAAGGGAAGCCAATGATTCACTTCTCTGGGCTTACCCCGATGTAGTAGGCCATCAGTCAACATCCGTTCACTCTCTGATCTGGCAGTGCTCAACCCAACCATGATGCTGCCAGTCCATGTCCCAAGAAGTGCTTAGCCCGCAGGGAGAAATCCTTTTTCTTAGGGAGAATGAACTTTACTGTTTGCCTGTGACTATGGGGTAAGTAGACCTCATAGCCCAGGTCTTACTCCCTTGCAACTGGCATGTCCTTTTGTGTTCTGTGTCTCTTGGCTCCTCTTCACTCATGAGGAATGACAGGACCATTGTTTGGTCCTGGGTTCCTTCTGGGAAAAGATCTCTCTCCAGGATAGACATGCACTTTTAGGATGCTTCAAGGAGAGACTAGCTAAACTAGAGCAAAGGAGATACACAGAATGCCCTGAACCGGTAGATCATTTCCTTCTCTTCCTGAGAACCCTTTCTATGGGTGGCAACTTAATTTTCTTCATCATATAAACTTGGAAAATCAGAGGTATCTTTGTTCTNTCTTGTGACTCCCACAGCCAATCTGTCCTAGCGAATTTGAGTCTCAAAGCATTTGTAAGGCTGGCTTAGGTCTTTCTCTTATCTGACCTGAGTCGCTACAGGAGCCCCTCATTGCTATTCTTGCCCCTAGCTTTCCAATTCCTTTGATGAGTAGCAGTTTTTAAATTCTGCTCACCAAGACTTAGGTTTTCACAGACCAGTGTTAAGCCCTCCCCCACCAGTGAAAGATCAAACTGAGTCAGGATGAGGCTCTTGGGCCCTCATTGCAACCCAACCAGTTCTAAGTTCTCATTTAAAATATTTTTTAGAGGTCTGAAAAACTGAAAAAGACTTAAAAAGAAACCCTCGAAGGACAACTCTATTTTTAAAATCTGTTTTCGGACTTTTGGGTGAGATTTCTCTTAAAGAAATCTGTGGCTCAGATTTCTGGAGGGCATTGTGTTAAGTGGAATAAGCCAGTCTCGAAAAAAAAAGAAAGAAAAAAAAGAAAACCCACACATTCTCACTTGCATATAGAATCTTTAAGAAGGTGATTTCACAGGAGGATGGAGTAGAATAGTGCTAGGGAGGAAGAGGGGCAGGAGGGATAACTTGCTGTGTTCTGTAGCACAGTAGGGTAACTACNTTAACAATTCAGTGAATACTTCGAAGTAACTGGTAGAGAGGATTCTGAGTTTGTTTAACACGAGGAAGTGATAAGTGTTTGAGGTAAGGGATATACCAATAACCTTGATCTGATCACTGCTTCACATTGTATTTGTATACTGAAATGTCATATTGCACTCCACAAACATGTGCAATAAAAACAATAAAACCTTTAAAATGTGTTGTGGTTATAAAATACCACCACAGGCTTGTGTTTTGAACACATTTTGAACACCTCCCATGACAGATGCTGTTTTGGGAGGTGATAGGAAGTTTAGGAGATGCGGCTCAGTTGGAGATTACTTGGCGCTTATGCCTGGGGTTGTGTCTTGCCCTGGTCCCCTTCCTGTGTTTCTCTACCATTTCCTGTCCTCTGCGATGTAAATTCCTTGTCTGCTGCTTGTCTGAAATGAGCTGGAGAACTCCTCAGCACACCGCTGCTATGATACTTTGCCCAAGCAGGCTGCAGCCTCGAAACTATAGGCTCAAACAAACCCCTCTTCCCATGAGTTACTTTGCTCAGGTAATCTATCACAGCAATGCAAAAGTCACAGACACCACATGGAGCAGAAATCTGTTGTTAAGAGCTTTGAAAGGGTCTTGTTCTAAATGAAAGAGACTATTGAGGAGGCTTAGTCTAGCCTTGAAGGCTCTTCTAGCAGACTGGAAGTGGGGCATTGATTCATACTAACGTGATTTTACTCGTTCTCAAAGGCTAATAGGGCCTAGGGTACTGGGCGTCTTCCAAGCCAAGGGCGAGGAACAGTGGGCCTGAAGAGAGAGGAGGGAAAGCTTGGCCAGGCTCCCTCTGTCTCATGGAAGCTTGTTATCAAGACACCAGAAAGATAGATGCTGGAAGAGTTTGTGCTGAAGCTGAGCTTGAACAGGGGACTCTCGACACCCCCACTGNGCACCAGTGAAGGACATTGCCTCCTGCAGTTGATGGGTGGATATGCTTCATGGAAGTTCACAGAGAGAAGCAATTTCTAGAGAAGTTGCCCCTTGGTGTGTTTTATAAACAAAACCCACAGTGACAAAAGCTCCATTCAAAGTAGGCCCGGGAATGAAGGATTTGTGGTCCCACTGCCTGGTCCTTGGTGTAGAGAAGTAGCTCCTCAACCAGGGTTAGGTGTGTGCTGCCTCCAGCTGCGGCTGAGGTGGCACTGCTGTTCTTCAAGGAGGGAACTTGANCCTGGGAAAGTTGATATCTGTTTGGGAGGATTTACTAATTTTGGTTTTCATGGATGTGACCAACACAGAACCCTGTTACTGGGAACAAATGACCCAGTTTGTGTGGAAGGTAACCTAAGGTTCACTATCCACATTCTGTCTATAGGAGTCTACCACAGCTCAGCCTGATGGCAAATCCCACGTTCTTGCCACTGTGGCATAGCATTTAGCCATCATGGACTGTCATGTAATTATGAGATATTATTATTATTTTGCTGATTGAGAGAGCATGAAATTCTAGGTCACAGAGAGGCTGTATTCTAATATTCTTATTATTACATTTATTTACTTACTTGTATGTGTGTTTATAGGGTGTGTGTGCATGTCCCTGGATGTATCTGTGGAGACTAGAGGAGAGCTTTTGGAGTCACTTTTCTCTTTCCGCCATGCAGGTCCTGAGGATGGAACTCAGGTTGTCAGGCTTGGTGGCAGATGCCTTTACCACTGAGCCATCTCACCAGTCCAAGGCTGTATTTAAAGAAAGCAACTATACTATGCCTTTTCTCCAAGAAATGTAAACTGGTTCAGAATAAAAGACAGAACTAATAACACTCTACTGTGGTTTGCACGAGAAATGTCTCCATAGGCTCATGCATTTAAGTGCTTGGTCCCCAGCTGGTGGCTGTGTTTGGGAAGCTTCAGGAGTTGCAGCCTTACCAGAGGAAGTACAACACGGGAGGGCAGGCCTTGAAGTTTTCTAGTCATGCCCTACTTCCTCCTCTTCCTGATTCCTGTGTGGGGTTGAAATGTGATCAGTCAGCTTCTAGCTTTTGTTGCCATGCCTTTCTTCACTGCCGTCAGGGTCTAACCCTCTGGAGCCATGAACCAATTACACTCTTCTACAAGGTGCTTTTGGTCATGGTGTTTTATCCCAGCAACAGAAAGTAATTGATATGTGCTCCAAAAATTTAATCCAATAATGAGACAATGAGAATGAAGTCATGAAAGGGGATGGGGAGATCCTTAGAAGTCCAAAATACACAGACTGGATGGCTGCTGTCCTAACTCTGACAAGCCAACTATGAGCATCTTCCCCAAACTCAGTTCTGTACTCTCATGTTGAAAGTAGCAACAACTTATGCCCCAGAAACTAGCAAATGCTTGTGGAGGAGAGTTTCTGTTTCCCCAAGACAGTTGGTTGAGAGACATTTATCGACACTACCCAGTTAACAAATGTCACTGCAAGTTAGTATGATGTGCTTTTGGGATTTGGATCTGCTCTCCATAGGGTGCTAACTCTGGGCTCCCTGCTTTCACTGAGATGGCTTCCATTGTAACTTCTGATAGAGAGGTGACAGCATCAATGTGGTTATGCTAGTCACTTGTCTTGTGCTGTGACATCATAATTAACAGAAACAGCTACAGGGAGGAGAGATTTAATTTGGNTCATGGCTCCAGAGTGGTTTTGGTCCATTATGGTGGGGAAGGCGTGGCAGTGGGGGTTCTCAGTTTGTGGTTGTTCACATGGTGTGGACCAGGGAGCAGAGAACACAGGCCAGAACCAGGGATGATTATAGTCTTTGAAGACCTGCCCCTAGGGACCTACTTCTGCTAGCCAGATTCCACCTCCTAAAGATTCCATAGCCTTCAAAATTGTACTAGAATCTGGAGACCAAGTATTCAAAATAGATGGCTATGAGTGACATCTCGGATTCAAGCCATCACAGTGAGTGAGTGGCTAAGGTGAGAGGGATTGTCTCAAAGATCTTTGTTTTTAAGGAACAAACCCCATCTGTTTTAGTCTGCTTTGTGCAGCTCTACAGGGGTATCTGAGACTAAGAAATTCATGAAGAATACAGATTTATTTGTCATGGTTCCAAAGATAAAGTCCTAGATAAAAAACCTACAACTGGTGAAGGATCTTGCTACATGGTGGAAGGCAGAAAGGCAATTTAGGGTGCACGTGGGAGAGGTGGAAGGGGCCCACTCATGTGACAATTAATACATTACTGTGACAGTAGCAGGCATCCGTTAACGAAGGCAGAGCCTTCACAGCCTAAGACCACTTAGCAGTCTCATGTCCCAACACTGAGAATTGAGTTTCCATGTTCAAATCACAACTCCATTCGAATTGGCTTAGCAGAGAAGAGAAAGTCATCAGAAGAACCAGGTGTCTCTCCACTGGCACAATGACAGAATGACTCCTGGGTCTCGTGACCGGGTGGAAGCAGCGATCGGAACACCCTCAGGCAGGAAGGCTTCCTCTCTCTTCTCCATACTCCTCTCTTCCTCCTTACTCTATCTCTCTCCTTCCATCCTTTTCTCTCCTATAAACCATTTTGGAGACAGAGTTTTGCTATGTCACTCAGGTTAGCCTCAAGCTTGTAATTCTCCTGCCTCTGCCTCCTGAGTTCTGAGATTATAGGTATGCATGGCCACACTTGTCTCGTATCCATACTCTCATTTCCCCCCTTTTTGGATACCTGCTATGGCTTTTCTCTCTAGACAACATTTCTTGGTCCTGCTTTCATTTAGACCTATCACAATGTACACAGTCTTGAGTATGTTCCAGGTTAAGTACTGAAGGAGGCTAGCGAGGATTTCGGTCTCAATGATTGTGTCTTAGTGACAGCATCTGATTGACCTTGCTTGGATCAAGTGGCCATTCTTGGTTCAATCACCTGCAGTTGAGGGGATGAAGTCACTTGTTGTTGGTCCTCAGCAGGAATATTAGAACAAGCTCTTTTGAGATAGGTCATGGTAAGGCGGGAAGGCAAACCAATCACAGGGTCTGTTATATTGTGTCCTCCGTGTGCGTGAACGATTAAGATGCCAATGGGCAGTAGGTCTCCCTATCTGTCAAATTCCTCTGAATATGAGAAGTGATCTCCCATGTAAAAAAATTGATGAGTATTAAAAAAACCCTTAATTCTGTTCTTAAAAAAATAACTAGAGTATTGCCTGCAACCCAATGTTCGCTGTTCTCCTTAATGTTCGCTGTTCACATATCAGCTATTCTAGGTGAAGAGAAAGAAGATTGGTGGGAAATGGGCAGGAGAAGAGAGTTAGAATTATAGCACCAAAGAAAAAATATCCAGCAGCCCTCTGTTTTAGCCAAGAACAAATTCTGCCTGTTGACTCACACAGACAACTGTTTTAGATTTGTACGTGGGGCTGTCCTGTTCTTTTGATCCAGGGTCCAAACACTCCACACAGGGAGCTTGTCAGGTGGTTCATATCTAGGTATCCTATGAAGATCTATACAGAGTCAGGATAGAATCTGTTGGCAGAGTTTCTCCACCAATGCCTAGAAAGTCAAAGGGGCATTTGAGGCAGGAAAAAAAAATGATTCCTGATCTAAGATCATGTGTCCTTGAGATGTTCCTGGTCTTAATTTAGTCTTTGATGTAATTACACTGTTTTATCAGGGTCAGGGTGCAAGGGGCGCTTATCAAGGGTAGGAGGGAATCTGACAAGTTTGTTCTAACACGATGGGGGATGTGAACCGCTCAAGTCATCGGTCTNAGGGCTGCTGTTGGCAGGCGGGGCGGGTCAAAGGTTTCAGATTGGCAGTGTGTCTGCAGTGTGGGGAGGAAAGCGATTTCTATTTGGATTTGAAAATCACTTCCTGGCAAAAGCAACAAAATTGTAAGTTCCCAGTCCTCTTTTAGTACTCTGGGGAACACAGATTACAAAGTGGAGGGAGGCAGGGAGAGAGGGAGAGAAGGGGGGAGGGTATGTGATTGTGAATATTGTGGGGGAAATATGACCAGTCCTGAGGTGATGCACAATGAGTGACCAGCACAAAAGCAGGCGCTTGCTCCTCTTCACGTGCACTAGGTGGAGACTACTTACAAGCTGACAGAAGAGACAGATATTTTCCGAAATGAATAGTAAGCACAGCGACACCAGGAAGCAACCATTCCAGCACAGAATGGCACAGTACAAGAACACAGCCTACCACACAGAGATCNGCAGAGAGGAGAAAATGAACTAACTGTCCAGGACCAGACAAAGGCTGTGCTTTGTCACATCTGATTAAGGGTTTCCATCTATGCCTTAATGAGGAAAGATTGGAAGTTACTCTAAGAACCCTGCCATGGGTTTCCTGTTGTTTAAGTTAACTCTACACAGTGTCCCCTCTTATCTGTGTGGAATAAATACCGTGATTCACAATGGATGTACGAAACTATAGCTAGTACCACAGGCTATAGAGATAATGTTTTTTTTTTTTCAGCTGATGTACTTATGATCAAGTTTGAAATAGAATAATTGTAACAACACACTACAACAAATGCCAGGATTATGACTCTTGTAATTTGGAGTCATTGTTGAGTAAGATAAGGATCATTTAAACTCAAGTACTGAGATACTAGACAATTGATATGATGACCAAGATAGCATAATTAAGTAACGAGAGAGTAGTGTGTACAGGCTACGTTCCCTAGACAAAGGTCAATTCATGCCCCAGGCATGAGTGGGATGGTATAGAATTCCATCACAAAACTAAACAAAGTGCATGATTTAAGTTTTGCTTGGGCTGGAGGATGTGGCCTTAGTCGGTAGAGCACTTAGCATGCACAAAACCCTGGGTTCCATTCTCAGCACTACACAAACTGGATGCGGTGATTCATGCCTATAATCCTAGCCTTTGGGAAGTGGAGACTGAAGGATCAGGAGTTCAAAGCCATCCTCTGCTACACAGCAAGTTTGAGGCCAACCTGGACTATATGAGACCTGTTTCAGCAAGCAAACAAGCTACCCCTCCAACCCCTCCTAACCCCTTGGGGTTATTTTCACTTCTGGAATCATCCATTCTTTCAACTAATATTTTTGAATCAGGATTGACCATGAGTAACTGAAACCATACTATACCATATATAGTTCTTTACATTTTAAAGTTACATTTAGTGTGTATGTGTGTGTGTGTATGTGTGTGTGTGTTTATACCACAGCGTATGTGTGGAGGTCAGAGGACAACTAACAGAGTCAATTCTCTCCCTCTATCATGTGGGTTCCAGGGACAGAACTTAGGTCATCAGGCTTAGGAACAAGTGCCTTTACCTTCTGAGCCATCTTGATGTCCCTAGCTTATTTAGGTTTCGTTCCATAGTTTACAATCATTGATTCACTAGTGGTCTTTGTGTTGTCTTCATGGTGCCCTGACTTAGAGAGTTTCTTCAGAGGTTCTTGCAGACTGACCTGAGAGCCAGTTGGATTTCTCTGACCTCTGCAGGCAACATTGGAGTCCCGAGCATTGGCCTTATGGAAAATGGACTTAGCCTGGAGTATTTATGTGTCTCTCTGTCTTAGATCATCACTCTGGTTCTTCAAGGAGCTGTTACTTTAGTTTCAGTTTACTGCCTGTTTCTATTGTCTGATATGTTTTCCCCTAGCTCGTTTATGGGTATGTGTGTGGGCAGTGCAAATCAGTGTGTGTGTGTGTGTGTGTGTGTGTGTGTGTGTGTGTGTGTGTGTGGTCTTCCTCAGTCATTGTCTATCTTATTTTTTGAGACAAGGAGTAAACATTGAACCTGGAGCTCATCAATTTGTCCAGACGGGCTTTCCAGCAACCTTCAGGGATCCTCCCGTCTTTCCCTCTCTGGTGCTGTGTCTGCCCAGCTTTTTTATGTGGGTTCTGGTGGTCACACTCAGGTTCTTATGCTTGTAGAGCAAGCACTTAACTGCTGGAATATTCACCCTTTCCCTATCCCCCAGCTCTTCCTTGATGAATCCAAAGATTTCAGAACACTCAACACAAGAACGAGAAGGCATCCAGTGTAAGAACCGAGTCCATCACGCAGTCTGCTCTTCATAGAAGGGAAAGAAAAAGAAAGGGGAACAGGGAGAGAAAAGGCAGACACATGTGTGCAAAAGGGAGTTAGGCAGGTTATCACTGGGCGACTTTTTGGAACAAGGTAGGAATCATTTGTGAGGCTCAGGCAGAGCAGCCTGGAGCAGGGACTGAGAACTTCTGCAGCCAGCTGTGGGCTAGCAGGGTCCTCTTTGAGATGCATCCCTTTGTGTTCCTAGATCGATTAGTCTTCTGACTTGTCTCATTCTTTCCTCACAACATCTGTTTATAAGCCCTCGGGCAGAGCAATTGCTCTGCTAACATGTGCCCTTGACAGGGACACTTNGTGACAGACATGCTCCCTTGCAACAGCTCCTGGAAACTGGTATGCCTGCCGGGCTTCCATGTGTTCAGAGACTTGACATTTTCTTTTCTTTCTTATTTTTACATTTTTTTGGCATGGTGTGCATGTGTGCATGAATGCATATTTTGAATATGTGTGTGCACCTGTGTATGGGTGCATGCATGTATAATATATGTTTTCGTATGTGTCTGAGCACATAGGTGAATAAGTGTGTGAACGTGTGTGCACAAGCATGTGGAAGACAGGGAGGTCAATGTCAGGAATCAATCTCAGTTGCTCTCCTATCTTATTCATGACACAGAATCTCTCAATTAAATGCAGAAATTACTGACATGGCTAGTCTGTCAGTTTGCTCTGGGGATCTCTGGTAGACAGTTTTAGGGTCACCACACTTATATGGCATAGACATGGGTTTATGGGGCTCTGGACTCTACTCCTCATGCCTGCATGGCAGAAATTTAACCAAGGAGCCATCTCCCCAACCTGCACACACACACACATACATACACACACACACACACACACACACACACACACACACACACACCCTTAGTGTGGAGGACTAAGGAATGAGAAGGTAGGTGATTCTAGACAAATTTCCCAAGGACCCTGAACTGTCTTTCACTTTCAGTTAATTGCTAGGGACTTGACTTTAGGAAAGCAACATTGCTCCAGCTTGTAAAATTCTGAGTCACCACTGGCCCACTGGGTCTCTGCAGATGAGACCTTTCCTTAGCTCTATTTTGGCATCAATGAAGTGGAAAATTCCAGGTCATTTCCCTGTGAATCCATCATGGGGTGTTAAAGTTTGCAAATGTCTCCAAAAGCATGAACGCTGATGGTTGGTTNGGTCCCCAGACTGTAGCACTGTAGGATTTGGTGGAACCTTAGGAAAGGTGGGGTCTAGTAGGAGGAAGTTGGGTCATTGGGGTCATATTCTTGAAGAGGACACTGGGACCCTGGCATCTTTCCTTTTCCTGCTTCCTGACCACCATGGAGTGAGCAGCACTGCTCTGCCACATGCTCCTTGCTGTGACATCTGCCTCGTTAGAGGCCCCAAAGCAGGGACGTCAACTAGCCATGAACGGACATCTCTGTAACCATGGACTACACCATTTATGTATCTATCTACCTATCTATCTATCTATCTGTCTGTCTGTCTGTCTGTCTGTCTGTCTGTCTGTCTGTCTGTCTATCTATCTATCTATCTATCCATCCATTCAGTCATTCATTTATTTGTTTATTTATTTATTCTGAGACAGGGTTTCTCTGTGTTGCACCTCTGGCTGTCCTGGAACTCACTCTGTAGATCAGGCTGGCCTGGAACTCACAGAGATCCACCTGCCTCTGCTTCCCGAGTGCCAGGATTAAAGGCGTGNACCACTACTGCCTGGCCAAATCTTTTCCTTTTTAAAGTTGAGACTCTTGGGTCTTTTGGCACAGCTGTGGAAAGTAAGCATGCACATAGCCAGTGAAGCTGTATTCTAGAGGGTAAGTACTTTTGGGAAAAGAGTCTAGACTCAATGTTCTGTGACGTTTTCATAGATTCAAGANGCAATTTCAGAACATTTCCATTCTGGCAGTGTCTGTTACATGTGACGGAGCTGCAGGCCAGAAGCCTGTCTGCCTGCCCCCTTCCCATTGTACTCTTCCCTCTTTCTTGTTGCCTTTGTAGAACGTATCTTGTGATCTTAGACCTTTAGGCTCCTGTGCGTACCACTCAGAAATGATTCTATGCAGATTTGGATGTAATTAAACTTGCTTTTCCTTAACAATGTGGTAAGATTGACATTTTAGCAACCCAAGTTCTCACCCCTGATAGATTATTTTTTTTTTTATTCAGATAAAGCCTGTGTTATATTTTGAATGCTGGGAGAATGGATTTTTTTTTTCATTTGGAGTTTGAGGCAATTAGAGCCACAAATTAATTTCTCACATTAAGAAGAATGTTTTGTCTTCCGATCTGCACCTGCTCAGCCCCATTTCCAGTCATTTGGAGGCTGCTATCCTAAACAGGAAGAGGAAGTACACATGCAGGGACAGGGGGAATCACTAATGGCTAATCAATAACCATGCAGTGTTGCAGAGCTCTAAAGAGATGTGGCGTGGGGTTGTGAAAAACCGGGGGACCAATTAGTTGTGGTTTCGCATGTGCAGGGGGTTACCGGAAAGATCCAAAAGTTATCGTCGGCCATCAATGCATGTGTCTAAGTCATTTCAAACCCAAGAGTGAATTTGCTATGCTCATCTCCAGTCTGCCCTTCCCCNAAAACATTCCTGTCTCTGTTTGGGTGTCACTCTCTGTGCTGTCATCAGAACTGGAGGCCTTCATGCTGATTCGTTCCCTCATTCTCTGTTAGGGACAAGGGGGAGCTGCTGACCCAGCATCCATTCCTCCCTTCTCTGTTGCTCTTGACACTACCAGATTTAGCTTGAGGATGTCGTTTTGAGACTGAGGCAAAATATGCTCTACCCATTGCCCAAGTGGTGGGTCCTGATTAGTTAAGGAGAATGAAGGTAACTCTGTCTTCTTTGCCACAGAGATTGGCTGAGAGGCCTTGTCAGTGTGTGGCCTTCTCCTGTCTCTGTGGTTGCTTCAGGATGGTTGAAAAGAAAACCTCTTGCTTATGTTGAACAAGGTGGGACATAGGAGAGGTCTGGACGCATTGAGTCAATTTTACTCCATTGCTGGATCCTCAGTTACTCGGAGGAATCAGTTTTCTTTTCTGTTTTTGCTGTTTTGTGTGGAATGTTCTGGCAATCAAGTCTCCTTAGTTAATACAACCTTCCAGCCACTCACTGCATTCTACCCATATAAATTTTTGAATATATCTTAAATAAAATTCCTTGATTTCCTGGAGTTGCACTAAGTAGTTCACTAGATACTCAGTACCTTAGTTATTGGACACAAATATGTGTGTGAGTGTGGGATATATGCATGTGTGTGTGTTTGTGAGTGTGGGATATATGTATGTGTGTGTGAGTGTGGGATATATGCATGTGTGTGTGTTTGTGAGTGTGGGATATATGCATGTGTGTGTGAGTGTGGGATATATGCATGTGTGTGTGTTTGTGAGTGTGGAGTTGAGAGGTCGACACGGGTTTGTTTCNTTTTTGAGACAGGGTTTCTCTGTGTTGTCCTGGCTGTCCAGTAACTCGCTCTGTAGCCCAGGCTGGCCTTGAACTCACAGAGATCTGTCTGCCTCTGTCTCCTGAGTGCTGGGATTAAAGATGTGAGCCACCACTGCCCGGCCCATTCCCTATTTTTTTGAGACAGGGTCTCTTACTGAACCTGGAGCCCACCAATTGGCTAGACTGCCAGTGTGCTCCAAGAATCTGCCTGTTTCTACCTCCCTAGAACTGGGATTACAAGCGTGTTGCCACACCTAGTTTTTTATTGTGCACCCTGGGGATCTGAACTCAGGCCCTTGTGGTTGCCTGGCCAACTGAGCCATCTCCCCAGCTTAATTTAATTTTAAGCCATACTTTTAACCTTAAGAAATTTTCTGGGGATGCAGATGAGAAAGATGACCCATACTCACAGAGCTATGAGATATGGAGTGTGTGATAGTCCATAGAAGGGTCTTACGTGAATAAGGCCCTTGCAGGATTCACCTCACTCTAGTGTTCAAGGCTTGTGTTCTGTAACCCTTCTCACACACCCCACATGACAGCCATGTCATGCTTCTTGCACTTTCTCAAGTTCTATATACTTTATGGATTGCTATGTTCTTTTTAAAAATTATTTATTTTTATTTTATATGCATTAGTGTTTTCCCTGCATGTATGTCTATCTGAGGGTGTTGGGTATCCTGGAACTGAAGTTATAGACAGTTGTGAGCTGCCATGTGGGTACTGGGAATTGAACCTAGGTCCTCTAGAAGAGCAGTTAGTGCTCTTTACTGCTGAGCCATCTCTCCAGCCCCATCTTGGTATGTTTTTAATGCCTGTATATAGTCTAATTCTTTTGTTTTAAAAAAAAAGCTCCCATGATTCCTTCTGGAAAGACTCACTCACATGTAGTCTCATTGGAGTCTTAGGATGTGTTGGTCTGCCATACTGGGACCAATGAGGCAATACGGAGGCTTGACCAGGACCAGGGATGAGAAGAATTTGACCTTAGGCTCTTGAATCAGGTGTGTGCTGCTGACACATGTAGGTATAAACAGGGCTCAGTAGACATCACAGATGAAGATTTGTCAGGGTCAGGTCCAGAAAGTCCAGCAGAGACCTGAGAAGTCATGCAATAAGGGCCAAGTAAGTGGTACCAAAAGATGAGGAATAAAGGGCAGATTCTAAAACTTCAATCTACAGATGTGCATAGCCTTGGGCTCACCAGTGGTTGTTTTTTGTTTTTTTGGTTTTTGTTTTTTTGAGACAGGGTTTCTCTGTGTAGCCCTGGCTGTCCTGGAACTTGCTCTTTAGANTAGGCTGGCCTCAAACACACAGAGATCCNCCTGCCTCTNCCTCCTGAGTGCTGGGATTAATGGTGTGCNCCAGCAACACCCAGCTCTAGGCTCACCATTGTTAGTGGTAACCAGATGGAAGCTAAGAATTAAAAATAGAACTGTAGCCTTGATTAGCAGTCACAGAGGGACACTAAAATTCAGGTCAACCTAGCACAGGGAATTCATGCTAACCTGGGAGAGACAGGACACATAGGTAAACAATCAGAATTATGTAGGAGAAGAGATCTCAGATATTTTTGTTTTCAAAAGGAGATTGTGTGGCATTGACCCTGACTTTAGCCCTAACTNTTCTTGGTCTGGGAACATGAGAATATAGGGATGGACGGGTAGGACTGTGTGGGATTTGAAGAAAGACTACAAGTANTGCTGATGTTCGCTGTGCTGGGCCTTTGTGTCCAGGATTGCACAGACTCCTGGGTCTGCTGCTTCCCTCATGTCTTCTGACTGTGTTCATATTCTGCCTTTGCTTGTGTTGTTCCAGCATGTTCTTTGCATCTTGCCTTCTTGTCATGCCCCAGCTTGTTCTGGTCATCTCTAGCATTGATTAGAACATTGTACTCTTAATTCTGCCTCCAATCTTTCTCTCCTCCCTCAACCCTGGGTTAAGTTTCACATTCCCTTTGTACCATGGGCACTTGGTGCCCTGCTGTGAGATTCACACTTTACTACGTTGTCACGTGTCCACTTTTCTGTCCCACCAGAGCGTGAACTCTTGGAAGCCCAGTGCTCTGGTCTTCCCAGCTTTGAAGCCATAGCTGTGCCTTGCACATTGGCTCAGTTGATATTTCAACACAGTGTTGATGAGCACATATGGATTCAGGGTACCACTTGGGATACAAGAGACTGGAAACCATAATGCTTGATGAAGATGTCAAATATTATTACCACTGTTTAGTACAACTGAACATCTCAAAAGTCTTCAATATTTTAATATTTGTCTTGCTTTTCCCCCAAGACGTAATCAATGGCTTCTTCCTTGGAACTGTCTTGGTGTGCTCCATTAGGCTTTTTTTAAAGGATGGCTTTATGTAAATCACCAGCTCTGTCTCAAATAACTATCTACCTCACCAGACAGAAGAGTCTTTTAAGGGTAGGTCAGACAGTGTCCTCTGGGTTCTTGGAATCCGTGTCAGCATTTTCTTTCTTTTTCCTTCTCCCCTTTCTCTCCTTCTCTTTCTTCCCCTCCCTCTGGTGGTTTGAATAAGATAGTCCCCATAACCTTGGCCATTTGAATACTTGGTCCTAAGTTGCTAATGCTGTTTGGGAAGGCTTGGTGGAGGAGGTGTGTCACTGGAGGTGGGGTTTTCAGAGTTTAAATACTCACACCATTTCTAGTTAGTTCTTTCTGCTTCATGCTTGTGGTTCAAGATGTGAGGCCCTGCTCTCTTCACTGTGACTTTGTTCTGCCACCATGGATTCCAGTTTTCTGGAACTGAAAGCCCAAGAAAATTTTTCCTTCTGTAAGATGTCTTGGTCAAGGTGTTTATCACAGAACAGGAAAGTAACTAATGCACCCTCCCCTCCCCCACNCCCCTTCCCTTTCTCTTTCATGTGTGTTTGTTTGGACAGAGGGACTCATTCTAGAGTCCCTCAACACTGGCTTTACATTCATTCTGCAGTCCAGATTAGCCTTGAACACATGGTGATTCTCCTGCTTCAGTATCCTGAATGCTGGAATTATAGGCCTGAGTCACNATGCCCAGCTTAAATCANTGATTTTGAACATTGATATTAGTTGATTTTCAGTCTTTTGTCCTCCTTGGGGTCAATGTCTTTGTGATGGTTAATCTTCATTGTCAGTGTGGCTGCATTTAGAATCATCTAGGAGATGCATCATGTCTGCAAAGGGAGAGGTTTAACTCAGGAGGGAAATCTCACCAGGAAAATGGGTGGCACCGTCCCATAGTTGGGCTCCCAGACTGGATAAGAGGAAAGCAAGCTGAGCACCAGCCTTGATCTCTCTGTCTGCTTCCTGACTGTGGACATGATGTGACCAACTGCCTTATGTTCCTGATGCCACGCCTTCCCTGCCATGATGCACTGTGCCCTCACATTGTGAGACAAAAGTTAACCTCTACTTCCTNGAGCTGCTTTTGTCACAGCAGGGACCTAATATCATCTTCACCTGTACCCACTTCCTCTTCCTGCCAAGCTCGCAGGAGGCAGCAAAGCTCCTGCATCTTCCTTTATTGCATTCTTGGACTTGAGGATGTTGGTGGATCTGGAGCTGTCCTCAAGCACAGACAGCTGGTGTATCCTTGCCACAGATAGATCAAGAGGCCTCCTTGGTCATGGAAGAAGGGCCCTTATGCTCAGGCTCTGTTACTAAGTAGGAAAAACAGAAACCAGTGACTAGGGTTGGCAGAAGCAGGCGAGAGGCTGGGGAAATAGTCCGTGAAGAGGAGAGAGCTTTCGGGCACTGAGGGAGTCACGCGAGGACTTGTTAGGGTTTGTGCTGGGCCAGAAACATCCCTGACTGGGAAAGGATTAGGAAATGACCGAGCATGAATCGGGTGGACTTATTTAGATTGTGCAAAGCCTTGTGGGAGTCTCCTCTAGAGCTGACTTTGAATCAGTTCAGCTGGAAATTGAGGTGTTTGAACTTGAAATACATAGAGTGATCCAGTTTATTAATCCTGCTTTTCCTGGTGAGATAGCTTCTGTTCCCTCACCACAAAGTGTCCCCCGTAGGCTCATGTGTTTGAGCATTTGGTGGTGCTGTTTGGGGAGGTTAAAGAACCTTTAGAAGGTGGAGACTTGGAGGAAATATGTCACTGAGGGCAGCTTTGAGGGTTCACAGTCTTGCCCTACTTCCTTTTATTGTTCTCTGCTTCTTGTGTGCACAGGAAATGTGATCTCTCTGATTCCTGCTCCTACTGTCTTACCTTCGCTGCCATTATGCCTGCGTACTGTAAGTAAAAATCAACCCCTTTTTCTTAAGTTACTTGTGGTCATGATATTTTTCACAGCAACAGAGAAGTAACAAAAACACACCCTTTACTCATTAGGATGGCTGCTATTTAAAAAACAGAGCTAGGTTTGGTGACACATGCCTTTAGTCCTAGCTCTTGGGAGGCAGAGGCAGGTGGATCTCTATTGAGTTTGAGGCTAGCCTGGTCTACATAGTGAGTTCCAGGCAAGCATACATAGTGAGACCCTGTTTCAACAAACAAACAAACAAACAAATAAAAACAAACAAAAATAAAACCCTACCCAGAAAACAATGAGCGTAGTTAAGGCTGTAGAGACTATGAGCCTGTTGCATTGGTGAGAATGTGAAATGGGGAGCTGCTATGGAAATCAGTGTGGCAATTCCCCAAAAAATGGGAACACAGAATTGGCATGCAATTCAAGTCTACTCATAGGTACATATTCAGCTGAAATCAGTATTATGAAGAAATGTTTGTGCACATATGTTCATAGCAGAATTAGTCACAATAGCTAAAACACGGAAGCAATCCAAGTTTTGATCAACAGATTAATGATTAAACCAAATGTGGTATATTGTGATNTATTGTGATGTTCTTCAAGTCAGAATGGGGCCATGTCCCTACACATGCACTGCAAATTGAGACCACCAGACATCAACAGTGAATTCAGCATATCCAGCCTATAAACACAGAGCTTAGCAACACTGTGTCCTGTGGAGTGTTGGTTGTTTACCCGCACCATAACCTGGCTGACCAGGAACTATAGCTCATGGCTACTGCCCAGCATGGCAAAGAGAATATTAGATCACAAAACACTAGCCTGGAAAAAAAGAAAACATTAAACAAAATAACCCCCCAATCCCACAATGCTATTTCTACCATTATTAAGATGAAATCTTAAGTAGGGGCTGTCTGTATTTACAGTGGAAAAGGCCACACTGTCACAGGCTGCGAGTGGGTNGAGCTTGAGGGCATTGTGCTACTTGAACCAGCCAATCACAAGAGAAGTCACTGTACTGCCCCATTTGCACAAGACATTTTTGAGGAATCAGACAGGGAGCAAGTGTTTGCCAAGGGCTAGGAAGAGAGAATTGGAAGTTATTGTTCAGTGGGTAGAGATTTGGCTTTACCAGATAAATAGAGGGGTGGAGAGGATTGCCAAAGACGGTGACAACAGTAGACTTTGAACTGTGTGCTTAAAAATGGTTGGGATGATATGGTTAAACATTTTTAGATTTATTCATTTAATTTATGGGTATGCATGTTTTGCCTACATGTATATATATACACCATGTGCATACCTGGTGTTCTTGGAGGTCAGAAGATGGTGTTGAATACCCTAAAACTGGAGTTATAGATGGCTGTGAGCCACCATGTGGGTGCTGGGGTTCAAATCTGGATCCTCTGCCAGAAAAAGTGCTCTTAACCACTGAGCCATCTTGCCAGCCCCAACATGATGTATTTTTTACATTTATTTATTTTGTGTGTGTGTGTGTGTGTGTGTGTGAGTGTGTGCTAGCACATGCAAGCGTGTGTGTATGTATGTAAAGGACAGAGGATGGCTTGAGCCAGTTAGTTCTCCTTTTCCACAATGAGGCTACCAGGGATTGAATTCAGATCAGGTTTGGTAGCAGTCTCCTTTACCCACTGAACTATCTCACCAGCCCAGGATGGGAATATTTTATGTTAAGTATATTTTACTCAAATTTTTAAAAACTGAAAAAGGAGAATTTCCTTCAAAGTTTTGACTGCAGAGCAGTCCTGGTTGCAGTCGGTCTGCTCACTGTAGGAGAAAGGAGCTGGAGTAGATGGTCTGTGTGTTTAGTACATGGGCATTCAGCCATCTGTCCTATGCTAGGACCACTCCCGGCATCTGTGCATAGAGTTTCCTGCATTCTCAAAGTCTAGACTAAAATATTTCAGGCCCTGCAGACCCCTTCACTTGTACCCTAGGTTGCCCTGCCTTTGTTTTCCTTCATTAGTCACGGTTTGTGTTAGTTACTTCTGACTAGTTGGGACTAAATGCCAACAGAACAACTTCAAATGAAGAGCTGCTTGGACTCACAGTTTCAGAGAGTTCAGCCCAGGGTCCTTGCTTCCATCATTTCCTGGTGATACAAAGTATCTTGGTGGGAGTGTGTGGAAGAGGAGGATGTTCTCCTCCTGGCAGACAGGAAGCAGAGAGAACCAAATACAAGTTGCAAGTGAGGAAGGAACGGAGGACCAGGTACAGTCTATGGAGCGCCCCAGTGACCCACTTCCTTCAGCTAAGTCCCATTGTCATTGGTGGATATTGGATGTGACCCACTTCCTTCAGCTAAGTCCCATTGTCACTGGTGGATGTTGGATCTCTGCTAATGCTGTCTGACCCTTTCTTAATTTTCCAGAACCTCCTCCAAAAGTGCCACCAACTGGGGACTTAGAACTCAATAATGAGCCTGTCAGGACATTTGGTATTCAAGCTATAACACCATTGTTTTGTTTGCATTATGTCTTGTTTCTTGGCCTTGTGTTTATACCTTTCATGTTCTTTTTACCTTTTCATGAGGTTCTGAAAGGGAAGGAATTAGTCATGTATGCTGGTCACTTCCTTAACTGTCCAACCAACAGAGGTGTGAGCTTTGTGTAGAAATGACGATTCTCTGGATTTTCAACTGATTCTGGATGCAGAGACATTGGGTTTATTTTATATTCTTTTACTCAAGGGCTGGAAGGAATCTTAAAGTCTAGTGAATAAATCCCCAAATTTAGGTGGAAATGTGGACTTTAATTAATAACCCTACCTCATACTTGCATCAGTCATAGTTCAGCCAGAGAAGCAAAGCCACTAGACNTTTGTATGTTTAATTATTGCATGTATTTGACCTTACATAACTGTGGGAGATGTCTGTGTGTTTGATCTTGGGACAGGTATATAAATGTGAAGTCTAGGAGGGTCAAGACAAGAGCGTACCCAGAAGTCTGAGCTGGTATCCGTGGGGATGGGCCAGATCTATGCCAGCTCTTGCTGCCTTTGACTTTGTGGTATAGATCTCTCACAGGAGAAACAAGTGTGCTTTGTCACAGAGCTAAGCATATATCTTGTCCAGGATTTAGAGAAGCTGGATGAAGATCTGAGGGAGGGTTGGACAGCCTCAGACTGACTGCTGTCCCATGTTACCACCTGAACCAGCAGGTAAGCGATGATGAGTGGGAACGGATGATGGTGATAAACACAAGACTCCACCTTCTCCATCTGGACACATGCTCCATCTGCGANCTTACAGGGAAAGGGATTATAACAACCAGCCCAGACTGGTCACACTGGCACATTGCAGAGACTTCCAGAAAAGAAAAATTACACTTAGAGAGATGACATACATTATTGGAAGCTTGATAATTCCTTTAGTGGCAGAACTCAGACGAGAAACCAGGATTCTTGATTCCAGATTCCAGTGTCTTTTAAAACTTTCTTCCCTATCACAGCTATGATACATTCTTACTAAAGACAATTTGAATAATGGGAAAATGAAGGTAACAACATTCAACTGGTCCTGGTATTTTAGCTTATCCCCACCTATCCTTTCTCTAGGCATAACTTTATTCAGATAAGTATGCTACATA
>LZPO01027401.1:288192-301392 GCA_001675575.1 Neotoma lepida | reverse complement strand
TTATACTTTGCCTACAAAGTAAAAGTTTTGCTTGCTTTTTCGTTTTGTTTTGTTAATTGGTTGTTTCTTTTGAGGAAGGGTCTCTCTATGTAGACCTGGCTGACCTAGAACTTACTATATAGACTATGCTGGCCCTGAACTCGCAGAGATCTCCCTGCCTCTGCCTCCAGAGTGCTAGAATTAAAGGTGTGTACTACCATGCCCAGCTGCCACGTTTTCTTAATGCTGGACTTTTATAATGCTTCTGCTAAGAGTGGCCATTTTGAGCTATATAATATATTATATTAAGCCAATATAGTATATTATTATTTATGCTACATAAATCTTTGTTCATAGNTTTGATTATCATTATTTTCATAATTCTTAGAAATAGTGTCCATGTGGGACTGGTAAGATAGTTTAGTGGGCAAAAGTGCTTGATGACCTGAGTCCAATCCCTGGATCCCTCAGTGGAAGGAAAGAACCGACTCCTGAAAGTGGTCCTCTGACCTCCCTNTGTAAGCTGTAGCACACCCGCACTCACACACATCATACACACCAACACACAAAGAATAAACACAAATTTAAAAANAGAAGTCCAACTACACATGATATTATATGGTCAAACTGATTT
Source organism: Neotoma lepida (assembly GCA_001675575.1). Lineage (NCBI taxonomy): Eukaryota > Metazoa > Chordata > Mammalia > Rodentia > Cricetidae > Neotoma > Neotoma lepida. The sequence continues at coordinate 300,779 of LZPO01027401.1, read as the reverse complement.
TTGAAAGAGTAATTTTACTTGGTGCTTCCACTGGACATGTTTCTAGAAGGGTCTCTCCCAAAACTTTCTTGCCACTGCTATTTTTTTCCATTGCACATTGGGCTTAGTTGGTAAACAGGCATGCCACTTAATGGCTGTCTTAATTAGTATTTTTATTNTTAGTGGGATTGAGAGATTTTCATGTAACTACTAATTTTTTTTAAAGACAATTCAGTAGAATTTTGTAAATGAGCTAACGTTTTATAGGTGTACGTATATGTATGCGTGTGTTTAAATGCTAATCTAGTGAGGAGTGTGGCTGAGGAAGTGATGGAGATGCAGGAGAGCCTTCGGTGATGGAAGTGAGGATGTGAACTGCGCCANGGCAGGAAGCAAGATCAGCATACCCCGTTCCCACCTCTAACTTCCTGCTTTTCTACCAGTTTTCCCCTTTGAAAATTATTAACATAGCAAGAGCACTTCACCCCGATTAACTGACAACATTCCTAACTTATTCAAAAATTGGGGGCTGTTTTGTAATTCTCCTAACAGGCCAGTTTCTATGTTCCCCTTCTACGGAATCAATAATTCAGAGAATTTGGCTGCAAGACTGTGACATTTGTTCTCGCATGACTCCTGTGGGGGAAAGCAGAAACGGATTCTGTGAATCTGTCGATGGTGCAGGAACACTAACTTTTGCTAGGATCTGTTAGTCTGTTGGGCTTTTATCTTAAAGTCTTTACGTGCTGTATTTTAAAAATAGCAACTAGAAACATACATCAGCAGGTTTTAGCCAAACCGAACCCCGATGAAAAGAGACCAGCCCTGTGTAATTCTGCGTGGAATTGACAGTCTTTGTTCTCTGTAGCTTTCAGATAAAAGGATTCATGTGGGATGGTAGATAGGGCGGTTTTAATTTGGATCAACCGGACTTACTGCTGGATTTTATCCCAGCCATGCTGTGAGGCGGGCTCTTTGTTTTCCGCAATTATCAAACTAAGCCTAATTAAACTTGCTTTGCTTTGATGTACTGTAATGTTTTCCATAATTTTATATTCCGAACCATTTTCCTAAGCCCTTGTTTGAAATCAAGGGTAGACTATAGATTCCTTTCATGTCTGTCATGCCGTGATTGAGTGTGGCTCTAATCAGGTTAGGAGAGGCCTGGTTTTGGTCGATAGAACNTAACGTGGTCACCATAGTCGTCCTGGTTAATTGTGCCTTTGCAGCTTGGACCTGTGGAATTANTTTTAAATACAATGTACTCTAGATTGATGAGAAAATGTGAAGACTTTCANTTCTGCCAATTAATTACGGATCTTAAATTATTGAATGAATTCTATTCTGTAAATTTTAATTGATTTCCTCTTTGGTTGTGTTGTTTGTGAACGGGATATTGAACTTTTTGTTTATTTATTTATTTCAACTCATCTGGTACAGTTGACTTGTATATGCTTCTTTGATATAAATGGTTAAACAAGGTGTCTTTTTTCTATATTTGAAAGTTGTTATTTCTCACTTAGGGGTGCATTCATTTGGTGTGTCTGGCTTTGTGGGTACTAGAANAGATTGAATAACTANATTTTTTTCTTTATTTTTTATTTTGTGTTTGTGGTGTTTTGCCCAAATGTATGAGTGTGTAATGCCTCAGAAGCCATAAGAGTTGTTAGATCCACTGGAACCGGAGTTACAGATGTTTGGAAGTCACCACATGGNTGCTGGGAGTTGAAGTTAGGTTGTCCAGACATGCAGCAGTCCAGACAACCACTTTGATATCTCTCCAGCCTGCTTGAATGATTTTTAAAAATAATTTACTTTTATTATTTTTAATTTGCCTATATATGTGTGTATCTGCATGTGGGTATGTGCCTGTGAGTGCAGGTGCCCTCAGGGGCCAGAGGTGTTGGATCTCTTGGAGCTGGAGTTACANGTGTTAGCTGTCCAACATGGGTGCTGGGAACTGAATCTGGGACCTCTGGAAGAGCAAGAAATGCTCTTAATCTCTGAGCCTAGACTGAGCAATTTTTAAANAGNAGTTTTCTTNACCACCTAATGGATATAATTTCAAAATACATTGGCTTCAATCAGCTGNCATTCTCCTTGAGTTCATATTAACCCTACACCTTTTGCTGCCTTTAAATGCAAGTGTCACTGTTTCTGTTGAACTGACCCAATTTCCTGTGACTTTTAACTTCCAGGTTGGAGTGAGTGCAGGCTAAAACCAACCAGNGATGTTGCAGAGTCTACTATGGGCCTAGATGACANGAGTATGTGTGTAGGTCTATGAATGTGAGCGCAGTGCCCATGGAAGACATTAGAGAGTGTTACTCTCCTGGGTCTGGAGTTACAGGTGAGCTGCCTGACATGGGTGCTGGGAAGTGAACTTGGGTTCTCTGCATGTATCAGCCTGTGGCATGTGAACCCTGAACACACAAACACACACACACACACACACACACACACACACACACACACACTAAATAAAAAAGGCGTATGCCACCACGCCCAGCTCAGCTCAAGAAGCCACAGCTTATGAATTCATTTACTTAAAAAAAATGTTTCTTTAGAAACCCTGTAAACATGACTTCCCTCTCAAGAAGCCCTCACTCACGAAGAGAATGCAGACCACTGCAGGCTGCAGCATGGAGCTGTGCCTCTGGCTTTTGTTCCCACTGACCACCACTTTCATGACTTCTGCCATGCAGCTTAGTTCTATCTGCCTTGATATATCATTTCCATGATACATTATCCAGTATGTTACCTGCTCATGTCTAGTTTCTTTCACTCAACATTATGTAAGTGACATTCACCCATATCATGCATTCATTTATGGTTTTATGCTATATGAACATACCATAATTTTNTCTNTTTTTTTTTTTTCCTTATGTGAAGGAGTATTAGGGAGAAGGTCCTAGAAATATGGAGTAAAGTGACTTTACATGGTAAATCTNGTCCCTGTCCACTGTCAGCAGGAAATACAGACAAAGATAGACCCTACCTTCTGGGTGTGTGTCTANTCTGCCTGGGCAATACTTTGAGGATGTGGGTCTTCCAACAAAGGCACTCAAATGAGTGTGGATGTGATTCAAAACACCACATAGGAACGGAGAAACAGTGAAAGTAATTAACAGGATGTAAAACACAAGGCATGGTGGAAACAGTTCAAGGCCTTCCAGGTGAAACAGAGAGGCTTAGGGACAGGGAAATGGGGGGTGGGGAGCAGTAGGTCAGAGTGCACAAAACATGGACTGTGCTGTCAGTGTCCATGAGCCTGATGAAGCCACATTCACAGGACAGTGCTAGTCCTCGGCTAAAAACAGACCAGGCTCCGTTTCCTGTTTTCTGTCTCTCTTGGTATCCCACTGGTATCTCATCTTTGATCACTTTAAGTGTATTTTGTCCAGTTTACATGATTTTTCCCCCAACCCCTGAAACAGCANCTGAACTGAATAAACCAATCATTATGCAAAGTCATTGCTCATTGCAACAGCTATGAGAATGTTTGATATTCTAGCCAATTTCAATTTTCTGCTTTGCTGTTTAATTATTTTTTTAAAATTAGGATCTGCGGATCCTATATATTCTAGGTTTTTTTTTTGTAGAACATATTATAATTTATTTTTTCATTTCTTTTATTGGCTTGATTGAAGTTGCTCTGAAATCTCAATAATCAGCACACTGACATATTAATAATTGTGGCTAGGTCCCAGCAAGCGGTAGGAAGATAATTGCCGAGCTAATACCAGCACAATATATAAATTATTCATTAAAACATATAGTGCCTATTTGATTATGTTACGACCTACCAGCAAAAACACGCTTTACTGGGGACTCTCATTTTGATTAAAGAGATGAAGAAGGGCCATTCATTTGGGCAGACTCAGAGAGGTAATAATTTGGCTGCTTTAGGGATTGATCTCCAAGAGAATGTAAATGATTGACAGATTTGAAAATACATCAGGGTGGGATTTGGCTTGGTAGATCTCTGTTCCACCTCTGTGCTATAGCTGGGAGGGCTGAAACAATAGGAATTTAGTTTCTCCTAGGTCTGAAGAGTGGAAATCCAAGACCAAGGGCTCAGCTGAACTGACTTCTTGGCTTGTTGGTGGCCATCTTATTTCTCTTCTTTATATGATTGTTCCAAGTCTGTGTCCCCATACCCTTTTCTGTGAGAATATAACTAACATGAGGGCCTACCCATTTGTTCATATTTTGCCTTCATTAATCCTTCTTTTTAATTGTATAAATATTTTACATTAATTAATTGTGTATGTGTATGNGTGCGCATACCCATGTCACAGCATGCGTGTGGAGGTCAGAGGATAACTTTTGGGAATTGGTTCTCTCCTAAAACCATGTGGGATCTTGAAATCAAACTCAGGTCATCAGGTTTGGCAGCAAGTACCTTTATCTATCAAGCAATCTTNTCAGACCCCCTTAGTTATTTCTTTAAAGGCGTTGTCTCCAGATGAAGTTATATCTGAGGCGGCAGTGTTCTGGGATCTCACTGTGGCTTGCCCTCTGCTCCCCAGTCCTTGTGTTCTCCATCAAAATGATTCAGACAAGAGCACAATGTAGAAGAGAAGTGGAGCTTATTACAAAATAACAGGTGCTCCCAAGGGTGGGGGTGGGAAAAGACCAANGGGACCAGTGTGGAGGAAACCATTCTCACGGGGTGACAGTGGACAATGGCCAGAGAGACCATTGTGTCACCCTATATGATAGGTGGGCTCTAGAGTATTTTCTAAAGCCTCGGAAACAGATAGCTTTCCCAGAGGGCATTTTCTTGCTCAGGTGATTGACAGGTCCATTTGGAGGAAGGGAGACAGTGCTGTCTTCTTTCTTTCCTACAGAGCCTCCTGCTAGATAGTGACCTTAGCAAAATCTCCCGGGCAGTTNGGAAGTCATGTTTCCACCCAGGGCAAAGATGCAACTCACATCCCATTATTTGACCAAAACCTATGAGACAGAGCAGACTAAAAATAATAAGAGAGAGAGAGAGCGAGAGAGAGAGAGAGAGAGAGAGAGAGANGAGAGAGAGAGAGAGAGAGAGAGAGAGAAACAAAAATAAATCCATACGTTTGGCTGTGCTTAGCAGGGGGAAATAATCTTGATGGGTCTCAGCAAAGCCCTGCTGTCTATAGCTATCCTTTCATGTGGTGATCTAAATTCTAAAGAGGAGCAGTTGTGATGTTTCCCCTTTCTTAAAAACACTTCATAAGCAGAGAGACACGGAAGATGGGGTCCAGAGTTAATTATGAACTCCATTCTCAATGGTTGTCCTTCAAGCCTGACCAGCTACCAAATGCTGGGGGTTTAGAACTTCACAACAGGCGTTTGGAGGGTGTGTTAGTTTCTCACTGAGGTGACAAGATGCCTGGCGAAAGCAGCACAGTTTACCTCATAGTCTGAGAGCACAGCCCATCATGGCAGAGAAACTGTGGTGGCAGGTGTATGAGGCAGCTGGTCACATTCCATCTTGGATTGTGGGGTTTTGTTGTTGTATTGGGGGTTTTATTTGTTTTTTGAGAAAGGACAAAGTTGGGTGGATAGGGAGAGGGAGAGAATCTGGAAGGACTTGGGGAAGGGGAAGAATATGATCAAAATACATTTAAATTTAAANTTGTTTTAAATAGTAAAAAAATATAAAAAGAAAAGAAAAAAAAAGAATGTGGCCAAAGTACATGATATGCATGAACAAAACATGAAAACCTTGCTTTGCATGGTGNATATACACTTGCACATTTCTATTTATGTATTTATTTGTTTATTGTTTTTCAAGACAGGGTTTCTCTGTGTAGCCCCGATGTCCTAGAACTCTCTTTGTAGACCAGGCCGGCCTCAGAACTCTGCCTCTGTCTCCCAAGTGCTGGGATTAAAGGAGTGCACCACCACTGCCTGGCTATATTTATTTTTAAGAGAGAAAGACTTTAAAACAAAAGAAAATTAAAGGCTTCCCCAAGATGGTAGGTTGAGATAAGGACAGGGTATCTGCTGATCTTCAAGCTCAGGGAGCAATTAAAGTTAGAAGAGAAAGGCTGTAGGGTCAGGTTGTAGTGTAGAAAATAAAACTGAAGAAGTAAAAATGAATAGAGATGAGTGGCCCCTGGGTATGTGTGATAGTTTAGCTTGTTGTGAAGTGGGCCAGCCCTCTAGGATGTGGTTCCTAGCATGGCTCACCACTCCTCCTGGTTCCACTNCCTTTTCTCTCCCTAATAATGTCCTAGGGCAGTGGTTCTCAACCTTCCTGATGCTGCGACCCTTNAATACAGTTTCTTACATTGTGGNGACGCCCAACCATGAAATTGTTTTGTTGCTCCTTCAAAACTGTAATTTTGCTACTGTTGTTAATCATAATGTAAATATCTGATATGCAGGATATCTGATATGTGACNCCCCCAGNGGGTCACTACCCACAGGTTGAGAAGCACTGCTAAAGCTCAAGGCTTTCATCTGCCTGGTGGAGCACTAGGACCCAGTCCTTCCTCAGGCTCTGTTTTCTAGGGAATCCAGACTAAATGATGTCTTATTCGTTATGGAAGTTTGGGTCTAAATTAGAGAAGTGGCAATATATTTACATGACAGAAAGAGGCAAATGCTATTTTTAATATATATGTATATTATTAATTTTTATTTTGTATATTTTAATGTACATTAAATGTAAATTAAATAATAATTTAATAATTATTATGTATATTTTAATATATATGTATATATATTGCTTTTTTGAGACAGGATTTCTCTGTATAGCTCTGGCTGTCCTGGAACTCCCTCTGTAGATCAGTCTGGCCTTGAACACAGAGATCCGCCTGCCTCTGCCTCCCAAGTGCTGGGATTAAAGATGTGAGCTGCCACCACCACCTGGCGTTTAAAATGAATTTTTAAAGTTAGCCTACAAAGTCAGGGGTCTCACTTTGGTGTTTTCACAAGGATTTTGTTTTCACCGCCACCCCCAGCTGCCCTCCCTGCCTTTTCCCAATGGACCTCCTCCTTCCCCGGTTAGTCCCTGTCTGTCTTCATGTCACATCGATTCTATTACCTTATTTTCTCCCCCTCCTCCTTCTTCACCCCTACTGTGCTTTCCTTGAAAGAATGGGCTTGCTCGTTTATCCACATGTGATGATGCTCTCCTGACTATTGAGCTGGACTGTGATACAAGCTTTCTGATGTTTTGAGCGGCAGGAAATCCGTGCTTCCAAACTCTAGAGAGGAATATTCAAGAATTAAGATGAGAAATTGAAATCTCTGGGAATCCTCAGAAATTTCTCAAGTCATAACTTTTCCTGGCTTCCTAGCATCCCACATACTTATTCATTCAAAGGTCACAATGAGNGGGTATAAAATAGTAAATTGGCATATGCTGTGATGATTCAATTACCCAAATGCTTTTTTTTTGCATAGAAAATAATTCATGCCATATAATAAATACCTGGCTTATATTAACTTAATGAAAGTTAAATTATATTTGATAGTAAAATATTTGATAGTAAAATTTTGATATTTGATGGTAAAAATGCTGGAAGAACAAACCATTAGTACTAAATAAATGCCAAAAAATCATTTAAAATGTGAAAGATAACATAAATACTCAGAGATTAGAAGTTGCCATTCTGAAATCTGAAGTGGACATTTAAATTTTTTCTTATGTCTATTTGTGTGTGTGTGTGTGTGCGCTCACATGCACACACTACACAGTGCTTATATGAAGGTCAGAGGACAACTTGTGAAAATTTGTTCTCTCCTTCTACTATGTGTGTCCCAGGGATTGAATTCAGATCGTCAGCCTTGGTGGTAAGCACCTTTATCTGTGGAGCCATCTTTCCAGCCCGTAAATGGACTTATTAGAGCACATTCAACATAAATTACCCTGCCCAATCATTTGGATCTTTGTTNCATGACAGGTATTTTGAATATAGAAAGAGCTCTTTCATTTTGTGCTGGCTTTGGTGGAATTGTTGAGCTGCATCCAACATTATTTTCAAGTTAGAGGTCAAGCTACCACAGCTGAGTGTCTCTCTGTACCTCTCCCCTCTGGCTTCCAGCATGCTAGGCAATGCATNACCGTTGAGCCATAGTTCCAGCCCCTCATTTCTCCTGTGAGAGACACAAACATTTCGTTTGCTTTCCTCAGCCTTGCTCTCATGTGAATTGTACTTTTGCTGACAGAATTGCGTGTCAGTTTCCGGTCTCAGCTGGAAGCACATCATGACATTGCACATCTCATTCNTTTTGCACTTTTTTTTCTAGTAAAATATTTATAAGAAACTCCAGTCTCTAGAGCATGTGCACACAGGAGAATGGCAGTGTTGGGTCTCATTATAGCGAGTTTAATAGCACCAGACAGATGCAACTTAAGGACTTACTTTGATTTTAGAACTTTCCTTTAGTTTTGAGATGGAACTCCAGCACTTTGAGTTATTAGGAGAAATCTTTGATGATCATGAAAGACTGTCAAATATGTGGTGACCCTTGGCTGATATTTTGATATAAAATTTTATCAGTTATGCCAAACAGTTTCCCAGGGTCTTTTATGTTTAGATTCTTTATTGTATGATCTGCTTCAGATTATATGGCCTCTGACCATAGTAGACCTGTTAGCAGACANCNAGAGTGATGTGATAGGCCAGTAAATCTATCTATCACCCAAGAGGCAGAGGCAGGAGGATCATGAGTTTGAGGCCAGCTTGAGCTACATAACCAGATCCTGTCTCAAAAAACAGAGTAGGTGGTTGGGTTCTGGGCACATGGCTTAGTCAATCAGTGCTTTCTATGTCGGCATAAGGTCTTGCTTGAGTTTGGATCTAGAACATCCACATAAAACCTTGAGTTTGGTGGCATGTGCCTGTAATCGCAGTGCTAGGGAGCCAGAGAGGAGGCTCTCTAGAGCTTCTTGTTCAGCCAGCCTGGCAGAAGTGGTGAGCTCCAGGTTCATTGAGAGACTCACTGAACAAAGTGGAGAAAGGCCTGAGGAAGAGACCAGTGTCAACCTCTGGCCTCCACATCCATGTGCACATGTATGNTTGCATACCCAAACACATACATGAACACACATATACACATACGCACATACATACAAAGAGAGAAAAAAAAAGGATGTTCCAGAACATGCTGTGCAGACTGTAAGGGAGACGGTGGTGAATGATTGCCTGCTTGATGGTCTGATAGACTCATACATGGCCATGGTTGGGAAGCCATGTGGAAAGCTTTCTTGTGGTTTAATTTCCATAAGATGTTTCTCATAAGGCATCCATCAACATGTGACTCCTTTCTGTTTATCCTGCAGGCNTCATCACACTGAAGAGCAGTTTGACCTGCNATAAGCCGGGGCTTTCAGTAGCGGGTGACTCAAGCATTTGTATTCATGTTACCAGGGGCAAGTAGATGACCTAAGAANGGAACAAACATCCTGCCACTGGCTGCATAAGGAATCCACATCTGCAAGAAGGCATGAGAGAAGTAGCTAAGGCCCAGGAGGCAGTNGGTGGCTGCTTTAACTCTTGCTTTAGTGAGGGAAGGGGGCNAGAGTGGAGANGGAGGGATGTAAGACGGGGCNCAACCATCAAGCCTTCTTTGGGATGAGAGAGCTGNAGGTTGCACTTGGAGCCGGGGACCACCATGCTACCAGAAGACACATGGGACTGTAGAGAAAATGGGCTGGCAATAGCCNTTCCACATTGGAAGGCAATTGCTTCTCCCAGCACTTTCTACTTTCCTGGGTTTTGGTGAAAGACAAGTGGGCAGAAATCATGAGAACAATAATAAAAAAATGCTGTTAATGTGTTTGAGGCTCAAGGTAGATAGAATGAATTCTGAGCTGTTACAGAGCGTGGCTGGGAGGACATTGAAACCAAAAAGCAAATGACCATGTGGGACATGCAGGGAAAGAAGGCAGTGAAATCACTTCTGTCCACCCAGGTGCCCAAACTAGATCTGGAGAGACTGGCTCTGGCTCCCGTTTTCCTCCTCTCTCCTCCAGATGGGCTCTTGTGATCAGTGGTATTTGGCTGGCATGTCAGGTTTCTGGAAAGGAGCTTCAGACTGAACTGGGTGGAGGGTGCTGTACAATGGGCNCACGGTTTCTGTAAAAGTATACATAGCCTGGTGTTTATGGATTGGGTACGGTGGCTCAGTGATGGTTGTGACTACGGTGGGTGTCAGTGGGAGCCTAAGAGCTTTTTGAGACAATTCTGTGATGTTGTGCTCACAGATTTTGAAGACCGTCCGGTTGACTCTAGAAGATTATTCATTAGCAGGTATTATCTTTTGGGGTTCGAATCCCCTCCTTCCTTTGGGACGAGCTCTCATCTAACCACTTCTGTTAATTCTTGTTGTTGTTTTTATTTTTGAGACAGGATCTCACTGTGTAGCCCTGGCTGGCCTGGAACTCAGTATGTAGANTAGGCTGGCCTTGAATTTAGAGACCTGCCTGCCTCTGCCTTCCAAGTGCTGAGATTAAAGGTGTGTACCTCCATTCCTGGCCTCTTAATTCGTGTGTGTGTGTGTGTGTGTGTGTGTGTGTGTGTGTGGTTGTGCTGGCCGGGGAACTCTGAGGATCTGCCTGTCTCTGCCTCCAAGTACTGGGATTGTGGATACACATACACTACCCCCCTGACTTTTTATGTGGTGCTGGGGATCTGAACTCAGGTCCTCATGCTTGTGAATCAAGCACTCTACTGACTAAGCCATCTCCCCAGCTCTATATCCTCTTAAAATTTCAAGGGTGGAGTACAGTGTTGTGAATAATAAGTATCAAACCACACACTCTTCTACAACCTTTTCATCTTTTACTCCCTCTGTGCAGCATCCCCTTCTCCCTTGTCCCTAGCCCAGCCACCATCCTTTCATTTTATGTTTTTGGGTTGTTCTTTTCTTGTCTTTGAAGGTCTCTTCCATCCCCAGAGTCTGTTGTGTCTTCCTGTCCTGCTTGTCTTCTTCCTAAACATACTCTTTCCAGGTGCCCTGACAGTACCCNAAACATGATTCTGAAGCCACTTGAGGGTTCAACAGTTCAGGATTGCTTAAATATGGGTGATTTTTTTTTAACAGACTGCTACGCATCATTGGAGGAAAACAGCCCTATGCAAGAACATTTATCGACACAGAGAGATGTCACTGGTACTGCTCAGTCAATAAACCATGTTGTAATGTTGCATGTATAATGTGATTCTGTTTGTACAAAAATAGATAAATACACAATGTCATTTAAAGGAATGTTCACCAAAAATATTAGCAGTGTTTATCTCTGGGTGGTTGAATTATGTGTGATTTAAGTATTATTTTTGCTTGTCAGCAATTTCTAGTTTTTCTACAAGGAACAGATATTGCTAGCATAATGAAAAAGAAATATACATCATAAGGAAAAAATTCTCTTAGGATATGAATCCTAGTCAGCCAGTTGACTGTAAAACTGCAATAAATATCCAAGCAATTCCTCTCCGGCAGTGTCAGCTCTGCTGAGGGGAAGGGGCTCTTCTTGGGTACTGGCTGATTCTTCTTCAAGATGTGATTACAATTTTTGTTAACACAACCCCCCCCCCAGTTTCGGGAGACTTACTCTATGGAGCAGTAATTAATAGACTAGTAATGATCAAGTTGTCAGTATGGCATTATTTCATTCCTGCAACTATCACAAGGACTGACCTTGCTGTGTGCCACTGGAACATATCTGGAATGCAGTGAGCCCAGGAGAATGCAAGAGACACTGAAGCCTGACTCGGGCCATGAGCTAATCTAACAGGTACCAGAGTGTATCATCTGAAGGAGTGCTTCTTGAGCCGAGGCTGGCCTCAAACTTGATATGTAGCTGAAGATGTCCTTGAACTTCTGATCCTCCTGTCTTCACCTCTGGAGTGCTTGGCACGATAGGTGTGCACCTCTANGCCCAGTTTATATGATACCAGGGATGGAACCTGGCAGGGCTTCATGCATGCTAGGCAAGCACTCTACCAGCTGAGCCACAGTTGGGAGGTCCGGGGAATGAGTGTTTTTGAAGTTGTATGATCAATGGTGCTAGTGTTACTATTCATGACATTTTGGGGGCAGACTGGTTTCATTGAAAATGATAGTCATGATTNGTTACGTACTGACCCCATGTAAATGACATATATAACCTCAGTTTAGTTCTTATAGGCACTTGTGTTACTTACTTTTCTTGTGTCTGTGACCAAATACCTGGCAAGAAGTAAGGAGGTAAGGGCTTATCCTGGCCTGTGGTTTGAAGGTGTGGTTCATTATGGTGAGGAAAGCTTGCAGCAGGGATGTCTCTTGGCTATGGTGACACCTGGAAGCAGGAAAAAAAGCAGGCTGAGCAAGCCATGAGGAGCAAGCCAGTAAGCAGCCCTTCTCTATGGCCTCTGCATCAGCTCCTGCCTCCAGGTTCCTGCCCTGTTTGAGTTCCTGTCCTGACTTCCTTTGATGATGAACAGTGATACGGAAGTGTAAGCCAAATAAACCCTTTCCTCTCCAACTTGCTTTTTGGTCATTGTGTTTCATCACAGCAATAGAAGCCCTAACTAAGGCACTAAGTCACCAGGGAGTGGAACTCTTTGACAGGATTAGAAAGTTTAGGAGGTGCGGCATTGTTGGAAGAAGTATGTCACTTGGGGGTG
>LZPO01027401.1:272002-283051 GCA_001675575.1 Neotoma lepida | reverse complement strand
TTCAAATCTATCAAGAATAGGGAAGAACAATCAAAATAATGTTGAAAAACGATTTGTTAGTTGTCAAATAGTAAAAGACTTGTTTCTCGTTTATTTATCTTGTGTGTGGGAATATGCGTGCCACAGTGTACACATAGAAGTCAGAGGACAACTTGCAGGACTCACTTCTCTCCTTCTGCCATGAGGGCTCCAGAAATCAAACTCAGGTCATCAGGCTTAGGAAGAATAAACACTTTTACCTGTGAGGCCATCTTTCTGGCCCTATTCTCAAATGTTTTATTGTAAGAAATTGATCTTATCTGGAGCTGAGCACAATGGCTCACAACAGCACTTGGTTGGTTGATGCAGGAGGACTAGAGTTCAAGGCCAGCCTGGACTATATAGCAAGTTGGTGGCCAGCCTGGGCTACCTGAGATGTTCTATAGAACAAAACAGACATGACTATGATCTTATTTGGAGTTTCTATTTTTTGTTTATCCTTCCATCTAAGGTTAGCTCAGAACATGTGTGTATTTGTGTGTGTGTGTGCGTGTGTGGTGTGTAAAAGTGAACCACAACTGACCTAGAGGGCTGAGATGTCCACCCCCACACTCCACAGAGATGAGATTCATGCCAATACTATTCTTATATGGGTATCACCCCACCCTTTAGGACGGTTCCTACTGATTCTCTGAAAGTGACATAGAGCTTTTAATATTAATAGAGGGCTCAGTCTCCTGCCATTAGCACATCCTGTATAATGCTAAGATGTTGTGCGTGGTTCCATGAGCAGATGGATGTCGAGAGTATTTAAATGACAGAAAAATAAGTGTATTATTGAAATCTCAAGTAACAGACAGATTCAGTGAATCACTACAATGGCTTCCATAAGCATCCNTCATAATTTCTGGTCTCTCATTTTCATATTAACTGGAATGAATTTCTTTCAAATGCAATAGGATGAGAGGGGACAAATTGACTTATTGATGACAGAAACAATCCTCTCACCCCATAAAGAATCAGGTAGCCTTTTAATTTAAAGGTCCAGCTGAAGAATCACGCTGTTATTTCCCCAGGGATGTTGAGTAGGATTTCCCCGTGGTTTGAGAGAGCCAGAAAAAGACAGAGGTGCATTTTCTCACCTCCACACCTGCGGGCTCCTCAGTCTCTTCTCATCTCCATCCCTAGCGCTGGCAGGGGCCAGGCCTCAGTGCTCTAGTCAAGGGTGAAGATGAGAAGTGACAGCCAGCTCAGGGTGAGGATGACAATTGCTCTGATTGGCTATGGGATGCTCATGCAGTCAGACACACACGGTGGCAATTCTTATTTTTAGAACTTTACATAGCATCCTTGTGACTCCGGATCTGCTCCCGCCCTGAGCCTCCCACNTGCCCTGCTCNGGAGTCATTTCTAGGCTCTGCAGAAGATTCTCAGCTGTTCACCTGTCTGCTGGGTTGTCTGAATGCACTGGCTGTACAGGAGAGGGTGCCTTCCTTTCTTCCACACGTACTGCACACATCTCAGTGTGGGCACTGCAGGGGTTGGGTCACCAACAAACACTTTCTTTTCCCAGAAAAATTGCCTTTGATCTGTTCCAAGTCTATACTTTCTGCCTTGACCTCCTGCAGTGTCTCAGACCTGCACCTCCTGCCACCTGCGGTGAATGAGCACTGCNCCATGGGGACACTGATGTGACTGCTTCNCGAGCTAGACTCATTAACCCTGTGGNTCTTCATGCTTGTCTGTCCAGCCTGTTGTCCCTCTCAGAACAAAGTGCCTGGAAAATCTCCGAGGTCCTTCCTCTTAGTCGATAGACCACAAATCTGGGAGTCATCTAAAATTCTGTATTCTCTACCTGGACTAGGACTCGGGCATATTAGGCAAGCACTCTACCACTGAGCGGCAGCCCTAGTGTTATGTCAAGTCCTTTATGCCCAAGTTACAAAGACGTGTTATTCTGCTCAATTACCTCTGCAGCCNTATCACTCCTTCTTCACCTGGAATTTCTCCTAACCTCCGGTCTGGAGCGTGTCAACAACCTAGTGGGTTTTTTAAGTCTTCTTACGCATCCTTTCAACACAATGTCTGCGCTGCTTTGGAAAACACAAACAACCATGGCATGAGATCATTGTCCTAGTTTAAAGTCACTTAGTGACTCCATTACTAGTGGGGCATCCTGGGGACATGTCAGTCACACACAACCCCTGGAGGAGGCCCCGCCTGCTTTTTGTTGTTTATAACCTCACTGCGTAGCCCAGCCTGGCACAAACTGCCGATCCTCCTGCCTCTGCTTCCCAGGTGCTGGGATTACGGGCACGTGCCACCCTCTGGCACCTGTCTAACTTTGCAGTTGTTGTTTCCTTGCTTTCTTCTTACCTGCTGAGTGTCCTGCAGCGACCAACTGGCTCTTGTTTTGTTATACTCTACTCTTATGTCTGCCTTGTGAAACAAACTGGCCTCTTCCTGTCCTAGGCTGTGAAAGTCTATCAGCTCTTGTGAAATGACCTCAAACTTCAAGCCTCTCAGGCCCTCCTCAGCCTTCTTCAGGCAGGAGTGACCTCTTCCCTCTCTGTGAGGTAACACTCCATTCTGCAGGGGTGAAGGTAGAGCCTGAGTGGCTATGGCCTGGCAAGCAGGCTCTTTGTCCCNTTTTTTGTCCTCTCTNCTCCAAGAGCTTGGAGGAGGGAATCTTTGGCTAAGTTAGGGCTGCACCTGGGGACCTTGTTTACCAACACAGTCTTGGTCTCCCAGTCACGACTCAGCTCAGGGGCATCACCATGACCTTGAGGGTTAAGCATCACACAAAGATGTGAGTATTCTTGGCTTTGTGGAAGAGAAATTCTATTTTGCTGTATGTTGCATGTTCCCGAGAGGAGTCAGCTGTAGGGGTTGAGGATNGGGTGAAAGAGATGTAGTTGGTAGGTTTTCCGACTCTACTGTGGCACATCTAGTCTCACACTCACTGAGCTAGTCATTTGTCATTTGGCCTGTGTTTCCCGAGAGCACAGATCTCCTCAGACTGCTTTTTTTAACCACAACATGTAGGCACACTCCTGGTATGTTAAAGACCATTCAATATGGTTTGCCTTATTTCCTGGATAGAATACACTCTCCCTTCCACTACCAACAATCTTTATCCTGTTGTTGTTATTTTAAAGTGTCCTTGGTGTTAGAACCAGTAAGATTGCTCTTGGAATTTTAATATCTAGGCATTCCTTGGATACCAGTTCAACAAAACATAGCCTGTAAGGGATGGCCAGGAAAGGACAGCGTTCATATTCATCGGGCATGTCTGCTGAGTAGACGATGTAGTTACAAGTGGGAGCCACCAGATGGCTTAAGGAAGTGAATTTATCTCCAACTGAGACAGCTTAGAAATCTGGGACCTTAAAAAGCAGCGATTGGAGAACAATCAAAAGGCTTCTCTTTAACGAACCCCAAATAACCAACAGCAGCCCCTCACTATCACCTGACATCCTTGATGGGTTTGGACAGATTTTGTAGTGAAAGCACCATCTTTTTTTTTTTTTTTTTTTTTTTTTACCTTCTAATGTCTCCACGCTTTAAGAATTACAGAGTAATCACTGAAACTCAATTTAATTCCACAAATATTTGTCGAGTGCTTAAGTCTCAATTAAACCTTCTGAGCGGCTTGTGGAAGCATATGCCACCCGAAGCACAGCTTGCTAGATGTGGAAAAATGTATGGAAGACTCAAGGCAAAGATGGATTCTTCTCTCTTTGTGTTCATGAGCTAAGGTCACCATTTCAAGGAGAGTCGCTGGTGGAAAGATAATTGCGGCCTAGAAGATATCTGTGTATGATAATTTGTAGCTGATGAAAGTAAAATAAAGCGAATACTGTAAGCAACTGCAATATTTATAAACTAAGATGTGTTTTATCTTGCATTGGCATATCAAAACCAGAGTTGAAGTTATTTGGTTAAAAAGTCACCATGATCATTTGAAAGCAAGCCTAAATGTATTGTCATCTTGGCAGACACAAACCATTGGTAGATTGTGTTCAACTGGTTATTTTCTTTTTTTACCTTGAATATTTAGTACCAAGTAAAGTGTTTGGAATATACTGATGGGTTTTTATTATTTGGAGACATAGGGGATTACACAGAAGCCTAGCTAAAGATAATTCCATTCATGTGCAAGTGCTTGGAGCCCAGAGGTATCCAACTCTGTCACTCTCTACCTGATTCCTTGAGACAAGATTTCTCACTGAACCTGCAGCTAGACTGGCAGGTGGCAAGTGGAATTGCTCCTCTTGTCTCCGCCCCCTGCAGTGCTGGGGTTGTAGGTGTCTGGGAGGCCACATCAGCTTTTTAGGTAGATGCTGAGGATTTGAACTCAGGTCCTCAGGCTTTCATATCAAACATTTTCCTTCACTGAACCACCTCCCCTGCTCCTATGGCACCTGCTGTCTAGTTATGCATATTAAAGAAGTTTTTTAAAATAACTTTTCAATATCAGCTCATTTAAAAAATTCTGAATAAAAGTTGAAGGAGACCAGGCATGGTGTCGCACTCCTACAATTTCAGCCTCAAGAGGCAAGGGCCAGAGGGTCAGGAGCTCCAGGCTAGCCTGGGCTACGTAGCAAGACCCTGACTAAAAGAAACAAAGCAGGTGGGGGGGGGGTCAAATTAGGTACAAGGGAATTCAGAAAAGACTCTTTCATAATGCTGAGAGCATACCATGTCTTATAATTACTGGTTATCGGCTTAGAAATATTTGTATGCTAGTAAGTATTGAGTAAAACAAACTTCCCCAAACAGAGAACCAGATCCCTTTGAAATGTAAACTAAAATTGGACAATTAACTACTTAAAGCATAGATTTCATCTGAGGGGATAACAATTCTTGATAAACCTGCAGCAGAAATTTCTTTCTCTTCCAGCTAGGACTAGAATAATGGGCTAAAGATTAACAAGGTCACTCGCTGTGTGTGACCGAGAGGAAAGCCTGAACTGCTCTTCCTTTTCACCGAGATGTGGTGGGTCATCTTTGCATTTGTTTATTTTGTTAAACAAAGTGTTTATTTATTTACTCTGGGAAATTCTAGAATTGAAAAGTGTAATGGAAAAAATGCAAAATAGCCAGGCATGGTGATGCATGCTTTTCATTCCAATACCCAGAAGTCAGAGGCAGGTGGATCACTCTTGAGTGTGAGCCAGCCTAGTCTACAAAGTGAGTTCCAGGCCAGTCAGGGTTATAATGAGACCATGTTTTACTCAGGATTACTATTGGATGAAACACCATGACTAAAGCAAGATGGGGAGGAAAGGGTTTATTTGACTTAAAATTCCACAGCACTGTACGTCATTGAAGGAAGTCAGGACAGGAACTCAAACAGGGCAGGAACCTGGAAGCAGGAGCTAATGCTAAGGGCATGGAAGGGAGCTGCTTACTGGCTTGTTCCTCACGACTTTTTCAGCTGCTTTCTTATAGAACCCAGGACCACCAGCCCAGGAGTAGCACCACCCACAATGAGCTGGGCCCTCCCCCATCAATCACTAATTAAGAAAATGTTCCACAGGCTTGCCTACAGCCCAATTTTATAGAAGCATTTTCTCAATTGAGGTTCCCGCCTCTCTGATGACTCTAGCTTGTGTCAAGTTGACATAAAACTAGCCAGCACACCCTATTTCAAAAATTAAAAAAAGCAAATTATACACAGACCATGCATGCACACACACACACACACACACACACACACACACACACACACGGGGAGAGAGAGAGAGAGAGAGAGAGAGAGGGAGAGAGAGAAAGGGAGGTGTGGATTTTTTCTTTCAGTCCTTTTTACTTGTGACTCTAATATGACAGCTATGCAACTGTATGTATCCCTGTAGGTTTGGCCAAGATAACTCAAAACTTAAGGCAGAGAGCCATCAAGGACTTCCAAACAAAAGACGATTTTTAGGGCTGGGCTAAAGCAGCTTCCTAGCAAGTATCAGGCCCTTGGTTCAATTTCTAATTTCTAGAACACTGTCTCCCAAAAGAGATTTTTTAATACAATCAGGGAGAGGGGCATCTGACTGCTCTCTCAGTTTGTCAAGAAGCTAGATGTGTCCTCTGGGTACAGGAATAGATGGTGTGACTTGGGGAGAGGTCCCCAGGACCTTTCCTCCAAAGCTAATGGAACCAGATTTGCCCACAGATGCTGGTAAGTCTGTAATAGGGAATCAGATTTTCCCAAGGGAATGTCTGCTGGCAGTGTGTGCCTGGAGGTCAGCTTTGTGCTCTTCCTAGGAAAAGGACTGTGGAGGGAGGTGCATGCATGTGCTCCTCCTGGACTTAGGGACACCTTGGAAGGAAATAAGATAAAATCATTTTGACCCCAGAACTCAACTTCTTAAGCTGTGGGTCATGACCCCCATCATGTGGGGGTTGAGTAAAAAAAAAATGGCAGTGGTAAAAGATTTCTGACTGCTGGAGGGTAGAAAATCAATTCAAAATCAGATCCATAGTGAGTGTGTGCAAGCCCTAGTCCATGTGGCATAGTGTGGCTTTACTGTAAGCTTGAACTCAGAACACAGCCCCAGTCACACCTCTTATACACATGCCACATAGTACCAACAAACACGACTGCAGCATCTCAGCTCAGACTAGAGACTCTTGCATGTCATGTATGTGTTTTTACTATGTATACAGTTGTCAGCTCTCATAGAAACAGTGGTTTGATTTTGGTAAACAAAGATTTCCAGTGTTTTCCTGCCATCATTCCTCAGGGTGCAAGTGTCAAATTAGTTTATCTTTTGTATTGTATTACATCAGAATGTATGGTTTTAACAATGCTGTTTATGTGTCTGACTTGCATCTCATAAAACATTGTTAAATAGGTTTTTGTTTGCGATTGGACAGAATTTCTAATTCCTGAAAAGCCCTTAAACATACTTCTGCCATTTTTTACTGTGTGTTTCTGTGAACTAGTGTTCTCAGCATTGATGATTATAAAATCAAAATCTCAGTCAATTCTGGAAGATATTGAAGATGTTCTAAATCCTGTAATATCAAATAATCAGAAAAGATGCAATTCTTCATGTAAAAATTAACAAGTGCATCTGTCTCATTATCACTCAAGTTTGCTTTAGTCTTTAATAAAAAGTAAATTATATATATGTGTATATCAAAGAATTGCTTTAAAATGTATTTCTTGTTGATTTATTATCAGTAAATATTTGATCTGTAGATGTATTTTTATATACCTATATACCTGGGATCACGTAAGTATTTCTTGGGTGAGAAGGAGTCATGTGGAGAAAGTTTTAAAAGCCCTGATACAAGACACAAATGTGCCGAGGTTCCCAGGGGTGAGGCTCTCCTGCGGCCAGAGACTTCTCTGGTAGTGGAGTCCTGTGTCTAGGCATCAAGTCCTGGAAGTTTGACAGGGCAGCAGCTTAGGGTCTGCAAGGGTCCATGGGCAGAGCCAGCAGTGTAACCTATAGATAGACAGACAGGCTGGCAATAGTCACCAGACAGTGGACCTGTTTCTTCATCTTCCCCCAGTCTTCACCCTAGGAAAGGGAGGAGGGAAGCTGCGGAGTGCTGGNCTGGGAGGGAAAGGTGAGAGAAGTCTCCCAGGGAAGTCTCCTCAGAGGCTGGCCTGAGGTTTAGTCTCAAGGGGTGACAGGAAGTTGGCGGGACCCTCTGGGTATCACTGGGTGGGAGGGCAGAATGAGGCAGCACCTGTTCCTCCTCTCAACTCTGATCTTTCTCAAACAATGATAATGTGTTTGTAATTAGAAAGTCAACAAAGTTCATTAACTGCTTATCATGTGCCCTGAGTTCAAACTATTTAATAAATGAGCCATTAAACTGCTTTATCTTTTTCTGAGTTTAAAAAAAATGCTATTAATAGTTGTGAGAGGAAGGTTGAAGAAAGTAAACATCTGCTTACTGTCTAGAGATTTCGGTGTGGGTGTGTTTTGCAGTGCTTCCCTCCCCTCTCCCCTCTTTCCTCTATTGTTTTGTTTTTAGACAGCATTTCACACTATATCCCATAATGGTCTAAAACTCATTATGGAGTCCACAGGCTGGCCTGAAACTCCAGGCAATCCTCCTACACCAGCCTCCCAAGTGTTGGCATGATGGGAAGGAGCAACCATAACCAGCAACCTCCTCTTCTCTTTTCTTTTTTATGCGCGCGCGCGCACACACACACACACACACATACACACACACACACACACACACAGAGCTGCACTTTTTACAATAGCACTGAAGAAAAAAAGATGAATTATATGATATACATGTATTATGAGGGCATAAAAAAGACATAATTAACAGATTGCATTATCCACCTTCATATAGATATTTGACTAAGTTACCAATGATTATAAATATTCACATAAGTATGCTACCCAGTAAACTTTAAAATAGTTTATCTAGGGCTGCACGGTTAAGAGCACTTGCTGCTCTTGAAGAGATGAGTTCATTTTCCAGTACCTGCATTAGGCAGCTCACAGACTGCCTATAACTCCACCTCCAGGGCATCCAATGCCCTCTTCCGGCATTGTGGCCACTAGCATGCACATGCACGCAACCACACACACACAAATAATAAAAATAATGATTGAAAATAGTGTACTTAAAACAGGTTTCAACGAGATCCGCCACCCTCACCCATTCACTGCCTCAGTCACGAATTCCAGAGAACTCATATGCTCGGGAGTATTGTCTTATATGAGAAGATCCTGGCAGCTGCATCAATGCCACCTTCAGACAGGTGAACTTAAGAACCACCTGCTGATGGACAGATCATAGAACGCTCTCTTGGCTTACAAAGTTTGTGATTCAGCAAGTTTAGAGAATTTGTGATTTCTCTCTCCCGTCCTCTCAATGTCACAGATGAGAAAAAAGATGACACAGTAAACACCTTGTCAAAGGTCACAGAACTGGTTAATCCAACACCAGGTTACCATCTAGGCCTTGCCTTGGATGCTGATTCTCCTTGCTCTCTGCTCAATTCGTCAGCCAGTATTGTGAGTGACCTCCAGTGCTCTGGGCTTGTCCTTTCTTTAGACTAAAGACAGTAGCAGCAGTCATAGTTGCTACATTAGACTAAAGACAACAGCAGCAGTCAGAGTTGCTACTTTAGGCAGCCGGTGGAGTGTGCTCTCTGGGATCATCCTGTTTCATTGTCCTGTGTTTTTAGTAAATAATTAGAAAAGAGATAATGTTGATATGTTTGTTATTTATTATTATTATTATTATTATTATTATTATATATGTGTGTGTGTGTGTGTGTGTGTGTGTGTGTGTACATGTGCCTGTGGAGGTCAGAAGATAGCTTTTAGGAGTCAGTACTCTCCTTCTACAGGAGTTTCCAGGGATCAAGTCCAGGTCATCAGGTTTGCATGGTGAGCACTTTTACCTGAGCCATCTCAGCAGCCTAAATTACAGTCTTATAAAAATAATCTCTCACATCCTTTTGGGATTATCTTTCTCTATGTATGTGTGTGTGAGAGAGATTAATTTTTGTACAAATCTGAGGGCATTCAGATAGTGAAGTAAGAGCTGAGACATCTGTCTGTCTTTCCTTCCTTCCTACATAGTCCAGGGTGTCCTCAGACTCACGATCCACCTGCCTCTGAGTGTGGGAGGAATACTATATGTATCTAGCCCACTGAGCATCCTGCAGTGATGAGGAAGACAGAGATGGATTCAGGTAGAGGTNGGGAGATGCTGAGACCAGTCCAGGCTGTCATTCTGCCAATATTGGCTCAATGTGTACTAAGTGTCTGACCTGCAGTGGGCTTTTGGGAAGCAGTAATCATCCAGTACTGACATGATTCCTGCCTGTATAGAGCTTTCTGTCCTGAGGAGAAGATATATCTCCACTGATTATACAATTACATATTGTTACAGTCACAACTGACACCTCCGTGTGAGGAGGTATTCTAGGCACTTTCCCATCTTAACTTATTTAATGGTCATCAAGGAAAGTCAACAGAACAGTGAGGTGTGGTGGTGCTCAGGCACTGTAAGTTCAAGGCCAGCCTGGTGTTTATAGTGAGTTCTAGGTCAGCCAGAGTTATATAGTGAGTCCTTGTGTCAAATTTCAAATGAAAACCATTAATAAAACCCTCAATCAAACAATAACAAGTGATTTTATTTATTTATTAATTTATTTTCAGCAGTACTGGGGAGTGAACTTAGGCCTTTAGGAAGGCCAGGCAAGTACTCTACTACTGTGCTTTAGCCCAGCTATCTTCCCCTCCCCCTCATTTTGGAACAGGTTCTCATAAAGTTGTTCAGATCAGACTCTGTAGTCCAGACATTCCTAGAATTTATAATCCTCACATCTCAATATCCAAGGTAGCTGGGATTATAGGAGTGTGCCATTGGGCCTGGTTCAAAAACATGTGATTTAGGGGCTGGAGAGCCAGCCCAGGGGATAAGGGCACTTACTGCCCTTTTGGAGGACTTGGGTTTGGTTTCCACCACCCATATCAGGTGGCTTACAACTGCCTGTAACTCCAGTTCCAGGAGATCTGATCCCCCTGACCTACATGAGCACCCATACAGTACACATAAACTCATGCAGGTTCGTGCACACACACATACATAAAAATAATAAATCTCCTGGCTAGGCAGTGGTGGTGTATGCCTTTAACCCCAGTACTCAGGAGGAAGAGTCAGGCAGGATCTCTGAGTTCAAGGCCAGCCTGGTCTACAGAGCGAGTTCTAGGACAGCCAGGGCTGCACAGAGAAATCCTGTTGGTTGCTGAGTTCTGGTTCTCACGGGCTCACAGCTCCATGTCAGCCATTAGGTGAGGAGACAGGATAAAAGGGAGAGTGCCCCTTGCTTCTAAGGTCATGACCTTGGTGATGCACAGAACTATACCTCCCCTCCTGGAACTGTTACTTCGTCACATGGCCACACCTGGTCAACCTCACCTGGAAGGACTGGCCCAATTTGAACCTGATGGCTCTGCTAGTGTCCAAACAGGAGGTGAAAGAATGGTCAGAGACGCATGCTTGTCTCTTGGGAAGGACCCTGAAGGAGAGCTTTGACTTTTACCTAAATCATTCCATTCTGTGTCCCATAAAGACCCAAAC
>LZPO01027401.1:255080-271902 GCA_001675575.1 Neotoma lepida | reverse complement strand
GCTGCGATCTTGAACTTGGGACTTTGGAAAGCTCAAATTTGGGTCCAGGTTCTTTCTTTTAATAGCTGTTTGTTTAGGCACTTGTCTGAGCCTCCAAACTTTGAAAATGGGTTGGAGTGAAGGTTAAAATGAAGCATGCAGAGCTAACAGGAGCTTACTGTTTAGTAATGAAGCCTATTCTTATTTCATCTTCCTCTTAAAAATTCGGTAAAATAATCCATGCAATTAATTAAATTCTTCAGACAGCTTTGTATCTTCTGGAAACAGGCCATATATAAAGACACTTGGTTATAAGCATGCAAATGTAAATGTCACTTAAGCTTTTTATTTATTCATTTATAAGGGTGTCTCTCTACCTAGGTAAGTGAAACCTTATCTGTTTTGAGTGTGCCAGGGTACCCTTGCTGTATTTACAGTTTAATAAAGAGTAGAGGTGATAGCTAAATGCCTGCCACATGTTGGCTCTTGAGTGAGTCGCTGGCAGTTTTTTTCTTCAGAAAGCCTGAGTTTTCCATGTGCACGATCCCACTGATGCTTGGCCTGTGGTGGGACACAGTTAGCTACCTCATAAATCAAGGAAGGCTCTGGCAGAATCTATGAGTAGTAGTAATACAAATGCATATTAAAACAGCCAAATGTTGTTTGACGTTGGTGATCAAGAAACAAGTATGTTTTCATCAGGGAAGTCGTGTGTCTACACTTAGATAACAATTGACTTTCTGATCCAGGCTGGATGAAAATATCTTCATGTGTTGACTTCTTCCATATGGTGTTAGTTGTTTTCTGGTGTGCATATAGAGCTGATGTAGCTCAGGCTGGCCTCAAGCTCACTGTATAGCTGAGGCTGTCCTGGCACTCTTAATCCTCTTGCCTCTACTTCCCAAATACTGAGATTGCACCATCATGCTTGCTTTTCCTGTTGTTGTGCGTGTGTGCATATTCATTTAGTTGCACGTGTGTATGCACATGGCTTCTGGAGATCAGAGGTCAACACTGGGTGTCATTTCTCCATTCCTCAAGTGTGCCATCCATCTTGTTTTTGTATTTATTCTTTAGGTAGGTCCTCGTGGTCTGGAGTTCACCAAGTAGGCTAAGTTGGCTGGATAGTAAGCCTGAGCGATCTGCCTGTCTCTGCCTCTCTAGAGCTAGGATTACAAGTGTTAGGTCAAAAGTGGCTCTCCAAATGGCAGTGCTGGTGACACTGTCCTGCAGACGGTCTGTTATCAGGCAAACAAGNGTCAAAGCAGGGTTCTGTTGACCAGAAAAGCACATTTCCTAAGGAGGGTTCTGTTTACCAGGAACCAGCCTTAATTTTCCCCCAAAGTCAACTACCTCAGGCAAAGGCACCTAGTTCCTAGTTAACCTAGGCAGTTTGTGACTGTATCAGCTCAAAGATCCCCGCCCTCCTGGCATATAAAATCTGCTTGCTTTTCTGGTAGTTTGTTTGTCTCTCTGCCCCCACTCCAACATTAGTTTAGATCTCCAATAAACCTTACTTTCTAACCATGAAGTGGTCCAGTTTGGTGGGTTCACTGCGCCCTGAATTACAACACCACCCAGCATTTTTATGTGGGTTCTGGAACTAGACTAAGGTCCCAGAAGAAAGAGCATGAGCTCTCTCTGGCTCACTCACTATGGAAGAGCCAGAGTTCTGCCTAGCAAGAAACTGTTTCCTTCTAGGTTGACACACTGAAGAGAAATAATCTGTTTTCTTGAACCGGTTGTGTTTTGAGATTCTTTGTTGTTCCAAAGAGAATGTGTAGACCATGTCTTGAAGGATATAAATCGTTAGACTTTGTCAGAAAGCCCAAGTATAATTACAAGAATAGTAAATCAGCATGTGTCAGAAGGGAGTAGTTGGAGAGTCCGAAGGAAAGCAAGGCCTAGTCTTGAAAACAGTATAATTATTTCTCCCCTCAAAAGACAAAACACAGAGGTTGGGCAAAGGCAGGTGGATCTCTGTGTGGTGATTATATTGTGTCCCCCAAAATATTATGTACCCTAATAAAACTTATTTGGGGTCAGAGAACAGAACAGCCACTAGATTAAACATAGAGGTTAGGCAGTGGTAGCACATGCCTTTAATCCTAGCATTCCCGAGGCAGAGATCCATCCAGATCTCTGTGAGTTCAAGGCCACACTGGAAACAGCCAGGCATGGTGGCACACACCTTTAATTCCAGTGGCACACACCTTTAATTCCAGTACCTGAGATCTCATGTCTTTGCTTGAGAAAGACACATGCCTTTAATCCCAGAAAGTAGTGACAGGAAGCAGAAAGGTATATAAGGTGTGGAAACCAGAAGCTAGAGGCCTCTTAAGCTTTCAGGCTTGAAGCAGCAGTTCAGCTGAGATTCATTTGGGTGAAGACTCAGAAGCCTGCAGTCTGAGGAAACAAGATCAGCTGAGGAGTTGGCAAGGTGAGGTTGGCTGTGGCTTGTTCTGTCTCTCTGATCATTCAGAATTTACCTCAATACCTGGCCTGGTGTTTTCAATTAATAAGACCGTTTAAGATTCGCTCTACATCTCTGTCAATTCCATGCTAGCCAGGGCTATATAGAGAGACTTTGTGAAGAACAAACAAGCAAACAACTCTGCTAATACAGCTATTTTATTTCAATAAACCAGGGAAGAAGCCATTGTTTAAAGGAAACTTTAAAGAAATTGAGGTACTTCTTTCCTTCAAAGATGTTTGTTTTCATGAGTGTAGCATAACCACTCGGGTCCTTGAGAACATTTAAATAATGTAAACACTTAAAAATGTTTCAAGTGGGGCCAGAGAGATGGCTCAGCAGGTAAAGGTGCCTTCCACCAAACCTGATGATACCTGAGTGGGGTTTCTAGGCTCACAAGGTAGGAGAGAAACTTTAGTAGGATCTTACTACTTCGAACAATAAAATTCAAAACATTGCTTTTATTTATTTATTTATTTATTTATTTATTTATTTATTTATTTATTTATCTCATTTCCCCTTGGTGGGTAAGTAGAAATGCTTGTATTTTTATAAATCTTACATACTAAATGTTTATGGACTGTGGTTCTGGGGTTCCTAACATATTACATAAGTAGTTCCCTTAACATTACAAATTCTGCGGTTACACGGTCACAGTATTTAGTTATGCAGTATTTCTTGCATGTTTCCTATGTTCCATCAACCACAAAACAGAAAAAACAAGTCAGCGTGTATCAAAAGCCAGTAAATTAGAAACACAGCATATTTTCTTTGACAGATTTTCTTTTTTCTGACCAGGCCCCCTTCAAGCCTGGAAGGGACACCTTGGGATGATTTCAGGCAAGGCCTTGTAGAAAGAACCTGTTTGGCATAATTTCAGGGCAAAAGCAAATCAAAAGTAAACTGTTGATACAAGTTGGCCCAGGGGACTTCTACAATATAAGGTAAATACCTTAATCTGTTTAACGTTGTATGTCTGGCAACATTCTATACAGCACACTAATCCTCCTGTCCTTCTATTACAGCCCCACATGAACACAAAGTGGTAACTAAACCCACGGAGGAGCTTAGGTTCAAAGCTTCAAATCCCTGTGGGTGCTAATCCTGTTCCTTCCTTCATATGAGACTGTCCGCCCATTTTGGCAGAGGGTGTAAACCACAGTCTCATAGATGGACCTCTCAAGTCACTCATCTGGCCCTAGACACCTAAAGATTAGGACGAGATTTGTTCTTGGAATAGTCTCTTTTAATGATTTCAGAAGACTGATTTAACTGCACCATTACCTTCACCTAAACAGCGTTAACAATGTATTTGTGCCTGCATCCTCTATTTTATGGGCTAAAGAATGGATTTATACATACATACACATTATATATATTTTATATGTACATATATATAGTTCACGTTCAGTACGTAATCCTTTGTGGTGTTGAGAATTGTGCTTTGGATCAGTTTGACTTATCACGATGGTTNCAATAGAAACAGACAAATTTCCTAGCTGTCCATCCATCCATCTTCTTACAGTCTGCCTTTCTTCTAGCTCGCTGCCTTTGTATGCACACACTGATTTCCCTTTTCTGCTTTGTGGTTGACTGAGCACGAGAAACACTCTGGAAACCCTGCTTGGCTAAGCCCTTCCTGGGCACCCGGAACACCGGCCGCGGAGGTGGTGAAACGTCAGGAACTTTTAACACCCCGCGGTGGCGCCCAGCCAGCATAATTTTTGGCCCGAGCTGCTTCTCGTACTCGGGAAACTTTGTCCCTCAGAGACAGCCAGGCCTGGAGGTCGGCCCGCGGGACGGACACGCCGCCCATGCTCTCTGCCGCTAGAAGGGCTCTCCAGCTCCTCTCCAGCCCCATCCCGGTACCAAGGATGGGCGACTCAGCTTCGAAGATCATCAGTGCGCAAGAAGCCTTGCCCGGCCGCCCGGAGCCGATCCCCGTGGCAGGTAAGACGGCATGGGCGCTGAGCATGCGCGCCGAGCCTGCGCACTGCGCCCTCCCGGAAGGAGCCGCGCGGGGCCTGTCTCTTATACACATCTAGATGTGTATAAGAGACAGCCCCACACCCCCGCGCCCTCCCTCCTCGCCCCCACCCCTACGTTTCGGGAGGGGTGGGCGCTCAGCAGGGCAGTCTCCTGTCTCAGTGCTTCTCTTTGTTTGAGTCTCTTAAGACAAAACAGGGCGCTCTGAAAGAATCTAGCGTCGGGATCTGACCCAGCTGGGCTGCAGGCTTGCAGCTCCATATTTGGAGCTAGGAAGAGTGCGGTGTGAGCCTTTCCTTAGTCTCTTTTCTTACCTAGGCCGCTAGGAGAGCCTATTGCCTGTTCCCAGGAAGTGCTGGAGGGAGACCTAATGATGCGAATTTGTGTTTTGAAGTGGAATTTTAGGCCAGAGCTGGTTGCCAGAATCTTCTCCAGTTTCTAGTTATTTCAAGGGCTTGCTGGACTTTCTCCTCGGTTTGCAGGAACTCCTTGTTTTGTGGATGAGGGCCTCCTGGAGGTGTCTGTGCTCACACACTTATGCCCCAGGTGCACTTGGGACCATCGGCTGATTACACGTGGGACTCAGTTTTCTCCTTGTACCACTTAGGACTCTGAATTGAATTCAGATTGTGAGGCTGGTTAGTAAGCGCCTTTACCTGCTAAGCCTTGTTAGCCCTATTGTATTTCTAGCCTCCACTCGTGGGGGTATTCATCCTTGACAGGTTCTCACTGGCCCGGATATAGAATCTAGATGCATTTACTTCCCATTTGGAAAGGGACCCTAATATTTGAAAGAGAGTGTTTGGAGACATGTAGATTTATTTGGTAAGCTAGCAAAACCCAGAAGGTGGCCTGGTAAACTGTCTTAACCCAGCACAGGTTTTTCAGGGGCCTTTTATCTTCAGGCAGAGACGGTCCGGGAGAAGGGTTTAGGTTAGGAAATAACAGATCACTGTAGGCTGCTAGGCATCTCTGGTAATTTGGAGTGGGGCATCATAAATCTGGTGGCCAGTGATCCATTCACCTGGCACGTAATCACAAGGCAACTGGATGCTCCTGTAGACAGTGAAAATATCTTATCTTGATCTCTTCAGACTTGAAGGGGGAGGGGAGAGGCTAGGAAATTTTGCTAAGCCATTAACCTTGTGCTCCTCAGTTCAGACAAACATTTCTTAAGTACCCACACAAAGTCGAAATGTGGTTGGATACAACATGGAGGATGTGAGGCTGAGTTTTCTTTGAAGCCATAAACAGAGCGACTGTCACAGCCTGCACATCTCAGGGGTTATCTGCAGCAAAGATGGGAAGAGACTTCTAATATGTTATGCAGCTGCACAGCCTCCAAAATTAGTCATTTTTAAAGTCAAGTAAAAAGGGGAGCACGGGCAGCCATTTTGTGTCATGTCTCCCACCCACATGGCAGACTGGAGGGTCTCTGGTGAGGAGGGGTCTAAAGTAAGTAACTGAAAGCAAGAGAGACCACAGCGTTTGCTTAGGTTTGCCTTTGGTTCCAGCAACAGTGTGCCTTACTGTGATGCCCAGATCGCGGGGACCCCCAAAAGACCACCACGGAGACCGAATCCCGTATGTAAAAGCAAAGAGCCTTTATTTTC
The DNA here is from genome assembly GCA_001675575.1 of Neotoma lepida. Classification (NCBI taxonomy): domain Eukaryota; kingdom Metazoa; phylum Chordata; class Mammalia; order Rodentia; family Cricetidae; genus Neotoma; species Neotoma lepida. The sequence goes on along the minus strand of LZPO01027401.1, from coordinate 265,851 downwards.
AAGCTCAGAGCTTGGGCTCTCTGTCCGACGCAGCAGTGAGAGCAGAGAGCCTGAAGCCCAGGCAGGGTGGGGTTTTTATCATAGCAGAGGTTGGGGTGAAGGGATTTCCAGGGTTCAGGACCCTGATTGGCTGACATTTGTCTAGGGCAATGTTTGGAATGTCAGGTATTTCCTCTTAGATGCAGGCTTCCCTGGGTGGGGTCAGCTTATGGCTTTTCCTGGGTCCAGGTATTACCTGCCAGAAGCTGTGTCTGGGCCTCTAAGCCTGTCATGGCAGCTATGTGGTCAAGCTGTTTTGTTACCCCCCCCCACATACAACTATATCTACTGAGTTTTGGTGACCATGTCTTTGAAAGTTAGGGACTTCATATTCCTAGTTCGAAAGTTATTCTTCTGCATTGCATCTTCAACCCTCCTCATGTCTCTATATCCTCCATCAAAGTCTGTTGTTAACTGTCCCAGATTGTCTCAAAAGCTCTGTGGCCAATGTGCCCCCTTTAGATGACAAGGTCTACCTGTTTAGGGTTGCTTTAGCTAATCTCAGGTGTTTACTGTCATCAAATACTTGGGGAGCTAACCTTGTCCGCTTCAGTCCTTTCTTTGTGTCCTGGAAGACTGTTGCACCCTTTTATCAGCTGCAGCCTAGTGGTAGATTTACATTTTGCAAGCAAGTAAGATTCAAACCTTCAAGCCTTTTAAACGTTTCATTTCTCTGGGTCTCCTCCAGTGGATGGGAACATGAGCAGACTGGCTGGGGTAACTGGTTGTGGTTTATATGGCACTGTGTCAGACTGATAAGGCAGTTGATTAGAGATGGACAAATGAAGGAGGAAGAGTCAGAAGCTCTTGGGTACCTACAGGAAGATGATGTATGGTGAAAGTGATGTCTCAGGTCAGTGAGGAAAACGGTATCGGGACAGCTAGGGAGACTTGGAGGTTAGACTGATGCTATTTCTGGCCATCACACCTTAAAAAAAGTTAAATCTCAAGCAGATGTGATGGTAATAGCCCACACTTATTGGTGTATTACACACCAGGCACCATGGGGAACTACATTAATACATTTAATTTTCACAATAATGTGATGATGCATTAATCATCATTATCCCTATTATGGATGTGGAAACAGGCTAGGGAGGTCAGATACCTTATCCAAGATCATACAGTGGGGCTGGTATATGCACTATGTTCTAGAGTTTCTGATGTAACCACTCTTTTCCCATGTATGTATGTATGCATCTGTGTATGCTAGTTTTGAAATAATTTTAATGTCCATCTCAGGTTGGCCTTGAACTCATTGCATATCCCACGTTGGCTTTGAACTCTCAACGATCTTTCTGCTGCAGTCTCCTGAGTGCTGGGATCACCAGTATAGAACACCACACTTGCTCTCTTTGGTTAAGGCAAAAAAAATGAAATAATGAGTATGAGAAAAGGAGCATTTCTTTATACTTGTGTGAGGAAGGCTTTTGTACTCACAGCTAGAAAATCAAGAAACTGATAATTAGATCACATTAAAAGTCTGTGTGGGGCCGGACAGGTGGCTCAGTAGTTAAGAGTGCTTGCTTCTCTTCCAGAGGACCTGGGCTCAGTTCCATTTGTAACTCCAGGGATCCAACACCCTCTTCTGGCTTGTGGGGGCACTGCACACACACGGTATACAGACTTACATGCAGACAAAACACCCATACACATTAAATAAATTTTTAGAAAAAGTCTTTTGTGTGACAAAAATCACAGAAGCAAAGTCAAAAGACAGCCTAGGGTACAGCAGCATGTACCAAAAGGCAAGGACTAGTTTCCCCAATAGAGCAGAAGCTTCTAGAAGTTTGTAAGAAAAATGTCAGCAGTGATTACAAATCAGGCAGAGGTTTTAAACAATTTACCCCCAAGGAAGTACAGTTGGTTCTTAAACACATAAAAAGACACTCAAGTTCACTCAGTGAGGAAAATGCAAATACCAGTTTTCATTTTTCAGATTGGCAAAAATCCAGAAACAGTGATCCATTTTGTCAGAGAGAGAGAGAGAGAGAGAGAGAGAGAGAGAGAGAGAGGTGCACTCTTGTATGTTGTTAGAGGGTGTCAGCCGGCTCCACTCTTATGGAAGGCAAGTTGGCAGCATCTACCAAAAATTTAAATGCACATTTACCTTCGATCTCAGGAATTCAATTTCTGGGAATTTGCCTTCCAGATTTGCTCACACACACGCCAAATGAGGACTGCACCAGGCTGTTCACTGGAGCTTCATCTGCAGTAGGCAGAGATTGGAAGCATCACAGGTGCCCATCAACAGGGGCTAGTTAAACGAGTAATGGTTCAGCCTCAAGGATACAGCACGCAGGCATAAAAGATGGGGCATCTCTAGGAACAGAGAGATTGCCAAGATACAGTAGCTGCAAAGGCCAGGTCAGACNGTTGGCTGACTTTTGTGTGGACAGGGAGCAAGCTAACAATCCATATGCCTGAGGAAGCTTGGAAAGGATAGCTAAGAAAGGAACGGCTGGGTTTGAGCTGTGCAGTGAGATGAAGGTGATTGGGCTACTTAGGGTATATACTTTGTGTTGTTTTAAACAACTTGCTTTGTCTAATGTGGCTTTGTTGTTGAATTAAACAGCTACTTTGAAGATAGTCTTGGCTGTTTTTAACCCAACCAGTCACCTTTCTGTCATCCTTTGTCATACTTCAACTTAAAAAAAAATTGCTCTCTTTTTCTTGTCAAGTATACATATATATTTTCCCCCCAACTTGCTTTTGTAATCAAAAATCTACATTTTGGCGTGATTTAAAAAAAAATCTAAATTTAGAGAGTGAAATTGGAATAACTTAATCCAAGTCATTTTACATTTCATAAATATTCATTTTTATTGAAGCGTCGATTGTGGTGGCATGATTTATACAAAGGAAGGGCCTTTGGGGACGGATTCCTTCCACTGTGGTGTAGAAGGCATTGTGTGTGTCTTTTATGTGACGGGTGTACATAGATTTTTAAAAAAGAAAGCGATAGGAAGCTGTTCTCCTTTTAGAAAAAAAATTCCCTAGTGTGTGATTAATTTCTAAATTGTAGGACGCAGAACTGTTATTTTTCTTCTCGCATCCTGCCCAGAGCTCTTAGATTGTTTTATGCTTTCTTCCAGAACCTTCTGTTTCGCTGCCGCCCCCGCTGGGGAAAGGCGTTTCCCACCTCCCACCTTCTGATCTTTACCTCCTCCCCAGCCTCTTTTCCCACCAGGCCCCCACGGAGCCCATCTTCTGCCTGACAGGATTCAGTGTTCTGCCTCTGCGGTCGCCCACGTGATCGCATCCTTGTGGATTACTACTCTGATCTTTTGATTTATTTCTTCATTAAATGCTTGCATAGGTAAAGTGTTGTATTTCCCATTATTCCTTATTTTACTCTTTTTTCAAGATTTGCCTGGCTTGAGTTCTGTTTCTCCCGCAAACCACTCCCTCCTCCCTAGGGCCTAAGTGATGACTTTCAACTCCACCAGGCAGACCCTCGTGAGCTACTTCAGACTCTTCCCCCATCAGCTCTCCCGTTGCTTCTTAGATGCCCAGTTACCAAATCTGTGCCTTCTCTCTCTATGCGGTAACGCGCTCCCCCCAGAGAGAAGCCACATGTGTCACTCCTGGAGGGAGCCCTGTGCTCCCTGCTCGGATCTAGAGTGCATTACAAAGGAGGATGCCCCCACCAAACATTCAGTTATGGCTTACAGATACTGGGCAGAGAATGATTAATGTCTGAAAACAAATACGGGGAAGGTGGCCTTTCCGTGTGTCCATCATGTGAGCACAGGGATGCGGGGATGCCAACACAGTCAACTCTTTGTCTGGGGCATGTGCTGTAAGCCGTTGCCCCAGCACTAGTGATGGATCTGAGACAGTTTCTTTACACCTCCTCGTGGTAAGCTTTACTTTTGGCCGGGATGAAGGGTAAGCCCCACATCTCTGAACCTTGAACAGAGGCTTTCTAGGCACCTACAGCATAGGTATGTGTATGTCAGGGAGTGAGCTCAGTACTATGAAGTGGGCCTGGACCTGCTTCTGTACTTGGGGTGGGGCAAAGGGAAATGGTTGGAGAAGGGAGAGTGAGGACACCTGTAGCGACCTCTGGGAGCCTGGACTGGTGAAGAGGCAGTAGGCTAGGCACAGGTTTTGGGGAGTGAATGGATACCAGGCCTCAGCAAGTGCAGAGTGGAGGCCTCTTTGCTGAGGTAGTCTCTGTTCCTGCCTCTCCATGGGTCCTAGGAGCTTCCAGTAGGTGATCGGCCCCTTTCCAATGAAGAGCTCCTGTCTGTCTGTCCTGCCACCCTGAGCTAATTAAAACTGTGGTTTCTCAGATGATAGCTGAAATACTGAGTTGTGCAGGAGGTGACCTTGGGCTGTCAGTGTGTTTAGGGTGAGGAGGGGCATTGTAAATCTTTCTGAAGATGCTCCTCTACCTTTTTCCCTCCTAAGTTCCTTCTGGGTTAGAGACTCACTGTAGCCCTGTGTGTGAATGCATAGCACTAGACAGCAAACTGCTCAAGGGCAGCAGCTGTCTTACTCCTTGGTCCTGGGACACTGCAGGACAGTGGTTATTTGTTGAATAACATGCTGTGTAGACTAGGAGATATAATAAACACATGCACGAGATACAACACGGTGACTAGCAGGTAGTCAAGAAATGCTACAGTGAAGGTTGAGGATGTGGCCCAGTGGGTAAGGTGCCTGCTATACAAGCATTAATGCATGAGTTCAGATCCCCAAAACCAGTGTAAAAAGCTGGATGTGGCATTGCACACATGTAATCCCAGTACTTGGGAAGTACAGACAGGAGGGCTTGCTGGCCAGCCAGTCTAGCCAATCAGTGAACTCCATGTTTAGTGAAAAATTTTGTTCCCCAAAATAAGATGGGGCTGGCAGAGAAAGACACCTAATGTTATTTTCTGGTTCCCACACACACATGCACACATCTGCAATTGCACCTGCGCATACATGCTATGTGCTTGCGCACTCACACCTGTCAGAATGAGCAATGTGGAAAACTGGACTGAAGCAGTCTGGATAGACAGGGTGTTGAGTTGCTGAGCTCCATGGTACTAGATTGTACATCACATCTGAAAACATTACTGGCTATGTAAAATTTCTGCAGCTAGGTGGAAATATGCTGAGTGGACCACGCCACTTGCCCTGTGACACATGACAATTTATTGGCCTGCCACATCCCTTTCCCTAGCTCAGGGAATTATTAGCCTAGGATTGACTTCATGGAACAGGCTGTTCCAGGCTGCTATAGAGGTTGAGCACTGTGGGATTCCCAGTGAGCACAGGGTTGTTATCATACTACAGTTTCATCATTTTACNCTATGTCCATCTTCTTGTCATGTTTCAGTCTAAGTGGTGGTAGGACATGCTTCCCTGTCCTCTGCTTTCTCTTCTCCCCGATGCCTGGTTTCATCATGGTACCAGCCACTCTCACCCTTGTGTGACTCCTGAAGTCCATACAGCATCGTTTGAATGCTTAGCTTTTCCATTTCCCAACATTCACAGGATGTGTAGGTCTTGCTGTAACAGGATGNGTGGATGCTGCTGTGACTCCATGCTCAGGTCCAGAANCCACCTTCCTTTTCACAGGAGGAGCTGTGTGTCTAGCTTCCCCATCTCTCTCACTGGCCCTTCTTCCAGTGTTTCTCTTTGTGGAGAAGGTAGACATTCTGCCTTTGTTTGGCATCCAGTCTGAGATATATTTGTCCCTGTGTTTTCTGAACTGCTAGCCTGCTGACAGTGCCCTGACGGCATAGCCAGACTTTTGGATTCCAGCTACTGACTTACCCGACGTTCTGTGCTAGCACTCTTCCTGTTTGGTGAGATGGTGTGGCAATGTTGGCTCATGATATTTGGTACGGGGTCAGGTGAAATCTTTGTAAGCTGGGCCTGTCATGAAAGGTGACAAAGTTGTTACCAGCGTGAGGAAGACATGGGCCTTATATATGACCTTATCAGTCCTTCCTTTCTTCTCTCCCCTTTCTGTATTTATTTAACTTTGATAGGGGGCAGGCAGAGTCTTTCTCTGTTGCCCAGGCTAACCTCAGACTCACTGTGTAGCTCAGGCTAGTCTTGAACTCACAGTGATCCTCCTGCCTCAGCCTCCCCAGTGTTGGAATTATAGGCATGCCTGGCTTGGTTCTTTATATTGCCTTTGTGTTGGTATCTGGAATTTCACAGTGGGGTTTGTTTCTAATCTTCTACCTTTCTTGAATGAGTTTATTAAATTCACACTATACAATAGCAAAGGCTGACTGTAGTGAAGCTGGAGATGTCCTGATGATATTGCGTTTATGAAGATGAAGAATAAAACTGAGGAACAGAGAATGTCTCCTGGAATGCATATAAAAGGAATTTTTAACGTTACCATAGCAAAGTGATGTCAGTGTTGCGTTAGCCTTTGTAAGTTTTTCATATTCTACTTTGATTAAAAATATTTATATGTGCTGTTAGCTAGTTGATAGATTGCTTGGGTCAAATGCCTTGCTAACAGTTAAGAAAAACATTGTTCAAATGAAGACACTGGTTATTCTTTGGCCTACTGAAAAAAAAAATGATGTTTGGAGAGACCGTACCCAAAGGGAAGCCTCGTGGAAACAAAGTGCTTTGAGGAAATTCACAGCCAAAAATAATGAAGCCTGAATTAAAGAATCTTGAGTATACTGAGAAGAAACTGGGTTCGATTTTGGGGAATGGTGCTGCCTGCTTGCCCAATGCACTCTCCCAACAAACAAACAAACAGACAAACAAACAAACAGACAAACAAAAAAGCCCCTGAGCTACTTGCATCCCAGGGTGCTGTGAATGCAGCCTGATGTGTTTGTAGATGATGTACCACCGTGTCAGGAGATTGGCATGCTGGGAGACTGTAGCTTGCATTGGTTTCTTTCTATTGTCTTCTGCAGGGGGTTTGTGGTTTGGATGAGTCCTGCTTTGTCATATGCTTTTTGTGTCAAGCCTAAGAACTCTGCCTTGCCTTGACCCTTCTGTGCATTGTTTCTAAACTTTTTCTAGTTTTAATTCTATATTTAAGGAATGATACATTCTGACTTGATTTTGTTTCAGGCTAGGGTGGAAGTTGGGGCTTATGTTGTTAAGCAGAACACTGTAAACTGGTTGTCAATCTCAAGTGAGGAGCCTAGTTTCTTGGGGCACAGCAAAGATCACCACCACGCCCATCACCAGCAATACATATCTGAACACTGCCCATTGCAAGTTAGTATCAGGCTCACTAAAATAGAGCAGTTAAGCTCTAGGTAGAATAATGCCATAATGCCCTATTTTATGGAGCAGAGACATAGCAAGATCAATTTCAGGACCGTATGTATATGTCTCCATAACCAGCAGATCTCTCCTGGCTGCCCACACAGGGCAATTTGTTTATGAATTGTATTTCATGCTACAGAGAAAGGGCTGTGTCCCTTCCTGCTGGGTGATAGATAGTAGGGTTGGGCAGGTGTCATGGGATACACTTGAGCAAAACAGAAGAGCACATGCTGAGCTTGCAGCATGGGAAGCTGTGTCACATAAGGCATAATCCTGACACAGCTGTGTGGGTAGAAGGATTTCGGGCCCCAGGTCTGTCCTTAGGGAGCACAGTGGGGAGACTGGCTGAGTGCAGGACACTTCTTTTCTTAACAGTTTTGTCTGACCCATGGATGTTCAAGTGCTATATCAGTATTTGTTGAATGCATCTGTTGATTTGTTTTTGTATTTGTTTCAAAAACCATGTAGCCTCTGGGTGTGATGGCACATGCCTGTAATCCTTGCATGCAAGAGGCAGAGGCAGGAGGATTGCAAGTTCAAGGCCAGCCTGGGCTACATAGTGAGGTCAGGTCAGCCTGGGCTCCATAGCTAGATTCTGTTTGAAAAAATAAACAACTATCACAAACCACATGGCCCTAGTTGTGAGGATCTGTTTGTTGGTCTTTATGCTTTCCCACTGATCTATGGGTCTCCGTGACTGTAATCACAGGGGGCCTTAATGTTGGGTAGAATAGCTCCTACCACTTTATTATATTTTGTTTCATATAAGGCCTACACTTTTCTGTATAAAATTTAGAGTCATCTTGCCCATGCCTAAGAAAATCTGTGCTAGGATTTTTATAGGAATTGCATTAAAACTAGAGATCAATTTGGAGAGAATTGATAACTTCGCTATGTCTTCGTCTAGGGCCACAGCTTGTCTCACATATATTCAGGTTTGGCTTGGTTTTTAGTTTTTGTTATTTCCAATGCATAGAACTCAACATGTTTGTTAAGTTCAAACTTAAATTTTGCGTGTTCTTTGAAGTGTTTGTAAATGCTAATGAGTATTTAATTTGGGTCTTCATGTGTTCATGTTAACATATATACTACACATGAGTGTTTGAATGCTGAGTTTGGGGATGCCAGGCCTTCAGCCTTGCTGGCTTCCCTTATTAACTGTAGGATTAAAAAAAAATTTTTTTTATAAACTTCTTGGCATTTTCTATACAGATACCATNTCATCTGGAAATACAGTTTTTATCTGTGTGTCCTTTATTTTTTTTCTTGCCTTATTGCAATGATGAAACTTCCAATACTATGTATTTCCCCAGTCTTAGGAGCCAAGAGGTCAGGCCATTTCTAAGGTGTCATTGAGCACTCAGTGGCTCCAGGGTTTTGCAGTACTTATTTGCAGCCATTCTCTTCGACCACCCTCCTGGGAGTGCTTCCCAAATGTGTCTTCTACCATCTTTTTATAAAGCAAGCTGTATTGAAACACATGCATGCCTATTTGTTTGTTTTTGTTGTTTATGCCTGTTTCTGAAGTCTAACGAGAGAACTGAGTAGCTGTGAGTGAGACCATTTGACTCTAAAAGCCTGAGCTGAGGCATTTATCATTTGGGCTTCTGCAGCAAAGGACTTTTGAAGCCCTTGACAGTTTTAGAAACGTGTTCTTCCGATTTCAACCCCCGTCTCTGCTGTCAGGTATTGGCTCGCTTAATGTTATCCAGTTCATTCCATATGAGTATGTTACCTCACTAAGACCTAGAACCCAAGTCACTGGTAGGCTGAAGCCTCCAAGGAAAGCAGGGAGATGAGTGGAGGTGCAGCTGCCTCCCAAAGCCCCTGCCACTCTGTATTTGCACTGCATGTTGGGTGGTTATGACATTAAAACTCATATTAACACTGTACCTGACTGTCACCCTAGACAAGTTACTGGTGCCCAGCTCCCTGTCTGTCTGCATTGCTGTCCTTCAGAGTGCTGGCAGACTGAAAAGACACATGACTCTGGTGACTGGAAAGGGTCCAGTGGCCCCCAATTCTATAGGCATGGATTTGTTAAATAGTATTTACTATATCTTGTCTGCCCCCACCACTCCCCCACACCCCACCTAAGGGAATGTTAGTTCAATTAGCTTTGATGAATTTCTTGTTTGCCTGAAGATTGGGACGTTAGGAAATGAACGAAGATGCTTCAGTCACGGGAATATGAACCATTGCAGTTTGTGCTTATTGGATGCTAATTGGCAGAGATAATAAGTCTGGCATCTCCACACACATGCCATTGCAGCTTGCTGGTCTGTTCTCCACACCTGTGTCTCCCTTCTTGATGACACTCTCTCCTCATCTCTGATTCTCCCTTTCCTCCAGTCTCTTCCTCCAGTGAGCCCAGTTGGGTTCTCCTCTTCTATCTTCACTGCCCATTTCCCCTACAGCCCTATCGTTTGAGATGTCCTCTGATGTTATCTTACCTCAGCTTAACTTTACAGCGGTGACTTAGCTTGCACATACACGTGCATCTCTAGTTTTCTAAGCCTGGTGAGGCCTCACTTGTTTGGATCTCTCACCTGCCTCTTCTTTGTCACATCACACAGTACCTACGAGTTAAACGAAAGCAAAAACAACTGTGCTTAGACTCTATGATGTTGTATTTGGAAGTTGTTTGTGTAATAAAATCCTTTTTTTGTATGCACAGGTCAATAGATAATAGTACCAATGAGTCACCACAAACAGGGTGCTTTGTTCCCAGCTTCCCGGGTAGCGCAAGTCATCCGTTTTTAGACATTTGATTCTAACTGCTTGCTGACGGGCTTCCCAAACTGTTATTTATAAGTGCTCTGAGAACTTACCCTCTGTGTTACTATTTGTGTTTAATATTTGGGGAAGGGATGTCTTTCTACAAATATGGAGACATACTGGCGGGTGCAGCAAATTGCCCCCAGGAAGACTGCAGAAAGTATCTTTACAAAGATCTGCAGTTATCTGCAGTCTCCCCAAGGTTGTGTTAACATAAAATAGACATTGTTTAATGATTGAGAATCAAGAGATGATTTTATGATTTAACAAGTTCTGCACAGAACCTTTGCAAGCTTATCAGCACCCGAGTAACTGCCACGGAGACCACATGGCAATATGAGCCCCTGGATTTATTGCATTCTCTGGCTCCTTGAGTGCTGTTCATAGGCTTCTCCCCAGGGCACCACTTTCCTCTCTTGACTCATTTCTGCTGCAGATGCAGCGTGTGATGCTGGGAAGCAGTGCCTGCTCGTTACTGCTCTGCAGGACTTGTTATGACCACACATAGCGGTTGGTCCATATAGACGGTGATACTCAGGAGCGGATTCCTTTTGTACCATGTGTGCACGGGTGCGTGTGTGCAGGTGTGTATGCATGTATGCACACATGTATTTGGATGCTAGAAAATGACCTCCAGTGCCATTTCTCAGGTGCATCTGCCTTTTTCTTTTTGTTTGAGACAGGGTCTCTTGCTGTTCTGGGG
>LZPO01027401.1:244692-254934 GCA_001675575.1 Neotoma lepida | reverse complement strand
AAGTGTGGCTTTTGGGGGATTGAACCCAGGTCCTTGTGTCTGTGAGGCAAGTGCTTTACTGACCAGACTCTCTCCGCAGCCCCAGAAGTAGGTGCTCTAGTGAGGGGCTGTTGGTTTAGTGGACAAACAGGCACTTGGCCTTTGGACAGTGCCTGAGCCATTCTTCACCGCCCCATTAGCTTAGTGACTTTGAATGAATCTGCCTCAGTTTGTCCTTTTCTGAACTGGAGACAGTGGCAACAGCTTCCTGTGGGTGTTTCTGGAGATGAGGAGGGAAAGAGCTCAGTACAGGGCCTGCCTCCCCTCAGGCAGCTGCTGTCTGCTTCTCACCGCACGACACACCCCCCCAAACCTGTCTCTTATACACATCTAGATGTGTATAAGAGACAGGGTACATACAGTATGTGTTTCATTACAGTTCCCTTCTTCCTGGTTTTATTTCAATTCCAGGGAGGCTGTATAGATAAAAACAAAAATCAGGGTTTCTCTTCCTGAATATCAGAAGGGCCAAATTTTGGAGATTTTTAAAGACACCAACAATTGCCGACTTTTATCTTAGTAACCACAAGCAACAGTGTAGGCTTACAGAGTTACTTTGAATTCAGGAAACTAAAACACTCAGGTGAGTTTTGATTCCCTGCTGATGTTCCTATGCGGAGACATTGCCAAAGGGCTGTTACATGGCAATGCTGTTTTGGGGCACATGACATATTTCCTTGTAGTTTTGAAAAATCTCATGGGTATTTTAAGTTTAATCCATCTGATTTTGATCCAAATATAATTTACTCACAATAACAGGGAAACATTTGATACCAGAGAAGCCTGCTGGCATTCTTGAAGCTTCTCTCTGGGGAAATAAGAAATCACATTTCTTCAAGAAGGAATCACAAACCTCCAAAGTCTACTTTCTGCTTATTTAACAAAGCCCGAGTTAAATATCAAATCGAGCAGTTCCAGGCCAGTTATTTATTTATTTTTGAGTAGTTCTTTTTTACCATGCAAAGGATATTTTCTTTGAGGCTTTTTTCTTCCCGCTCCTCTTATTCTGACAGTTTTCTCTGCTGTATTCCATTCCCCCCTGCCCCGATCCCAAACAATCATTTCAGACGATTTGAGGCAATAAAACAATTTTGATGTCTGTGGCTTAACAGTGTCTGAATTTAAGATGTTTCATATTGTCAGCAGCTTGGACATAGCAGTGCAATGTATTGCCTAATTTTAATTTTAAAGTACATTTTCTGAGAATTAGATGTTAGTCCTGCCCAAGTGTTTAGAAATTAACGAGAGGGGACTTAGGGCAAGGTACAGCCAGACTTTGTACTCCTAGAAGGCATGAAACCCATGGGCTGTGTGGGGATGGCCCAAGCATCTCTGGTGGCCCCCTGGGAACTAGAAGTAGGACCCTGCTCTTCTGAGGTGCTGCTCCTGAACACCCGAGTTCCTTCTGATGTCTTCGTTCTGCTTTCTTCTAGAATTCTGAGGATGGTTCCCAGCTCTCACTGCCTCAGAGGAGGCTTTGCGTGACTGGCCTGACCTTGTTCTTTAGGTCGTAGCTCACTGGCCAGAAGCCTGAGTGGGGAACTCACTCTTGCCCCACAATCTCTGCTGCCCTCTGCTGCCCAAGCAAATGGCAACAAACCCTCCAGAGCTAGCTGGGATCTGGTACCTGAACCCTTGCCTCACTCATTTGGCCCACCCTTCCTTTAGTTCAGGAAATAAATCACAGGCAGACACTCTTCTCAAGATAACATCCCACAGGAGACAGAGTACACAATCTGAAAGTGGACTGCCTGACATCAGGCCCACTTGTCAGCCCTGCTGCCCTGGCAATTTATAGAACATTGGTCAGATTGGTCAGGGTTGCCTAGTCTGAAAAGTGGGGTTAGTAGTATTTTTATGAGACCTGGAGTGACAGCTTATTTGGAAAAGCATTTGCCTCAGAAGTGTGAGGACCCAAGTTCAGCTTCCTCAGAGCCCACATAAAAAGCTAAGTGAGTCACTCAAAATCCTGGCAATGCTGAGGTTGGAGGTGGAGACAGGAAATGCTCACTGGCCAGCTAGCCTAACTCACCTGGGAAGCTCCAAGCTAATGAGAGAGGTCATGTCAAATAAAGTTGCATGAGGAAATGTTATGGGACATCCACCAGAGAAGATCACTTGGACATGGGTTTAAGCTAATAGAAAAAGTCTTTATTAGCCAGCAGCTTGACTACACTGGCTGTTCAGGATCCCAGTGTAGCCCCAAGCCTTTCTCAGGGTGAGCTTTTAAGCACAAAACCACATCCTGGGTTGATACACCTCAGTTAACAAGAACTACAGAAGCCAAAAAGCAAGGTTAGTACATTTAGAGACTTTCCCAGAACTACGGGCTTTGATGGATTAGGTCTTTGTTTTTATCTTGGCAGATGGTGCTATCTATGTGCTGAGTTTTATTGCCTAAATGACTCCTTCTATTATGGAGTCAGTTGTGTTAAGGTCTGGGGTCCTGTAACAGAATGAAACCCAAGGCTGTGTGCTCTGACTTCCATGTGCATGTATATACACATGTATGCATATACCCATCCCACCAGAATCTCCCCACACAAACCTGCAAACATAGGCATGTGCGCACACATCTAGCTGAGACACTCACACACACCCAGCATATACACACCCAGCACACACACACATACACACACACCCAGTGCACACATCACACATATACCTGGCACACCCCAGCATGCACACATACACACACACACACAAACACACATCCAGCACACCAAGCATACACACATCCAGCACACACATTACACACACACATGCTCACGTGCACACACACAGAAACACACATCCAGCACACCAAGCATACACACATCCAGCACACACACATAGCACACACAGCACACATACCCCTGCCACACCCCAGCACATACACACACAAACACATCCAGCACACACACACACACACACAGAGCACACATACACACACACACAGGACACACACACATACACACATACCCAGCACACACATCACACATATACCTGGCACACCCCAGCATGCACACACACACATGCTCATGTGCACACCATACACAAACACACATCCAGCACACACACACACACACACACACACAGCACACATATACACACACAGCACACATACACATCCAGTGCACAAATAACATGTTTATGAGCTGGAGGTGTTATCAGGAAGATGAAGTTCTGGAGGAGGGCTCTGGAGTAGAGCACCATGCATGGTTGATGCTAGGCAGATTTCATTTCTTGTTGGATTTGTTGCCTGTTTTTAGAGTTTGCTATGGACTGGCCTCTCCTAGAGTGTGAGAGACACAACACGGAACTGATGTCTTGAGGGCGAAGTATCACATGTCACTAGGGCACAGAGAGGAAAGCACCCTTCCCAGTTATCTTCGGCCTTTCTGACTCCATCAGGGTGAAGGAATCTGCCCAGGGCTGGGCTGTTTAACCTTATCTCCAAGGCTTGCTCTCCTTTCTGTAAGAGACAGGCCTTGAACTTATAGATAGCTCTCCACTTGGAGAATTTGATGACATCTTTGTTAATGAATTTGCTATTTCTGGCTGATGTTGTATGTTTAATATAAATATCTCTTTAAAAATTAATCAATGGTACAAAGAAGTGATCTGAAAGGATTTTCTGTAAGCCACTGTGATGGCTATTCTTGGTTGTCAACTTGACTACATCTGGAATTAACTATAAATAAACCCAAGTCACTGGGCACACCTGTGAGGGATTTTTAGCTAACAAGATAATTTGCGGTAGGAAGACCCACCTTAAATCCTATCACTTGAACTTGGAAGACTCACCTTAAATCCAAATCACTTGAGATTGGAAGACTCATCTTAAATCTGGATCATCTGAGGTGGGAAGATTGACCCTAAATCTGGGCCACACCTTCTAGGGTCAGTTTATATAAAAGATAAGGAAGAAAGACACTTTCTCTCTTCGCCTGCTTGCCCTCACTCTGCTGGCAAGTCCATTCCTTCACTGGCGTTAGAGCCGACCTCTTTGGGATTCTGACATATACTGAAGACCAGCTGAGACATCCAGTCTCCTGGACTGAACTACTACTGGATTCTGGGGCTTTCTATCTGACAGCTGGAATCTAAAGGCTTCACAGTCACCAGTAAGTCATGCGCAAATGGGAAGGGAAGTGAAATATTTGTGAATGTGCACAGTCCTGCTGCTCAGTGTCCCTGCACACTGTACAGGGACAGAGTCCTGTCTGTGGGAGGCTGGGATGAAAAACACAGTGGTAGCAGCGAATTAGAGGGCACAGAGGTTGTGGGTCAGGACTGAAGGAAGTTTGAGGAGCTGCCAGGATCCTATGTTTGGAGAATGAGGTGTTCTGGGAAGAGAGGGCGTGGCCCATGAGAGGTGCTGGCTGTCAACATTTTGACTTCATTAGTGCCTGGTAGCCAGAACTAGGTGTTCTTCAAGGAGGGCCCCTGAGAGTGGGCAGAGGAGCCCCGTGTGGATGGAGCTGGGAATGCTGGGAATGCTGGAGTCAGCTGGGACCAAGTAAGTGGCTGAAGCAGCACCCGGAACTAGAGCTGCTGCTGAGTGGATCCTGGGAGTAGATTCTAAAGGGCAAAGGCTTAGCTGGTATTTGGCAAGCCCTTTGTGTGAGAGGCCAAAAGGGCCACCAGGGCTATTTCAATGTGACTAGTCATAGCACTTACAGACATTGAAGACGGATGGAGCATTTTTAAAGTGGCAAGATAGAAGCCACACACAAGACTTACCATGCATTGTTCAACCAGCGTCTTCTAGCTCACCCCACTACTTGTGTAGCTCTGACTCCAGACTACGGCCACTCATTCTTCCTTCTGTCCCAGTCCTGGCAACCATGAAGCTTTTTCCTCTGTCTACAGAGTTGCCCATTGTGGACTTTGCATATAAACAGAGCAGTAAAATATGTGCGTGCACCTTCACTCCTGGATTCTTTGGTCTCACCTCACTCCATGTCTCATCCATGTAGTAGAGTGTATTTCATTGCCGAGTCATAGTCCACCATGTGTTTATATCATCCTTCTTTGGTTAGCTTATGGCTTCTTGAGTTGTCCTTACTCTGGCTGATGTGAATAATGCTGCTCTAAACATCTGTGCACGAGTTTTTGTGCAGATGAGCTCTAGAGTTCTCTTGAGGCACTATCCAGGAGTGGACCGCTAGCTCCAAAGAAACGACATTTGATTTTTTTAAAGACTTTTTTCTCAACTGTGTGTGTGTGTGTGTGTGTGTGTGTGTGTGTGTGTGTGTGTGTGAATGCAGTGCCCATGGAGGCCAGAAGAGGGTATCTGAGCTCTCAGAGCTGGAGTTAGAGGTAGTTGTGAGCCACCAAGGTGGGTTCAGTAGGAACAGAACTTAGGTCCTCTGCAAGAGCAATGAGTTCTCTCAAGGACCAAGCCCTCTCTCCAACCAACTTAGGATCTTGAGACTGAAAAACCAAAACAAAACAACAAACCTATATTCTTAATAACTGACCTTTATCAGATACATGGTTTGCAAATGTTTTCATGTTCTGTAGGTTATTTCACTGCTACTACAGAAAAAAATTTTTTCTTCTTTTCTCCCCCCCTCCTCTCTCTTCTTCCTCTGCCCCCTCCTTCTAGCCCTCCCGCTCCCCTCTCTTTCTCTTCCTCTTCTTTCTCTTTCTCTTTCTCTTTCCCTACTCCTTCTCTCCCCCTTCTCCTATTTTGGGGTGGTACTTTTGTGGTGTCATACTTCAGAAACCATCACAGTCAAATGTATACCCCTGTTTTCCTTTACCTTTCTGGGGTCGTTTTGAGTAAGCTGTCACATATGACATGAGGTCAGAGTCCAGCTTCATTCTTTCACGCGTGGAGATCCAGTTGTCCCAGCTGCATGTGTGACATGACCACCCTGTGTCCATTTCAGTTTTTCTTTGACGCTTGTTTAAAGTCAGTTGATAATAGCCGTGTAACTCCTAGTTTATTCTCTGGATCTCAGTGGTCATCTGGATGTTAGCGCCACACTGCCTGGGTTGCTGTAACATGGCACTGAGTTTTGAAATTGGAAATGAGGCCTACACTTCAGCTTCTTCATTTTAAAGATGATTTTTGGATGTGCTGGGTCTTTGCATTTCCATATTATTTTTAGGATCCACCTGCCAATTTCTGCAAAGAAGTCACTTGGGGTTTCTGACAGGTTTTCCACTGGATTGTGTCCATCAGTGTGGAGAGCACTGTGGACTCCACAGGGTTAATTCTCAGTTTGTGAACATGACAGGAGGTCTTTAATCATTTCTTCCAGTAGTGTTTGTGCTGTTCAGTGCACAGGCCTTTGGTTACACTTACTCATTTATTTGTTTTGTGCTACTGGGAATAAACCTGGGGTCTTGTGAATGCTTGCTGAGTATGTGCCCTATGCTGAGATCACGTTCCCAGCCCCAGTCTTTAGTACTTTATTTTTACTCTATTGTAAGTATGATAGTCTTCTTAATTTCATTCTCAGATTGTTTACTGCTAATGTATAGACATGTAGCTGATGTCTGTGGGTTGTGGGCTGGTTTTATATCTGAACTCACTCCTTAGCTCCATACCTTGTTCTGTTAGATTTTCATGTTAGGTGCATGCACACATCCTTACATACATATACCATAATCTGATATCTATATGTAAGACATGTCATCCACATAGGGGTAGTTTTACTCTGCCCCCCTTTTCTGTCCTGCCCAGTACATGTCATCGATTGTGATGACAGCCATTGCTCCACAGCTGTCCTTCAGTGGTTAGCCAAGTCCTCTTCTCCAACCAGTTGGCTATATGCTTCTTTTCTTTTTGAACTCACAAAGCCTGTTCCGTAAATGCCTCTCTGTGCCCACAGAGGTGATCATGTGGCTTCTTTTCTTTATTCTGCCAATGTGATGTGTTGTGTTGACTGCATCCTGGTGTTAAACAGGCTGTGTGTTCCCAGGGTACAATGCACTTGGTCAAGGTTGGCAATCCGTTGTGTATATTGCTGGATTCAGCTAGGATCTCACTAGTGTTTGGTTCAGAAAATTTCCATTTATATTTATAAGAGATGTTGGTCAGTGGTGTTATTTTTTAATTTTATCATTTTTTGAAACTGACATAAAAGTGTAATTATGGAGGACAAGATGAGTTTTGAAATACGTACATTCTGTGCAGTGGCCTAGCCAAACTAATTAGCATACACATCACCTCGCTTGCTTATCGTGTGTGTGTGGTGGAAATGCTGTGGGGCTACCTTTGGCTCTCTGCAAGCACAGTGTATTGTTCAGAGCTATGGCTGTGGTGTGGAGCAGGAGGGCTCTTCAGCTTCCTCTGCTGATTTAATTGAATGGTTGTGTGCTTTGACAATCTTCCTTAATCCCTCCCTCTCTACCTCTCAGCCCCAGGAACCAATGTACTCTCTGCTTCCATGTCCTTTGTTGGGACCCACATTGAAGTGAGTGGCGGGTATCCATCATTTTTTGTCTATTTTATTTCACTGGGTACCTTACAGGTTCATCTACTCTGTTATAGTCACAGGATTTTCTCCCTTTTAAAGACTTAGTAGTCTTCCATCTTGAGTATATGTCTTATTTTCTTTATCTATTTGTTGATGAGCCCCCTTGATTTCATATCTTGGCTATTGTGAATGTTGTTATAATTAACACACAAGTACAACCATCTCTTCAACATGGTGCCACTAGATATTTACCCAGTGGAGGGGTTGCTGGATCATTGGTTGTTCTATTTTTAATTTTTTACAACTGTGTAGCTCAGAATGTCTTCAACACCCCAATTCTCCTACCTCACCTCCCATGTNCTGGGGATGATGGGCATGTGCCTCCACACCTGTTTTTAATTATTGGAGAACTTGCAATACTGTTTTTGTAATTGTTTTGTGTCCCCTAGCATTTCCATGCTGATCATATGCTCATCAACTCCTGGAGTGGCTCCTCTTTTAGACACTGGCCATCTGGTATCAGGTGGCAGTCGGCCCCATCCTTATGTCTGTCTGTTTTGATTTCTGTTCTCTTCCCTTGCTTCTTCCCTAGCCTTTGTCATTTCTTCTTTGGTTGTTACCATGGTTTGCATGTCCCCATAAAACACATTTTGGAACATAATTCTCATTGTGAAGCATGAACACAAGGATGTAACTATGAGGTTTGGAAGTGGTGCTTTGGGAGTGATTCAGGTTAGACAAGGCCTCCAAGCAAAAAGAAGCTTCTCCAATGAGGGATGAGAGCCACACTAATCTATGGGTATACAGGTAAGTATTTAGAAGGCAGTTTGATACTATGCCCATGTAACAAAATAATAATAGTAATAATAATAATAATAGCTTCTCTCCTAGGGCCTAAGACATCCCTAACCATGGGTTCTTGGTCCAGGTCACAATTCCAGGCATGAGTTCCCTTTTGTTGAGTGAGACTTAATCTAATAAGAAAGTGATTGGTTGTTCCCATAGCATTCATGCCACTATTGCAGTGATATGCATAACTTGCTATGCTGGTTGTTATTATAGTTCACAGGGTTCACAGCTGGTGAGACTGTAGATTACTTTTCTTCCTCTGGCAGTCTGCACAGCTAGCAGGGAGCAAGCTTCTATGTCAATACCAGCATGATTTCTCTGTCTCATGACCTGTGTCTTCAGCAATAGTCTACCGGCAAATTCTTATGGACAACCAATAGTTGATCCACTTCTTTCTAATCTCTATGTTTTCTGAGGAATCCTGTTGTTTATTTATTTAGGTTCTCTTNTAATGATGAGTCACTTCTCTTGCTGCTTTTAAGGTCCTCGTTGTCTTTGGTGGCAACAGTTTGATTGTGAATTTAAAATCTGCTGAGGTCCTGCCCTTGTTTCATTATCCCTGATCTAAAGCTAATGTGTTGCCTGGTTTCCTTAGTGCTTTAATTTAACCCTCATGGTGTTTCTACAGCATTCCCTCGATCTGTTAGCTTCAGGACTTAGCAGTGTGTGGTTTTGGTTTTTTTTTTAAACCATGGTCCACCGTTACATAGAACTTCCGAGTGATGTTTGTGTGCTCTTTTCTCATGATTTGTCCACTCAGGAGATTTGCTGAACACCATCGTATAGAGGTTTTGGGAAGACTTTCACTTTCCTTAGGTAAGTGACACATAGCCTTGTCTGTGGTGACGCCACATCCAGTTGGTGTCCTGAATATGAAAAGATATTTTAGGAGCCCAGAGGGAGAGTCACTCATGACTTTCTGGCCCTTCTTAGTAGATGAGAAAATTAGGCTTGACTAGATTGAGCAGGTTTGTGACCTGGAGATTATCCTAATGAGAAAGCAACAGCCAAGGATGAGAACTCAGACTTCTTGACTCTTTCTCGGAAATCCTGCTCATTCCAGAGCATAGGCTTACTGAGTCTCAGCTGTCAGTGTTGCCAACCAATTAAGCAAGATGCTTTCTTTAACCAGGTAAAAGAGTCAAGTTCTGACTGGCTATTTTGTTTCCAAAAGTGCACACACTACAAATTAAAATAAGCTATGTATGCTTATTCAGTTATATTACCATAAATTTAGAAAACAAGTGATGGCTGAGACTCAGGTGTGACAATATGGTTGTCTATGTATACGTATATATTACTAATCACACTAATGTTTTTGTCTTTCCCTTTCCTTGATATTTCTGTTTTGAAAAGATTTATTCTTTTTTCTTCCTTTCCAGCAGAATTTTGGGTAAGCACAGTTTACATACAGTTTCCTTAAAAATAAGAGTAAATGATCAATCAGAGCCATGTTCATTCTCCAGAGGATGAGGCATGACAGTTTAAATTTTAATCCCCATGCCACCCTTTCTCTTCTCCCATGATTCTTTGCAGCAGGGCAAAGGGAAGCGAATGTTATAAAGAGAGTGCTCCTAAAGTTCCATACATCTCCCTTCACAGGGGAGCTCAGCTTTTTTGCAGGTTGAGCACATGTCGCATATGGACATTTCTAGAGAACAGATTTCCCCATCTCCAAGCAGCGAACACGTTACCTCACTGCGGGGAACATGCTAGTGATGCTGGGAAAGGTAGGGCACCAGGAAATCTGTAAGGTGATTTGGCAGCAGCCTGTNCTGTCATGCCAGGATCTAGGGACTGCCCCACAGCTTCCTGTTTTCAGATGTATTAATTGATCCGCAAAGGACATCCTTTGGAGACAAGAATTCAGACAGACTGGCATAGCCTGGACCTCCGCCAAGACTGCTCGGAAGGTTGCCATACTGGGAGGGAAGGAGAG
>LZPO01027401.1:198519-226766 GCA_001675575.1 Neotoma lepida | reverse complement strand
CTTCAAGGGTTGTTCAGCCCAAAGGCTAATTCCAACACAGCCTTTAATGTATTTGAAAAACAATCTTTCTGTGCATAACCCATTCTGTATGATATAGTCCAGTTCCACGGCCTTCCATAGGCCCTACTGTGGTTAGCTACTGCTTCCTTATGGGTGGCCTGCAGAAAGAAAGGGGACATGTTATCTAGTGCAGCCTGAGAAGTATAGACCATTCTAGCCTCTGCCCAAACCCTCTCTGTGTGAATCTTACCTCAAGTGCCTCTTGGAGACAGAGTCTCTCTGCTTTAGGCTTTCTAAGTGTCCTTTCTTCAGAAACCTCCTAAACAGGGCTGCAGCCTCTCTCCTGGAGACAAATCCTTGCTTTGTTGGGGGCTGAATCCCATGACAAGATGGAACAAGATGGGGCAGTCTGGAGAGAGACTGGAAAAAAGACCTCCCCAGGCCTAGGGAGAACTTGGGGCACTAAAGGAGAAGCATTGCCCAGAAGAAGCATTGCCCAGAAGGAGAAGCATTGCCCAGAGGTAGAAGCATGAGGGTTAGTCTTGGTTGTGCATTTGAGTGGAACAAGAAGCAGCTAGATTAGTAAAGCACATGTCTGGGTGTGTCTGAGTATTATTTCAGAGAGGGCTAATGAGAGGAGGAAGAACCATCCTGAACGTGTGTGCCATATGCCATTGGCTGGGGCCGGCATGGAATAAAATGAGACAACTCAGAGCACGAGCCTTTTCTCTGCTTCTTAGCTGTCNAGAGGCAAGCAGCCTCTGCTACACAATCATCTTACNAGAACATCCTNCTTCACCATGGACCCAGACTCAGTGGAGCTGAGGACGATGGACCTAAACCTCAGAAACTATGGGCAAAAACAAAATTTCCCCCNTGTAAGTTGCTTGTGTCAAGTAATACGTCCCAGTAACNGGAAACTGACCCCCACACAAGAGTCCTTAGAAGGACAGCAAATCTATACCTTTCTCTGGCTGGGCCTGCAGAGCTCCTGGCCCAGCACAGTGATGTGTTTAGTTAGAGAGGGTTGTGGGTGTGTGGGTTCTGGCTCTAAGATCTGTACTCTGGATGTCAGAAGCACCTTAGCTACTGGGATCATATCTGTCACTCATCAAATACAACATCTTATGCTCACAGATAATCAGTAATTCAAGGATGCTGATGTTGGTATCTTTAAGAACAAGCAAATACATTCCAAGCTCTTTGTTGCCATAGCTGTGAGGGTTCCTTGCTACCATTAAAATGTTTAAACTTTTTGTATCTCGGGCTATTTGCTCTGATGAGCCAGTTAGGAAACCATCAGAGTAAATCTACATTTACCCTCATTTTCGTGAAAGAATATCTGATTGCCTCAAATAGTGAAAGATCCTAGGTTCCCGCTCCCATTGGCGGTCACACAAATATGACATGTCATCTTGACCAGGGCAGAGTGTAAATACGAACAGCTTTCATCACTCTGAGGAGCTGTTTAATTTCCTCCATCAAGAAAGATGCAGGTGCTGAGTCAAAGGTTTAAGTATTAGGGGAAAGTCCCCACTTTTATTTCTACTTCCCTGTCCCCTGACAGAGGCCNACAGGGATCTTTGGCATACACTACGTTTTATGAGTCTGCACTCTTGTTCTGGGTGATGGTTCTTTTTTTCATTGTCTGGATAGCGGTGGTGGGGATACTCAGTTGTGAGTACACATGGTCATTATAGGAAAGACTACATAACAAAGGCTCTTCACCAGTTATTCAACAGCCATCAACTGAGAGTTGTGTGCCATCAGCATGTAAGGGGGACAACAACCCCATCTGAAGAGTGGCCCTTGGATGAAATAAGTAACAACAGAGGTCAGAGCTACTTGTGTTTTATGAGTTCATTGAGGGAGTACTGTGGGTCTAGCCATATCTCCTCTCAAGAGATTTCTGTGAGTTCCCATTATCATTATAATATAATCCAAATGTCACACTGTAGTCTCTGAACTGTTCCACAGCCAAGCTGTCGCCATCTTGATGTTCTTATTTCTTACTGTTTCCCCCTCTTCCCCAATATGTCATCTTTGACAAAGTCTTCAATTTGAATCTTTTGTTCTGACTTCTGTAGTCTGGAGCCACACTTAAAGCAGGTTTTTTGGAGACTATAGAGGAAATAACTCTGTTTCCAGGACTTTGGGAGCCTCTTGTGAACATGGGGGATCTGAGAGTTACCTTTTAGCCTCTTGGATATCTATATAGACTATAATTCTGCCTCCTTATAATGCAAAGTTATATCTGCATAAGCACCCTCTAAGATCCATTGGGAGAATTGAAGCTATTAGCTCCATGGAGACCCATTATCTGGGGTATTATTTCTGGCAAATTCTAATAGCGATATATAATTTGTCCATAAAATGTAAATCTTTATAATAAAATATGAATGGGCCTTTGTGGAAAGAAAAGAGTCCTGTTGAACAAGATGACAGGACACAGCAGGGCCTGTCATTTGTGTTTTTGCTGGTCATATTCCTTAGCATCTGGAGGAAGTGACAGAAGACCTGCTATATTCATTCTTTACTGGTGCTGTGGGTTGAGTGACTCAAGTGTGGGAACCTCTTACATAGAGGAGCGATTGGGGTAAGGTGTCTCTGTGTGTTTGCTTCTCTGATCAGCATGTGGGTCCCTAAGATGATTCACACTCAGCTGTCGTCTTGGAGAGAAAACTGTTCAGAGATGTTGTGGCAGATTTAAAAAAAAGTGTTGAATGTTCAATTCTTGGAAATTTCCAGATGGTCAGTGAAGGCGAGCCTTTGTGCAGAAGAGGCCATGTGGCTGGAGGGCTGTGTTTTAGAAGTGTAACTTGGGTAGAATATTGGAGACAATGAGCTTTGGAGTTGTTTCTACAGGGTGTTCTAAGCTCCTAGGGCAGGCTGGGATTGTAGAAGAAGTGAACTCGGGGTGAACAAGTGACCACAGTTCAGGAAAGACACCATCTCCAGAGAAACCAATGGGGGCAAGCAGAGCCCACAGGAGCTGGTATAGTTGTACTACTCCTAGGCTAGAAGAGGCAGTAGGAGAGTCAGTTATGAGAATGGCAGTGTGGCCACAGACTACAGATTCACTGTTTTCAAGTCCTGTATTGCCCTCAGCATTGCTGAGGATCAGTTTTGGTTGTGCTTAGTCAATTCTTCTGAAAGTTACTCTCCATGTGATTTTCCAGATCCCCTCTGTGCCCTCATCTGTGCCTGGGTGGGCTACACATACACCAAAGGGCTTTCTGGCTCTGCCTCTGGTGTGTTGGCCAATGGGAGACACTGTTAGGAGACTGGACAGCTGAGAGATTGGTTGGGAATTGATTTCCCCAATTCTCTTGCCTGAGTTTGGCCATGGAAGAATTCCTCTGCTGAAGGGGCACGATTACTAGAGCCAAATACAGATGCATTGTTGAGTGCTTGCTCTGTTAAATTGGAAGAGGATGGTGGATTGGAAGCATGGACCAACAAGTACTGCACAGACACACATACAGACACACACATAGGCACACACACACATAGGCACACACATACACACACACACACACACACAGAGAGAGAGAGAGAGAGAGAGAGAGAGAGAGAGAGAGAAAGAGAAAGAGAGAGAGAAACCTTTGTTTGCATTCAAGTCATGTCAGAATTCTAGAAGAACTCAGTGAAAGCTAGTAAGTTAATCATGCCACTGAGATAATATGGGTGCCATGAGGCTCTTGGCATGGGTGACTCAGTGATGGTGGGTGGGTGGTTCCTAGCTTTTTCTGCAATGTAGGAGTGAGATGATACCATGGGATCCTGAGGCACATAAAGTGTTGAGAAAGATGAGGTGGAGAGGGGCCTTGTTGGAGCCTGGAGAAGGATGCCNTGGAGCACTGACTGCGAGAAGCAGGAGTCTATGCTTGTCATTGCACCAACCCATGGCTGTGGAGTGCTCAAGCTGTGCTCCATAGGTTGGGGTGGAAGGAGAGACAGGTGCTCAGACAGTCTAGGGACTTGGTGGGGTGGATATGGTTGCAGCGGAAGGAAGGAAAGATTTGGTTTGATTTACAGTTTGAGGAGGCACAGTCCACTATAGCAGGGAAGGCATGGTGACCCCATGGTGGTGGGAGATTGTGGACCTGCTTGCCTACTCTATGGGTCAGGAAGCAGAGATAGGACTAGAAATGAGGCTGGTTATAAATCTCAAAGCACATCCTTCCCCAGACCCACTTCCTAAAGGTTCCATAATCTCTCAAAATGCCACCACCAGCTGGGGGCCAAGGTTTAAAATATAAGTCTGTGTGGGACATTTTACCCCCACACTGTATTCTTAAACTACTTCAGGATCTCTGAGTTCTAACTCCAACTCTCAATTTCTGTAGGAATATGGAGTTGTGCCTTTGGCCACTGCAGACATGAATTTACCAGAAAGGTGGGATTGTGAACATCCTAGGAATGGCACCATTCTAAAAAGAATGCTCCATGTGTTACCATAGTAACACTGAAAGAGCTAATGGCGTTACTCAGCATGCAGCAGGTGCTGTTAACAAACAAGTTATGCAGGCAAGACCCTTACCTAAATAAATAAATAAACTAAATAAAAGTACCTATCAAGCACACAAGTCCCTCTAGGAGTCGAGACAGCTTCCTGAAGCTGGTGGAGAGACATGACCAANGGAAGAAGCCAAAAGGAAAGAGACCAGGGCTCAGAGGAAGCTGCAGCCTGCTCTGCCCAGAGCAATCCACTCAGTGGGAGCCTGGGGCATGGAGCCTGTCTCTGTGAATCCACAGCAAGATGGGTTAAAAAGATAAAAGAACTCTCGGGATGAGCATGTAGCTTGGTAGAGTGCTTGCCTAGGATGCATGAAGCTCTAGGTTCCATCCCCAGCACCGCATAAACTGGATACAGTGGTGCACATCTGTAATCCCAGTACTTGGGAGGTACAGGCAGAAGGCTCAAAGTTTAGGGTCATTTTTAGCTACATGGAAGTTGAGGTCAGGCTAAGATACATGAGACCCTGTCTCAAAACAAACAGACAAGCAAGCAAGCAAGCAAGCAAGCAAGCAAGCAAGCAAGCAAGCAAGCAAAGTAATCTCTGGCCTGTTAAAAAAAGGAGAAAGGAATCGAATTGTGCTCTGGCTGGAAAGGAAAGCACACCAGAAAACAGCAGGGCTGAGGCAATGAAAGTGTGATGCTGGCAGAGAGCAGGTGTGATGGGAATACCATGTACGGCAGTATAAATAATGGCCTATTGGCCCTGGGGCTGCAATGCTGGAGGGGTACATGTTTGGAGAAAGCTACAATGTGGGTGGTGTAAGCAAAGGGAATTCAAAGATACAGAGGAACTTAGAGGCCAGAGGGTCTTTTTGCAGACATTGANACAGCCTAAATGATGCCAGGGTTTGGGATGGACAGGCAGATGGGAAGACAAGTGGCGACCATCAGTGAATTTGTCAACATTTCCAGGGAGGTGAGTGGTAAGAAAAGGCTGGGAAGCGGGGCCTGGTGTGATGTTGTGGGCAGCAAAGGGCTTCTGTCTAGGGAGAGGGGAAGGCTGGGAAGCGGGTGTGATGTTGTGGGCAGCAAAGGGCTTCTGTCTAGGGAGAGGGGAAAGATGGCTTTTCCTGGGCCATTCAGGGAGTCTTTTTCAGCAAGTCTCAGTTTGAGTTTTTCGTTGGGTGTGGCGCTGCCACGTTTAGACCACTTGCTTGCTCTAGGTATGAATTCTTCAGAAGAGCTAAATGGCTTTGGTGCTGTAATTGGATCTGAGACGCTCTCCTTGCTGCTCTGATTCTAGTTTGATATTAAATAGGCTATCTTCCATGAGATATCAGTCGGTAAATAGAACAGGAGGTATGGCTAAATAGTTAAAATTATTTTCATCATTGTGATTGTGATCTGCCTTGCTATTTCCAACCAGATAGCCACTTATCTTCCTTGAAATTTTGCAAGAAATCTATTATTCAAGGATGCAGACGTGATTTGGGGGGTGGTTGAGTTAAACATTTTTTTTATGGATTAGATATGAATTCAGTAAAAATAATTGAATTAAATTGAGTGACATGAATAATTCATGACATGTAATTTTACATCAGTTCTGGTGTAAGAGTAAAGCAATCAGTTTGTGTGCTGGGAAAATGTATTTTATTATTTAGTAAGGAGTGAACATTTGCTATTTTGGAGGANAATTCATTTTGTCATTAAATAGAGACATTAAATTGTGAGAGGAAAGGAAAGCATACACTTGAGCAAGAGGCCCGATGTAATTCACCGCTCTCCTCCTTACGCNGAAGTACTTGCTGCTCTTTGTCAGTCGTGAGTGACCCCAGTGGACTGGCTTAGCCTTCCAGATTTTCCAGATGANTCCAGTAATTGTGACAGATTGTTCCAGGGAGCATGGAAGGCTGGAGCTTCCTTTGGGGCAGCTCTTGGTTGCTGGAAAACTTTCTGGCCTCCATGTCCTGCGCACTGCTATGTATGGTTAGACTTGGAATGTCTGCGGGGAGAGAGCATGGGTCAGGGCCTCTGTTGACTGTTGGTGTGGCTGTAGAAATGGCTTCCACTGTGGTATCAGTGCCCTTGAGACAGCTTGTTAGCAAACCTGACCATGGTGGGAGCTGTCTGTCCTCTCGTCAGGGAAACACTGAAACAATGATGTCAACCATTCTTCCAAGAGCCCAAGGCACAAGATCAGGCCTGGCACACTCTGGCAGGGAACGTTTTGATGGCATGGAGCAATGAATGGGGTCTGAACCATTTGTACCCATCTTTGTTTAAGTAACTCCATTTAGAACCATGGTTTAGAGGTCATGTTTGTGTTTAGTGGTCATTTTAATGGTTCAGTTTGTTTCTCAAGGGTAGCTGTGGTCAGAGTAGAGTGTCTAAGGTACCGTGAAAAGATGTTAGTGTAGGAATTGATGATTTCTAGAGGTCTTGTTAGAGTAGAAAAGACCCTTCACTGGCTGGAGATCTAACATTACAGATTGACCCTGTGGTCAGTCACTTAGCTAGGGACCACCTCTAGGAAGACAGGTTCATGCTTAAGCCATGCTAAAGAGATGGGTGGAATAATTAGTCCCTCAATGAGATCGTGTATTTTTCCTTCTTCAGATTCCCATCCTAAGTGTAGTAGCTTATGGGGCTGCAGCTATGCTGCTTCATAAGTCTGCCTGACTTTCTGGATTATTCAGAAGAGAGTGTTTTCCCCTTTTCTTCCTCCTATATCTGTTCTAAGCATGCTTTCCCTGACATGCTTTGCCAACATTTTGGACTTTCTTATTCTTTCTCTAAAACCCCTCTCCACCATGTGTCTGCCTGTCCACCATGTGTCTGACCTCTATGCCCACTTACATGGCATGATGTTTTCCCTTCTCTCTTCCATGCTTCTCCTTGGGGCAGGAGGTTTATAACTTGCCTGTCCTGGAATTTTTCCTCTTTTAAACCCTAATGAAGTTGTCCTGGGCTCCCGTTGGAGTCTATTCTTAAATTCTTTTACTAAAGAGACTAAGAACCCTAATTTCCCCTGTATCATCTGGTAACCATAGAGGGACCCCAAAATGCAGTCACACTTCCTGAAGCCTTCTTTTTAACATCAAAACAATCAATGAATTTTTGATACAGGGATTCAGGCACTTTTTTTATTGATAAAAAAGAATTGGTTTGCCATAGCTAGCTTGATTAAAAGTCAAAGTCTGTAGTCAAATAAGAGGGATCAGTAATTTAAAAATGCCAGAGTTTGAATAAATACAGGTAAAGAAATGCAGATATGAACACCTAATTTTTTTATCTTTATGGTATATGGATATTTAAGTCTTACTGGATTTGGGGTATTTTTCCCCCCAGAGATTATAGAAGGTTGGCTTTTGTACCACACACATGTGGGATGATTTCTTTGGATGGGATTATGTGCCACCTGCCCAGGGTTTTCAAGGGGATTTGTTCCTAAGCCACAGCATGCCAGGGGCCTGCCTGTGGACCATGGTATATTTGGGGAGAGTAGGATAGAAGATTGGTGCTTACTGTTGCCAGATGGTTCTCAGAGACCTTTAAAGTTTCTTTTTAAAATTCCAACAGGACAAAACATTAGCATATGTAGATTCGAGGTCAGATGGCATCACTGGAATTCCCATATTTTGACTGCTAGACTCTGAACCACTCACATTAGCCTGTTCTCCTGAGGTGGAACCTTTGAGGTATTGTTCAGCAGGTCTCCCTGAAGGGAGAGGGCTGCCATATTGCACCTGGTTCCTCTCCACCTGCAATAAAGGTCTTTGTCGCCTGGCTCTTCCTTCTCATGCCATTCATCCAACAAAAGCTCATACGTGCTTATTATGCAATGGGCTTGCAAGAATGAGTGACGTTCAAAGCCTGTTCTGTTCATTGTATTTTACATTGATGTTTTGCAGGACAGGTGCTCAGGAAGACAGTCTGTCTCCTTGGGTAACTTCCAAGTATCTTTCCTGTGAGTGTTTCTTAGACCTTTGGACTGGGTGATATGCTGTCTCCTTGTCTTCATTTCTCTACTAGTGTGTAATCTTGTATGTGTATATATGCACGTGTGTGCCATTGCACTATGTGCACGGAGGTCAGAGGACAACCTCAGGTGTTGGTCCTCACCTACTACCTTATTTGAGACAAGGTCTCTTGTTGTTTACTGCTGTGGATACTAGGTTAGCTGGCCCTCAAGCTTCTGGGAGTTACCTTGTCTCTGGCTCCCATTTTGCTGTAGGAGTGCTGGGATTATAGATGCACAGTACTGCATCTGGCTTTAAATGGGTTCTGGGCTTCCAAAGTTGAGTCTTTACCCTCACATGGCAAGCTCTTTCCCCACACCAGGCATTTCTTAATAGGCAGCCTGACATGAATTTTCTGCAGTTTCTCCCCTCTCCTGGTTTGATTTCTGTTGCTGTAATAAACACCATGACCAAAAGCAGCTTGGCGTAGGAAAGGATTTATCTGGCTTACACGGCCCTGTCATAGCCCGTCATCACTTAGGGAAGTCAGGGCAGGAACTCAAGCAGAGATGGTGGAGGAGTGCTGCTTACTGGCTTGGCTTCTGTGGCTTTTTCAGTCTATTTCTTACATAACCTAGGCTCACATGCCTATGGTTGGCACCACCCACAGTGGCCTTGGCCATCANACATGAATTAACAATAAGGAAAATGCCTCACACACACAGACATGCCCACAGGTCAATTGGTGGAGGCAATTCCTCACCTGAGGTTTCCTCCTCCCAGGGACTCTGGGTTGTGTCAAGTTGACTGCTGGAGCTAAGACACCCTCTATCACATACTCCTTGACGTCACAGTTCCTCTTCTCGTTGTCTTTTCTGGAAGCAATGTAGTGCTGTGTCGCACAGGTGGAGATGTGAGTAGACACACCACAATAAGAAAGATTTGGAAAAGGTNCTTGACTTTAAAAATGAGAAAATACACATACATCTCCCAGGGTTGTGAGCGAGTTGAATGAAGTGAGGCACGTATAAAATAATGAGGGGAAGAAATGACCTGAAACAATGTTTTCATGATGTATCATCGAGCCAGGGCCCATCTTCCACTCTTGTCCGGTGGCCTACGTTCAGGCAGTCCACAAGTGTGAAGGTGCAGCAGGGAGAAGGGAGGTGGGCACGGAGTCTCACCCCAGCTGAGGAGCTGTTGGCAGCTGATAGGTGCTGGGAGAGGGAGAGTTTGTTTTCTTGAAGGATGTGGCCCCTAGTAGGCTGACCATACTCGAGCGGGAGGCCCCACGGCCAAGAGGCTATGGGCAGCACAAGCTGGACTAGCTGGGTCATAAAAAAAGGCCCAGTGTTGGGTGTGTATAGACTGGGAGTGGATCTGGGGGAAGCTGGGGGGTGGAAGGTAAACATGATGGAAATACGTTATATGATCTCAAAGAGTTAATTGAAAATGAGAAAACAAATTTGAAAATCAGAAAAGACAAAAGATGCAGGATCCTGGGGAGGAAAGGAAGCCTGAGATGGAGACAGAACCAAACCTCAGGTACCATTGGCTTGGATGGCGCACATCAGAAAGGCAGAGGAGCTGCTAATGGCAGCATTGAGTCCCCCTTTCAAGCCTCCATCCTAGCCACAGGAGGCCCAAGAAGCAAAGGACTGGGGACATTCTATGTCTGTAAGTTGGATTGAGTCTGCCTCCTCCTCACCAGGTGAAGCTCTGCCTCTGGCTTNCGTAGAGTCAGCATTCAGCCAACACTAGCTCCATGTCCTGCATTTTCCTTTTCTCCCTCTAGAGATACATATATGCATTCCTATAACGCATGACATGTAATATGTAATAGTAATATGGATCTTAGACTATGTGTGCATATGCCCCTGCCCATCCATATGCAGGCAGTATTGACAGCCCTTAGGAATGACAGGGAATATAGATGGGGGCAGGGTATGTGAGATGTTCTTCACGTGATCACAATGACTGAGCTGAATTGCTGGCACTATCATGGATGGTATGTTTAGCATAGCATAGGTTGCCCCCCTGTATCCATCAGATCATTGTCCTGGTGAAGGCTCAGGTAAGAAATGCTGCCTGTTCATGGTGCAGGAGAATGCTTTGCCTTAGAGACTGCCTAAAGTCCACCATAACAGATAACTACAGTTCAGGGGAAGTTAAGAGCTTGAACTTTGGCTGATATATGACTCAATGGAAATATTGATGGAATCTTAATCCCTACCATGAGATTCTTGATATGTTAAATCCCATCATATATGTGAATATTATTTCGGATTTGAGGGTACCACAGGCACCATTCTGTTTCTGTCAGCATGGATAAAATAAGGGCTGTTACTATTTGGATTATTGCCCCCTAGACCTTTCTTTACTGGGAAACTATTAGATAAAAATTGGGTTGGCTTTGTGGACGAGGCATTTCACCAGAAAAATAATGTTCACGTCACGCCATGCTCACACGGAACTGCACATACAAAGAAACTTTGGAGGGCTCTTTTGATATCACACAGGGAAGTGGGCAGCACCAATAATAGCATAGGGCTGTGACTCTCACGGTGCCTTTGAAAGCATACAAAGCAAATGACAATTCCAGTGGTAGCTAAGGGTGTGTGTGTGTGTGTGTGTGTGTGTGTGTGTGTGTATGTGTGTGTGTTGCTATGGCTGGAAAGGAAACTAGCATTCTAAGCAAAGTCCAGCACATTGTCTCTGTGGCTTTGAAGGCACATAGAAAGCTAACAACACCTCAGAGGAATCGCCTTTTTGGGTTTTAGATGGCACAGATGCCAGAGATGCTAAAACCAGGATATAAAATCTTTCTTATAGGGCCTCTCAGAATCCTGNGCATGCTTTTATTAGCAGGCTGAGCATGGATATGGAAATGTTAATGGTCTGTGGAGCAAGCTCAGCTTGTTTTCGCCAAGTCCAGAACTATAAAAGTTATTGGAAAGGACACAGGCTCTGGCTTCTTCCTTTGTCCCTTTGTTCCTGTTTATTTCCTTCCTGATGGACTATCTATCACACACCCTGGATACAGAGGTGAATCTGATACGGAGTTTTCTCTCCTGAAGAAAAGAGGGCATATGTGCATTCGTACCCACAGTGCAGCATGGAAGGCCAGATGTTTTATACACAGCTCAAAATCAGTGGAAATTTAAGCAGGGAAGAAATGACTTCCAGTTGATGGGGTCAAAGCAGGTTGAAGAGAGGAGAGAGATGAAGTAGCATTTAATTGTTTTCACTTAGGCAGGGTTTGGGCAGGTAGCAATTAGCTTGCAACAAGAAAGGTAATGACTACAGGGCAGGCACTCTGGACTGGGAAGATAGTGTTTGCAGTATCTGGGCAGCAGTGAGACGAAGGAGGGGTTGCTGAGTTTCTTGATGTGTACTTCTGACCTCTCAGAGAAGGAATACTTGGCTATTGATTAGTGATCTGGAACTCCAGGCCCCACACAGAGATTCTAGCTTACATGCATACAACCACTGACTCAGAAGATGTCCCCCACTGCCTGTGACAAGTGTCACCTGGCAGCCAGCCCAGAGACTCTGTTGCTGCATGTATTCTGACCCGGGGGCAAAACATTAGGCTGACCTGAACAGAAGGGACTTGGCGATGCCTTTTCCAAGAAGCATAAACTCTGCTTTCTCTCTTACGCAACTAGCAACATCTCTTACTGTGTGCCATTTCTTTGTAATGGAGAAAGCAGTTATTCTCATCAAAAGCAATGGCTTGGTGGGGAAGACATGAACAACGCTGATAAGCCCTCTATGTGATTTCTTACTGAGGGTTTTGGTTTCTCAACTGGTTAAAAAGGGAAAACCAGGGAAGATTGACATGCATGGTCTCTTCTTAAGGTTTCACAGAGTGAAACTGCCCAACTTGTCAATCAAATGCTCAAGGTTGATTGCCATTTTCCATTCATCTGAGTGTGCTGTTCATTGATGTGGCATAGGTCCTGATCATTCTGTGAATAGGGAGCTGGGCCAGAGGAAGTGAAGTCTCCATTCACAAAACAAGTTTTGTGTCAGTTACCTTTCTAATAAGAAACACCTTAAGGAAAGAAGGAAGGGCTTACTCGGGCTCACAGTTTGAGGGTACGGCCCATCATGGAGGGGAAGTCACGGCAGCAGGAACATGAAGCAGCTGGTCACGTGGCATCAACAGTCAGGAGGCAGAGAGTAGTGAATGCTGGTGCTATTCTCACTGTCTCCTTTTCACTCAGTCCAGTTCCCCAGCTATGGAATGGTGTCTCCCGTATTTAAGGTAGGTCTTTCCGCCTCAATTAACCCAATATAGACTCTCTCTCACAGATAAGCTCAGAAGTTTGTTTCCATAATGATTTTCAATTGAGATAGAAGATAAATGAGTATCAGTCTCATCAAGTTGACAAGATCGACCATCCCAAATTTGGACTCTCGGATGGCTTCTTTGCCATCAATGGTGCCAGATCCTTGCATGTCTGCAGCCCTGCCAGGCCCTGCTCACATGTGTTTGTGACATGGTTCTCAGTAGCATTAGGGCCTGGTTACAGTAACGTCTTAGTGTGGGCTGATATAGCAGAGTACTGTAGCTCTGGTGGTTCAAGCAGCAGGTATTTATTTCCTGCAGTCACAGAGTTGTGGCATCCAAGGTCCAAGGACTTGTGGCTTCTGGTGAGAACTGCTTCCTGAGTTGTAGGTGACCACCTCGCTGCTGAGCCAAGGAAGCTCTCAGAAAGGCATGGATCCCATCATGAGGGCCCTACCCTTGGGGCTGAATCACCTTCAGGAATTGTGCCTCTTAATAATATCACCACATTGAGCTTTTAGGGCAGACAAACACTCCGAAAGGAGAGTATTCTATGACCCACCCAAGAACAAAGAGCTGTCCTTCTCAGTTTCCCAGCCATGGCTGAGACACGCAAGGCTACTGTTCCAGTAGCCTGACTTTGTAACATGAATGAACTCCCAGGACATGTAAAAACCCAACACCAACCCTGCAGGACAGTTAACGAGTATGCTGCCAAGTGCCGGACTCACGAAGTCTGTGGCTCACCCAGCATCACAGTCACAGGGCAGACAGGTCATAGAGTGAGTACTCATCAATAGCGTTTGGACTTCCAGCCTCACTAGACTCCACACTTAGGAGAACTGCCTTAGAGCCATTTATACAGACACTTGGGTTGGGAGGCTGCAAGTTTCTACAGCGTGCCTGGACTTGTAGAAATTGTCCTTCTCTTATAACAAGGACCCAGCTTTAGCTGAGTTCTATAAGAGTCCCTTTTAAAGGCCTAGCACTGCCCAACACTCAGGGTTGGAAAGTCATTGGGTGTAGATAGTTTGGAAAGATGTTTGTGGTTCCCCAACCTGTGTTATTAAGGTATTCCTCCCATTGTTTTGAACTCTTGATCTTCCTGTGCTGGGCTTACAGGTGTGCACCATCTCACCTGCCTGAGGGGAACCTTTAGAAACCATGTTTTCTCAAGGACCATCAGTAAGGGTGGTTGGAAGCTGGGGGTCATTGGTGATGGAGCCTCAGCCACTGTGCATTGAATTTCATGACTACCCTTTAGTAGTCATAGTTATTGACACATGTTCGAAAGAGGAAGTCCCATGGGGGTGCGCTGGCTCCCAGGCTCTCTACCAAGAAGGCATTTGGATAAGATAATCTCGGTCATGATTTTGCCTGCGTATTGTGAAGGCAGGGCCATGGTGAAATCACAGCTGAATTTCAGACATCTCCCTCTGACACATGTAAGGTCTGCTAGCCTAGATTCAAATTCTGGCTCCGCTGTTTACCACCTGTGTAGCTCATCCCATCACTTCTGAGCCTGTCCACACCTGACCTTCGGCAGTCCCAAGATGGAAAAGTCACTGACTAGTGCTGGTGCGCAGCTCAAAGCTTAATGGCTTATGTGAAGGGGTGTGCTGGAGAGCATGAAGCACAGCAGCTGTCACAGAGGTGACCCTCTGAGGTGGACTCTTACATGGATGCACATTCTTACTCATTCACCCTCCTCTTCAGTTCTGTCCTGGAAAAACCTGTCTGAGCTGCCCTGCGACTATGTTCACGCTTCCCTCTCTCTGTCTCTC
Source organism: Neotoma lepida (assembly GCA_001675575.1). Lineage (NCBI taxonomy): Eukaryota > Metazoa > Chordata > Mammalia > Rodentia > Cricetidae > Neotoma > Neotoma lepida. The sequence goes on along the minus strand of LZPO01027401.1, from coordinate 212,267 downwards.
TGCTCTGCTGTTGGGAGTGAGGGTCATGGAATTCTAGGCACAAATTGGTTGTTCTTATCAAGGAAACGAGAAAAGATTTAGCTCCCCACAGCCTGGGCTTGGACCTGGGGCCCACAGCTGGGACATGCCGCACTGCGGCTCTTGCTAGAGTCATCAGACAGATTGCATGTAGAACTTCTTGGGCCAACTGGTTGATAGAAAGTGGGAATTTGAATTCATNTCTGCATCTCTGTTGCTCTCAAGTACAGTGTCAGTGTGTGTGTGTGACACACTGTCTGTGTGACACACGCACCAACACCATCGGTTTTTACCTTCTACTTGAACATTTTAGTGTGTCCTCCGGGCTCAACGTGCCATCATTCATTATGGGGCAGAGTGGCTCTGATGACTTACAAGATACCTTGGCCCCATAGTCACAGCAGCGAGATAAACAGAACCACCTAGCAGATAGGCCTGTAGCAATGGGGCAGTTAGCAATACCTCTTTGAGGGAAGAGGAAAGGTCATAAGACTCCCATACAGTCTTCTCACCTTCCCCTGAGGTTCTGACCTGTAGTGCCCCAGCTATGTGTTTTAAAAATGTTAAAATATGCATGAGGTAAAGGGCTAGAGAGTTGGTGAAGGGTTTGCCTTGCAAGCACGAGAATCTGAATTCAATCCTTAGAATCCACATTTTAAAAGCTGGCTCTGGTGGCCCATGGTTGTTATCCCACTGCTGGGGAGGCAGAGATGAGCACATTCCTGTGGGGCTCTCTGGCCAGTCAGCCCAGCCTCATTGACACATTCCAGGTCAGTAAGAAACCTTGTCTCAAACAAGAAAAACAGCATGACACTTAAGGAATGGCATCTGAAGTTGTCTTCTAGATTTTGCAGGTACAAACACATATGTGATACACACTTGGACCCATATGTGTATCCACCCACACAGGAACCTGCACACACATACACAAAAAGGAGATCAAAGGTTGACTGGGGGTGGCACTTTTCTGTGATGTACCTGCCCTTAAGTCACCCGTGCTCTGTAAGGAATCCTGAAAGACTCCACCAGGCCAGAGCAGACAGCTTTGGTCTGTCATCTCTCTATTTGGGGTGAATACTTGTCTTTTAATCTCCCTAGGAAAGTCAGGGGACAAGAGCCCTTGGGCTATGGAGTTCATTGTCTTGCATGGGCTCTAGAGTAATTGTTCTTGTGGCGCATGGCTACTGTACAGTCAGTGGACCATTGTGACTGTATGCTTTGCATCTGAGCTCTTAAGCCTCACAGTGACCCAAGAAAAGCCCTGAGCGTTTTAGAGAGACACGAGTGGGATATTCAGGAGGACAAAGCTTCCTTTGACAGAACATGGCAGCTAAAGCAAATGTCTGGTTGAAATATGTCTGCAAAGAGCCCACTTGAATTCTGTGTTTAACAATGTCAATGNCATTACATGTTCTGTTCAAATGCTGTTTTACAAACAGTGCTCCAACTGTGGGCTTTCTAAGAAATCAACCCCAGAGAACTCTTGCTGGAGTATTCTGTAGCCGAGGTAGGCTATGAGAGTTAGAGCTGTTGCCAAGGGAACCAACAGAGGAACGTAAATGAACAAATCTTGCAGTTGCATTTAAATTTTGTGTGACATTTGACCTCAGCTTTGATTGACGGTAGGGAGAAAGATGGAGAAAAAATCACAGCAAAGATGAATGAGATGGGCACCCTTGTTTTAGGGCTAGATACTTAATCTTTGGTATTGTTGTTTCACTCTTAAATACACAGTGTATTTATATTCTCTCTCTCTCTCTTTTTCTTCCCCCTCTGTCTGTGTCTGTTATGTATATATGTACATACATGTATGTATATATGTACATGTGTGTACATATATACATGTGTGTATGCACATGTGTGTACATGTGTGTGGAGGCCAGTGGTTGACACTGAATGTCTTCCTTAATTGCTCTCCATCTTATTTTTGAGACAGGGTCTCTCACTAACCTGAAGCTCATTGATTCAGCTAGCAGGGCCAACAAGCCCTAGAGATCCTACCGTCTCCTCCTCCCAGTGCTAAGATGACAGGTGCACCCAGCTTTTGTGTGGGTGCTGGGGATCATACTTGCACTTGCGTGATAAGCACTTTACCCACTGAGCTGTATCTCCAGTCCCTCTCCTTTCCTTTGCAAGAACCTTAGAGACGCTGTTCCATAGTGTGAACAGCTGTTCAAGCCTTGATGGGGGAAGTTGCCATCTCTTGCAGGGGACAGGGGTGCTGACTTCAGAGAAAGACCATGTGATGAAAGGAAAGGAAATATATGTTATGTATCGACACTCNGACACTAAGATGACANAAGAAATCCCAGTGCACTTGGTGTAACAGTCTCATCAGTGCTGCTCTACCTCAGGAGCTTTTTGTTTTATCCCAGTGTTGAGAACCAGTGGAAGTCATATTGCCACAGGTAATATTGATGATCTCAGTTGTGTAGGGATGTGGTGTGTGTTCCAGGTATTCTATTAAGGGTTTGATGTACATTAACACACTTAAGTTTGTATTGCAGTAAAACACGAGTCTGGCTCTCAATCCCACATATAGCTCTCAATCCCACAATGCACCACATACAGCAGCTGAATTTATGTCAGTGGCCACATCCTGTGAATTTGCTGGCCTCTGTGCTGGGTAAATTTAGGCTTGAATGGTATGAATTGTCATTTTTATGAGCCAAGAGAGCTGGATATCAATAGTTTCAGATGGTTCAGTCCAGCACACATTTGCTCATACCCACACTGGCAAACACTCTTCTGGAAGTTCACTCCTGCACATTTCTGAGGCCTTAAAAATATGTGGAATTTTTCCGGAAAAGCATCACCAACCATGCAGAAAGCAAAATCTTCAAATATTTCATCTGATCATCACCAAGTGAAAAGCCCGTGGATGCTTAGAAGGTGTGGTGATCATGCCAGGATTTCATAGAAGTAGGCTCTGGTTGAGGGAGTTTGGGACCACCACCGCACAGCAACTTCCAGAACACCATGTGTCCCATTCCCCAATTGGTTTTGGATTTTAGACCATCAAAGCCAACATGGCATGTGACATATCTGACTTAGAAGAAAACAACACATGGGTTCCAGGCAGTAGAGATCTGCTGTGTAGAGGATAATGAGGGAGGGTGGGCTGTGCATAACTCAGGGCTTTCTGCTCACATACCAGCAGAAGAGGCTGCATGGAGAGTAGGCCTGGCTGCCATCTTGAGCCACTTGGGGTACACTTCTCTCTGTCTGTCAGAAAGGCCTGCAGGTCCGCACATGGCAACTTGGCTCAGGAGCAGGCTGCTTCTTGCTTCCAGACCTTCCCAAAAGGGTCTTGTTTCCTTCCCTGCCCCAACATAACCTTTACCCATCTCAACAGCCTCCAGAAAGTTGAGTCTTAGGGAGATATGGTTCTAGTGTCGAGTCCTCCTTTTTCCTCTCCTGACCCCCAGGAGGGCCTCTGTACTCTACAGATTTGCTGACCCTGAGCTCAACTGCCACCTCCCTATTCCTTTATCTCCCTATTCAAGAATAAGGTTCTATCAGGCTGAGTAGGCAAAGCTTCCCATGCAAGTGTGAGGGGCTGAGTTCAAATCCCCGGAATACAGTAGAGCCAGGTGTGGTAGCACTTGTCTATGATCCCAGAGATCGAGGGCAGAGACCAGGGAATTCCAAGAGTCTTGCAGGAAGCTAGCGTGCTTTGTGCTGGCATGAACAGCAAGAGACCCCATTTCCAACAATGTGCAAGGCAAGGATTGACACCCAAGCTTGTCCTCTGACCCTCACAAGTTCTCTGTGACATATGTGTTCCTGCAGTCTCACACAGGAATGTGCACGCACAAGATTAAAGCTTTGCCTTATTAGACACTGAGTGAAAATGCTTGCATTTGATGTAGCCATGGGTCACAGACATCTCTATAGGGTCGTGGTTTGTGACTTTTGAAAGGACTGGAAATCAAGAAAGTATATACTGCTTATTATTTAGGTTTAATTCTTTATATATTGTGGACACAGGCTGATGGAGTCAAAGGACCTGACCAGGTGCAGTGGTGCCTCTTGGAATGCATGCAGTGGCCTCTTCTAGCTGATTCTGGGGCGAGGCTGGTGCCACACCCAGGTCAGGGTTAACAATGGACCTCTATCCACCTATGACCATGGCCTTGCTTCTTGTCTTCACTAATGTCTTTATTAAGATTAGAAGGTGTGCCCTGCTCCAGCCACTGCATTTCTCGCTGGTCTGTCCCCTGTAGCACCTCAGCTCATCATTTCCACAAGCTCAGGAAGACAGCTCTTCATCATATGGTTGCATGCTGTAGTTTTCTATGGAATTATGCAGTATCCTTGAAGTTGGCCAGAGACAAGAATTCATATCTGTCTCAAATCCGTGCTATCCGCTGAAGGCTGGCCACACTTGTCATCACTGGGATTCTGAGTAGTTCACGTCATCATTCTTGCTGCTTTTCTCCTTCTGACTCTGGTTTTCAGAAACAGCCTTCCTACCTTTATTTCCCAATCTTATCACTATTTCTTTTAATTCCCTGTAGGTCAGCGTACAAAGCCGTGGGTTCCTTTGTGACATTTTCGTACACACACATTATTGTATCTCATTCTAATTTTCCTTTCCCTCAGGCCCCTGCTCAACTCAGGTTCCCAGTGCAGTTTTGGAAACCGGCCTTAATGTTTGTGCGTGTAAAGGGGTTGTTCATGGCTTGTTAAATTTAGGCCTTTACAGTGTGCTCCATGGTTGGCGACTGTCATCTGAAAGATCCTTTTTGATGCTGAAAAGGTGCTGCTTGGCTTCTTTTATAGCAGAAAGGGCTGGGCGTTAGATAATTGAGATAGACATTTGCTGCTATTCTGGGCCCGCTTCGTTCAAGGGGATTATGATAGATGAGGAATAGTTATATGGAAAAATTATTTTGTATCATGCACGAACCCATTAAAAAGAGTTGACCTAAGTNTAGTTGAAACCAGTCCCATGATGTTCGAGCCTAAACAGCTCATAGTAGTTTTCTAATCTCATTTACTGTGGGACACTCTTATTTCTCAGTGGAAGTCTCCCTGGGAACCTGTGTTAGACATCTGTCACTATAACAAAATATTCAAGACAATTCATGTACAGACAGAAAGGTTTTGTTTCCATTCATGGTTTTAAGATGTTCTGACCTATGACTGGGGATATGATTCTATCAGCCTCAGTGGGTAAGGTGCAAGTGTGAGGACCTGTGTTCAAATCCCCAGAATGCAGTACAGCCAAGTGTGGTAGCACTTGTCTATGATCCCAGAGATTGAGGGCAGAGACTGGGGAATTCCAAGAATCTCGCAGGAAGCTAGCCTGCTTTGTGCTGGGGTGAACAGCAAGAGATCCCATTTCCAACAATGTGCAAGACAAGGATTAACATAGAAACATCTAGGCCTTTGGTTGGGGGTATGGACGGATTGTGATCTTGGGGAGCATGTTCTAGAACAGTCTGATGGTCTCATGGCCAGGAAGTAGAAAAGCAGTAGGAGGAGATTGGGCTCCCACAGTCCCCAGTGACTAAAGGATCTCCCACTAGCTGCCTCTTCCCTGAGAGGCCACCACCTCCCAAGAGCTCCACCATGGGTCCAAGCCTTTAACACATGGCCTTTGCAGGAAATTCAGCATCCAAGCCTTAACAAAACTATGCATCAGGTAGAGGGAAGCCCCGTGTCCTTGTGGAGGAGGTGTGAGGAGCCCAGAGCGCATGGTGCAGCCAGATCTGCTCTGTCCTTTCCTGAGGCAACTTCCTGCACAGAAGTTTAAAAACTGTTATGTGAATATAGTCACTATATAAGATAAAAGAAATAAGCCTAATTTCAAAACTTTCAAAGGATGTATTTATTCATTGTTTCATTTGAACCCAAGGGGAAAAAGGAAATAGCAAAGGCATCGTTATCTCTTTTATCCTCAGTTCTCATAAGAAGAAACTATATCAAAGGGGTTAGGAACATGGGGAAGGCCACACAGGTACTGTGGAAGGCGGCAGAGATTACCATGCAGCTCTCAGTTTAAGGCTCATTCGTGGGGTATAAGAGCTGTATGTAGACAAAACCCNGCTGTCTCAGAACTAGTCCAGCATTTCGGGAATGCTTTGCTTAGTGGTGAGAGAGAAATGGGAGGGTGTTCAGAAGGGAGGTGTGATAGGATATACTTCCTAGTGAGGAGACAGGGTAGACCAATGAGGGTGGAGCTTCCTTGGAGGTCATTCATGGTGTGAGCTGGTGTCAGGAAAGGGGACCAGAGCTACCTCAAGAGGGACTTGAGTCACAATGCTTGGGACAGTGTGTGGAGGGGGACAGATCCTTCCTGCAGTGTCAGTGGTAAGCAGCCTGTGGCTTATGAGACACGTAGGACCACCAACTTCCACAGTGCAACCATTGTCCTTATTCCTGAATGAGAAATTAGAAGGCTGTCTTCATGTCACTACTTCTCAAATATGTTACCATTTTAGTGACATCCTTTGATTCAATATAGTAGGTAATCTGAATTATAACAATATGGCATGTTTCCCCATGGGGCTAAATTATGGTATTTGCATTTCGAATGCAATAAAAGGCTCTAAAAAATGTCACCCTGCTCCTGAATGATCCCTGGGAAGAGAGCTTGTTCACCATTTGTTTTGCTTTGTCTTTCACAATTATATCTGGATAAAACCAGTTGCAAAAACAGACAAACAAAAAACCAAAAACAAAGGCCTGCACCTATCCATGGGAGGAAAAGGTGGCATTCTACCTTGGCAAAACAGCCACGCTACCACAGATCTGCTCACAAAGGGGAAGATGCTTGAGGAGAGATTTGGAGTGACTTAAACAGTAGTGGAGTCCTGAACAGCTGGCCAGCAGCTGAGATGACATGGCCAAGTGGGATCATTGTGTAGGCAAATGCTGGGCAATGTCTGCCCTGGGTCCAAAGAGTAAGTTGAGTGTGGGTAGTCTGTTGTCCTCTCTGTTGTCCGTGTGAGTGCGTGTGTGCATGTGTGCGTGTGTGTGTGTGTGTGTGTGTGTGTGTGTGTGTGCAGAAGTCAAGGTCAAAGGATAACCTTAGGCATTGTTCATCAGTATTTCTATTCACTTCTCCATTCACTTTGCTTTTTTGAGACAAGATCTCTCACTAACCTAGAGCTTACCAATTAGGCTAGACAGGTTACCCAGAGAACCCCAAGGGTCCTCCCTCTGACTCCCTAGCACTAGGATTACAAGTGTGTGCCCCAACATACCTCTCTCTGACTCCCTTGCACTAGGATTACAAGTGTGTGCCCCAACATACCGGGCCTTCTTTTTACAAGTTCTGGGTTCTAGGAATTGGGATCCTCAGATGTTTGGGGAGGAAAGTGCTTCACTGACAAAGCTATCTGCACCTGCTCTGTCTTTTTGAGACCCAAGAGTCCATCATTTGAAAGGTTTTCATTACTACCACTACCAGATTGGAGTTTTCTGTATTTGAGTATAGTACATAGGATTGAGTTTGTGGCTTATGAATTTATCACTCTTGGCACTGAGAATACTATGATGCTTTCATTTGGGCCAGATTTGTCTATATACTTAAGAAAACATGATTATGAAGTTGGAGAGATGGCTCGATGGTTAAGAGTACATGCTGCTTTTTTAGAAGACCAGAAATTCAGTTCTCAGCACCAAAATAGAAGGCTGTTTTCTGTGCCTCTAGCAGCAGGGGATCTGATGTCCTCTTCTGGCCTCTGTGAGCACTGCACTCATGTGCACATACACACATACCTAGACATATACATATAAATAATAAAAATTTTAAAAAGAATGTACAATTAATAAGTGAAAGAAATTCTCTGGATATAGAATAGTAAAACAATATTCTCCATACTTTTAATTAAAAAAAACTAGCAGTTTTTAGTGTTGGCACAACACAGGAGTTGATCAGTGTGTCTTTGAGCAAAAATATACAAGGTGCTCGAAAAACCAAAAAAAGAAAAAAGAAAAAAAAATATACAAGGTGGTTGTGTCCCTGAAGGTTGTGCATAAGAGCCTCTGTTAATTCCATTGATATGTGTAGGGGAGGGTGGATTCCTCTTGTTGCCACTGCTGAGCTTGTAGTGGGGCACCTGAAACAAAAATATGACCCTGAAAAAAATCTCACAGACTTGCCTAGAAAATTTCAGGCAATAAAGGGCCCTTCTTCAATGGGGACCAAAGGAAGAGGGAAGGCCATGTGCCTTTATGTTCAGGTTTTACAGAGAGTGGACAGTTGTGGCAAAGGATGACTGGACAAAGAGGTGTGAGCTGATAGGAACATATGGGGGACTTGGCAAGGAAGCTTCTCCTTGGCCTAATGTCTGCAGTGAGTTCAGGGGAGCCACCTCTTCAATGGAAGTCTAAGGACCTGCCCCAGTTGTGTGTGTGTGTGNGGGGGGAGTCAGAGAGATCCTCTGGTTTCTCTAATGACAAGGGGTCATGTCTGTAGTAGCATATCCCCAGCCCCATCATTTACATAGAACTCCAAAGATTTTCTGTTTATTGTTAATTCACTTGTTCAGCTTTCAGGTGCTGTGTTCCCCATGCACATCTAATTTGCCCTTCTTCTGTAAGCTGTGCACATGGAGTCTGTAGGAGGTTGTTGAGACAGCAGCTAGGGGCTTGACGCTGCAAGCAAAACAACACACTCACGCCCCAAGGGAACACTCTCGTCTTACCCATTCTCCCAGTTTCTCTATGTCTGGCTGGGCTGTTCCTATAGCAGGGGTGGGTGGTACCTTTCTCACCAGAAGCCAAGAATATAGAAACCATGAAGCAAGGTGACCAAAGCAAGACAGGCTTAATTTCTTCAAGAGGGAGATGTGTGCCACTTCTCAGATTTAAAAAACAACAACAACAACAAAAAACAAAGGAACATAAACCTCTCTTCAATCAAATGCTAACAATAAAATCTAGTGCTGGCTTCTAGAAATGACAGGACAGTCCCACTCATGAACTCAGTGCAGCTATGGTGACCCATACAAAACACACGTAAGATCAAGCCACCAAGATCAAGGAACATTCCAACAGGCAGCACTCAGTGGTTACAAATATCAAATACAATAATAAAATAGAAAATGAGCAGACATTAAGGAGGGAAGAGATGTGTTGGGGGTGCCTGGGCAGAGAGCAGGGAGCTGGAAATGAAGATGATCAAGATACATTGATTACATGTGTAAAACTGTCAAAGTAAATAAAAATATTTTGTTTTGAAAGGATTAAGCATAATTAAGGATGGAAATAATTAGGGAGAGATGGGACCACAGAGGTTCAGGATAAGAGAAAGAGATGTCAAGAACTGGACTCATGGAAATGAACAAGCAGGATCATGAGCAGGGCTCGCAAGCCAAACTCTTTTCTGGGGTTAGGCAGGTAATGATGGATAACAAGGGTCAGTGAGTGACTAAAGAATGTAGGGACTGCCCTGAAATCTACAATAACACTGCTGTCTTCACTGGTCACCAGGCTAGGGCCCTGGGTTCTGAATACCCATAGAAACCAAAGCTAAGACTTGTCAGCACTCACTGTGTGCCTGGCCTCACTCTGTGTGCCATACCCTTAGTGATATGGTCCTCACGATAGCCCTAGGAGAAACTGAGGCACAAAGATGGTCCTTCATTCCTACTGTATCACACCGCTGATAAGTGATAAACTGAGATTTGAACCCAAAGAGTATGTACTGAAAACAGCAAATCTATGACAATGTGACACACGCCATCACTGAGGAGGCCCATTTCTCTCCCAAGCTTGCTCTCCACATTCTTTCTCTCACTACACAGTAGAGAGAGGTCACTGAGCAGACACAAAGAAGATTCCAGGAAATGACAGCCCAGCCTTCTGACCTGTCACGTTAGTGACTTGTGTCATGATTCCCAAGTACCCAGCACTGCTTTGTGTCTCTCGGAGGGATACAGATGGGGCCAAAGTGAAGAAAGCCACCCTTGGCAAATGCTTGCTTTAAAAGGTTAACTTTTTTTTTGTCTGTTTATTTTGACATAAAATTAAAGTGACAAAGCAAATTTGCTAGCGATAGTATTTCCGATACATATGGCGTCCCAGGATTATTATGGTTGTGCCTAGCATGGAGTGTCAATTAGACAGTGTGATCATGGCTTTCATTATGTTATGTGGCTGATCGTAGAAGCTTCTCTAAGCAAGCATATGGGGAAACTGGGACCTAAGAGGGGTCTGGGACCTGACTGAGGTTTTAGAAGTTGAGCCAGTCCCGAGCACTACTGCCTCAAAGCCAGGTTCTTTATTACTGGGCCGAATTGCTCTTCAATGATGGGCAGCCATTGCCAAATAATTAGGGAAATGAGCAAGTGAGTTTGTAGGACCATAGCATGACTGAAGAAACTCAAAGCTCTGGTTTTTCTTTTATGTAAGTGTTACAGCCCTGGAGGGAAAGGTATCCCCTGTTGAAAGCCAGGCAAAACCTGTAAATGTTAACAGCTCTGCTCTGGTGAAAGTTGTTACTTCTCTGCCCTGCTCCACTTTGGTGAGAGACGGTCCTCACCCAAAGCTCATTCAAAAGATTTATTGGGAGAGAGGAGTCCAGGAGAGTGACTGCCTCTGCCAGGATGGTAAAAGGCAGCTCCCAACTGAACAGGCACAGGGCTTATGTAGGGCTTCTTAGGGGTGGGGTTTTTCCAGGATGAAAATTTTCAGGGTGGGAATTGGTTGGATTTTAATCCCTGAGCTTGGACAAGCTCAGAGATTGGCTGGATTTTGTGCTCACGGATTGGTTGGTTTTCATGCTGAGTTGGTCAAAGTCAGGATGTGTTTCTTTCACTGACCCTTTTTAACCTTTTGGTTCTGGTTTCAGGGTCAGGGTGTGCTTCTTTTGGCTGGCCCTTTTACTCTACATCTTAGAAGAAGGATGTCAAGTATCTGCAGTGCTTAAGTTTCAGAAAGCTCTTTTTGAGATCTTTAATTCTTTTTACAGAATGCTTTTCAGGGTACTCTCTCTCTCTCTCTCTCTCTCTGTTGTGTATGCTTGTGTGTGTGTTGAATATGTTCATGCACGTGTGTGTGTGTGTGTTGTGGTTGTGTTCCTGAATGTTTGTGTGCTTCTGTGTGATAGGGACAGAGGTCAATGTCAAGTGTCTTCCCCAGCCAATCTACACTTTACTTTTGGAGGCAGGGTCTCTCACTGAAACTGGAGCTCACCAATTGTATCAGACTAGTTGGCCAGTGAGTTCCAGGGATCCTTCTGACTCTGCCTCCCAAACCGGGATTATAGTTGCCCATGTCTGTGCCTGCTTTTTGTGTGGGTGCTGGAGGTTTGTACTCAGGTACTCGGGCTGGCACCGCAGGTACTTTCTCCACAGAGTTATTGGCCCCCATCCCTCATTTGTTTCTAGTGTCAACACGTGCAGTTCCTCAGCAACTGATTCAGGCTGTCAAGGAGGGTCCTTAGATGCTGTGGAGTTTTGTTTTCTGTTTTTTTTTGTTTTTTTTTTTTTCTAGTCTGTTTGATGAGACCTATTTCTAAGGGTCACCTGTGAAGTCAGTCATGGTGCTGGCCATAGTAGTCCATGCAGGCTCTCTGTCAGTGTACAGTCTTGCCTCTTTGTATCCTTTTGGGTGCTATTTTGAGCAAATTCTAGGGGAAAGAAAACATTATTTTAAAATCATGATTTTTTTTTTTGAGACAGGGTTTCTTTGTGTAGCTCTGGCTGTCCTGGGACTAGCTATGTAGACCAGGCTGGCCTCAAATTCAGAGATCCACCTGCTTCTGCCTCTCACATGCTGGGATTAAAAGCATGCTCCACCATAGCCTGGCAAAATCATGTTCTTTAAAGAAAAAAAAATCGCAATAAAAATTTTAACAGCCCTGGGAACAGAGAAGGTACCTTCCCATTCCCTTTCCCATGCCTTATTTTACTTCTGTTCCCTGGGAACTTTGCCTCACAGGACCATGCTTGGTTCTCCCAATTCCTGCACCCAAGGAGTTAAGCATCATTTTAGGATGCCGGGGAAGGAAACTCCCTTCCCATCATTTTGTTTTGTCTTTTCCTTCTAGGGGAGAGGACGCTGAGATGAGCTTGGTCGCCCACTGTAAACGCTAAGCATGTGTGTTTGCCCCTCATTTTATGTGCGACCCACTGAAGAGGGAGCACTGAGGAAAAAGAGAGGAAAGCCAGTGCCCGCTGAAAGCACGGCACTCGCATCTTAATTTTAAGAGCGTGCAGAAAGCCAAACATTCTTAGCGAAGGGCCCTTCCCGGAGTAATCTGCCTGGTATGCCATCCCAGTTTGTTGTATAATTTCAGACCCGTTGCCATGGTAACGTGCTTTGGTGTTACAGTGATTGTTAATCAGGATTTGTCCGTATTCCCCTTTCATCCCAAACCTCTATGGCCTTATGGCTTAAATCACAGTTCTCATTGACAGTGGCATAGATCAAACATTATGGCCAGACATAAAATCCTGTCCACTCCCTGTCATTTCCTGTNACCAGACATGGTGAATACAAGCCGAAACCCAAGTTTACAAGGGAACCAGGGCTCCTCAGGCTTCCTCTGATGGCTGCCCTCAGAATCTAGCAGGCTGGCAAGAAGACCACTGTTCTCTAAAATTGCCTTGTGCCTGATGGAGCCGGTCTCACTCTGCAAATGTGAATCCTGGAGAGAAGAATTTTCCAGGTGACCTTGAATCTCTTCCTGGGTCTTTTGTAAAAATNNAAATGCCAGGCATTTGACTGAACCCTAACTCTCAGAGCACCCCACTTTCNCCCTTTCTGATTGGCTTTTTTGAGTTTCTGTTTGCTGCTTTTCTGTCTTCCTAGAGAAGGGAGGTCAGGTGCTAACTACCCCAGTGCTGAGACTGCCCCATNATGGGTCCGGTGAGGCACCTCCTCACCAGGGTTACTGCTTTTCCCATATTNGACTAAGTTCTAGGACTGGGGAGTTGATGTCTATACAGTACAGCGACTGCATCTAGCAGGGCTGGAGCCTTGCCGTGTTTGGGACAAACAGCTCAGAAGAATGTAAGAAGGCGAAGCTGTGGCTACACAGAGTGACAGGTGATGTCTCCAGCCATGATGCCAGGTCACTAATTTGCTTTGTTAGGGACCAGGTCCTTTCACCATACTGGTTCATTACGTCACCTGTGAAGCCAGCCAGCCTGGGTTCCATGTCTGGCTCTACCCTTTTCCTTCTGTGCTTCCATGGGAGGTGTTGGACCCTCTCTGAGCTTCAGCATGATCAAGGAGTGTAATGCTNGCTCCTACTTCAGGGTCCTGGTAGTCCTACCCCTCGGGCCTGGTGTCTCTAAGGTGCCTCCCTAGCAGCTGGCATGGTGTGAGTGTTGCACAGGTAGGTNTTTATAAATAAAGGAAACGAGAAACAACATCACATGTACATGCACTGAAAATCCTCCGGATCAGACGATCAGGAATCAGAGAGAGGCTCAGAAAGCAGCACTCTCTTCCCCCTCCCCTTTCTGCTCCCAGCTTTCGCTCCTTGATCTCTGCAATGTGCCCAGCCCCCAAGTATCATTCTGATTGGCTAAATTAATTCTGCAGTATCCTGCTGTGAATAATTATGTTGATCCAGTGTGTATTCTGATGCCTTTTTTTTCCCCCTTTGCCTAAATTATAATGTGACAATTGCCGCTCACAGCTGGCTCATCAGAGGTGGGCAGTTTGGGAATTGGCGCATCTGAACACGCGCTTCTCTGTTAACTCTCTGTCTTGATTGCTTAAGACAAGACATATGTAAACCCCATGATTATTGCCTTTTTTTT
>LZPO01027401.1:144132-181052 GCA_001675575.1 Neotoma lepida | reverse complement strand
TATGTTGAGTAAAAGATGGGGTTGAGTCTGTCCAGCTTAGGATGTCTGGTTTTTCTTGGAATAGTTATTGAAGAGACTTTCTTTTCTTTGATATGAANTTTTGTTGCTTCTATAAAAACAAAACAAACGTAACAGCAAAAGCAGTTGGGTATCGGTGAGTGGGCCTGTGTCTGGGTTGTCTGGTCCGTCTTTGGGCCGCTATCCTGTTCTGTTGGTCACTAGAGCTGCAGTGTATTTTGAGGTCTGGTGATGTGACGTCTCCAGCTTTGTTCTTTTTGTTTAAGATCACATTGGTCTTTCATGGGTCCATATCATATTTGAGATTATTTTTACTCTGTGTGAAGAATACTAATTGGTACTTTCATGTGAATTGCACTGAATATGTAGGTTGCTTTGTGGTATTTTAAGAATATTGATTATTGGTATTTTCACAATATTGTTAGTTCATGAACATAGTATAACTTTCCATTGATTTGTAGCTTGTTCATTGATTAATTTCTTTCACTAATGTCTATAGTTCATTTAGTGAGATTGTCAACTTCCTTTTTCAATTTTTTTTTAGTGTTTTATCTTTTGTATATATTATAAATGGAATTCTTTGTTTTTTTTCCAGACTGTTTTTCCTTCAAACTGATTTTTATGTGTTAATTTTATCTTATAACTTTGCTGAATTCATTTTTTAACATATTTTGTGGAATGTTCCATCTATATATAATGTATCTCATGTCATCTGCAAACAGGGACAAATTGACATATATTTNAATGTTCTTTCTTTCTTTCTTTTGCCTAATTGCCATGGCTACGACTTCCAGTGCTATACTGAGTAGAAGTGGTGAAAACGGGCAGCCTTATCTTCTGGGATATTCATTCCTCACGGACTTTTCACTGTTAAACTTTGAGAGAAAATGTTCATGAAGTTTCTCCTATTTTTTGCCTTTATAACTCCAAGTCTTTTTAAAGCTCTTAGGAAAGTCGGCAGCCTTCTTCTTAGCAGGGAGCTGGAATCAAATGCTTTTCTTCTCACCACTCACATTTTGTCAATTGAATGTGGGAAAGAAGTTTATTTGAAATTCTCCCTGGGCCACAGCTCTGTTGTGGTAGAAGTGGGCTAAAAATATTATAAGAAAAAAAGCGAACAAGTGATTAGAATCATGGCTCCATGGAACCAGTAGCTCACCCTCGGAGTGACCTCATCTCTCCATTGCACAGCTGAGGCAGGGGTTCTATGTAGCTTAAAGTCTAGGTAGTGGTGTAGCAAGCTTTCTCGTCAGACTTTCTTNGGACTTTTGTTATTTTCTCTGCAGGTATAGGCCAATTAAGAGGGGATGGGCAAATAGATCTGATTAAAATAAAAGGTGACCCTAAAAAGTCACTTGAATTCCAAATAAATACATTTATAAATTCACTTAGGTTCTGGAGTAAATGGAAGTCATTAGGACTGCATTTGTGCAGCATTAATTAACATTGCTAATTCTCTGTACATAATTATGCCAAATAATAACACTAATAAAATGTAAATATCAGATGAAAAAGACACTGTATTACAGCATCGCTTATGAACACACAGTGTCACCCAGCCTCCAGAAACTCACTTTGTAAGCCCAGGCAGGATGAATTCTAATGAAAACATGAACTTGTGGTATAAATCTTGGCTGCCTGGTTCAATGAGGGGCCGCCCAGCAAGGCAATAACTCCGTTCCTTAGAGCATTGCTGCAAATATTTATATAATTAAATATCATCTGCTTCCTCATTTAATTCCTGGTCTCCCCCCTCTCTCTCCCCCANGCCTGACATGCCATCTCCCTGGGCAGGCATGGCTGTGGTACTGATGGATCATCTCCATTCCNTTCTTGGGTGATGAGTCCCCAAGTAACTCTGAATTTGATTTACCACATGTAAACCCTAGCCTTCTCTCAGAAGCCCTAAGTAGGGCAGGTTTTATGTAGCTTTCAGCTGGGTTGTTTGAAGACGAGAGAGAAAAAATAAGCTATTTTTACAAAATGATTTTGGACAATATTTGGTCTCNGAGGAAGCCCCCTTTACAGAGCATCAACAAGCCAGTGACACTGTGAACCCTTTTTGATAAAGAAATGATCAATGAAGAGAGAGCTTGGAGTCAGGGAAGCACAGAGAAGAGTGTGAGAGATTGGGTTGTGCCTAGGNAGCATCTGGAGCCAGGTAGAATGTCTTTGCTTANTAGGGAAGCACAGAGCTGGAACACNGCTTTCAAGGTACTTCAATAAGAATTTGAAGGAGGAACATAGGCTCTGNAGCTGACAGACCCACATTTGAATTCTGGCTCTGTGCCTGCTGTCACAGGTCTATCCATCTACATTGGCCTCAGGCTCTCCATGTTGAAAACCTGAGCCTGCTGCTCATTTGACCCACCTGCTACAGGCTGACAGTACAGTAAACAGGAGAACACACCAAAGCACATGAAGAAAGTACACCCTCCCCCACCTCAGAATCTAGGAGGTGTGTGGTGTGGGACTTTGACACAGGGTCCCAAGACTTTTGATGTGCCATGATTAAAGAAAAAATGAAGGAGCTGAGTTTGCTGTACATAGAGAAGCTAACCACAGCAATAGAGCAGGCTATTCCCATAGCCCTGAGCCCAGGCGTAACTTTATTGTTGTCTTAAAGAGGGCACTGGCAGAATTGAGGCCTCAGGTTGGGGTGGGTCACAAGCACACCCTGCTGTCACTCTGGGTGTCTAACACTCGTGGGTGCCAGNGGAGCCTCTGCTTTAGCTCACAGCTGCCTGATCTTGGTGGGGCTCTTGCTGCTGGGTTGGAGGTATGATCATGAAGGGACTGGGGGCTGTTAGTGACTGTGTCATGGTGGACTGTNAGGGTCATGTCACACTGTGGTGATGAGGAAATCTGTAGCCTTCTTGGTGGTCAGGAAGAATCAAGTAGAGGCTAGATTGACTGTAAGAGTTCTTTTTCCATGGACCTGGTAGTGAGTCTCCCTGCAGGGCCCCAAAGGCCAGGGGTATTACAGCTTATGTGATATGTCTGTTTCCAACTCTACAGCTTTGGTTGCCACAGGAAGAACCTCTGGTTGGTGCTNTTGCCATTTCCATGGTTCAAGATGTTCCCAGTATTTCTGTGTTCCTGCCCCGCCCTTCCATGGTGCTCAGAGATATTTATTGGAAGAGGGGAGAGATGGAAGGTCCTGGCCTGGAGGAAGGACAGTGGTGGGAAATGGGCTTCTAAAAAAATAGAGAAGCAGAAATGCAGGATATGGGAACTGGAGAGATGGCTCAGTCATGGCTTTTGAAAGGTGATTAGGACCTGTCTNAGTTAGGGTTTCTATTGCTGTGAGGAGACATTATAACCATGGGGGGCGGGAAGTATGGCGGTGTACAGACAGACATGGTGCTAGAGAAGTCATACATCCAGATTCTCAGGCAGCAGGAAGAGAGAGTGACACTGGGTCTGGCTTGAGCATCTGAAACCTCAGAGCCCACCCCCAGTGACACACTTCCTCCAACAAGACCACACCTCCTCCAACAAGGCCACACCTCCTAGTGTTGCCATCCGCTGTGAGCCTATGGGGCTATTTTCATTCAAACTACCATGGAACCTGAGGGTGGAGCAGGAGTCCAGAGAAGTGTTCAATCTTTGAGGCCATGTGATACTACAGCAAGAGGTTGTTATAGCCTAGAAGAGGGCTCTCACTGGAAACTGACTGAATGTTCCCCTGACTTGGAACTTTTGCTCTTCAGAACTGAGAACCAAACTTCAGTGGTTGTAAGTCACCCAGTCTGTGACAGTTTGTTACGACATCCTAAATGGACTAAGACAGTGTCTTGGCATCAGAGTCCGTGTACTGACAACCTAGAGCATCCTTGATTCTTTTGCCATTTCCTTTCCTTTTGATAAGCAGCACCCACCTCAGTGCCGCTGTGTGAAGCAGCTGCATGTGCTGATAGGTACCAGTGACTTCACAAGACTGGCAATTATTGTACATACAGCTGGGTGTTTTTCCATTGACCTAGAGGGATGCTATTTGCACCGTCAGAACTGCAGAGAAAAAGGCCTGCTTTGGTGCCATACCATAAACCCAGATAAAGCAGCAATATGGAAGATTACGACGTATGAACTTAGTGTGGCGTGGAGTAGAGGCAGAATTCTATGACATGATAATGATGTTTCAGATCAAAGGCACATCTGTTTATCANTAAGAAGATGGCCTGGGGAATGCCTGGATCCAGAGGTGTTATTAGGGGACTGGTGAGCATCTTAGAGGGTCCTCAGTCCCTACCTGGATGAACACTGTCTGTCTGAGTAGCAGCAGGTAGCTCCATGGAGACATAAGGCACAACACAAATACCATTATGGTGGCTTCCAGTGCTTGCCTGTGTTGACAACTGAATATTCCAGTGTATTAAAAGAAGTAGCCTTTCTGTGCCCCAGACCCNCAGTCCACAGGGGAGACAAATTGCCGGGTCCCCTGCTGGAAACCTGGAAAAAGGTCATTCTCTCTGCCTTTCATCTCTTCTGCTTAATTTTCTAGGTCCATCTCTTCAGATTTTCTTTTTCATCATCTTAAGATATCCCATGTGCCTCCTTAAAGCCATGTGCTTTTAACAGACATAAAGAAAAAGTGAGACTAAGGTTTGTGTAGGCATTTCTTCCACTACTCTGGAACTATCGGCATTTACAGTGGAATGCAGTCCTAGTCTGGTCACCCCTGGTCTTTCTGTTCAATTTCTCATAAATTCTTTCCCATGCTCAGTGCCCATGGGCTGCAGACAGTCAGTGTTTTCTGGGTATTTTGGCAAAGGTTGGCTTCTTCAGTTCTTGGGCATTTAGCGGAACCAGAGGTGAACCGTTGACTCTTTGAGCCTCTTGCAAGTTTAATGCTATGTTGATTTAAAACTTATCCCTCTCCTTTCTAGGACGCTCCAAACTGACAACAAAAGAAATTCAGTATTTAGTAAGCCACCATTACAGAGAAAGGGAAAGTGCTTGGGATTATAGACTTGTACCCAAAACCTAACAATTTTTATTTTCAAAGTTAATAATATCTGCATTTGAACTGGAGTACAATGCTTGGAACACAGAAGGACTTGAAATACACTAGTTTTTCTTCCCTCTAGAATAGCTTGGACTTAAAATTGCAAACCCAAGCTAAGACATGCTTAAGAATTGTTGGAGTAACTTCTTAGGAAAACGTTCTGATGCTAGGACTCTCCATCCTTGACCATGAAGTTAGACTCTCAGGGCTGAGGCCTNGGTGGTAGTACTCTTCAGATGCTCACAGGTGATTCTGGTGGGCATCTTCAACTGGAGGACTGCACCAAGGGAATGCAACTGGCTCTTGTTTTACATTGTACTTTTGGAGCACGGGCCTCTAGTTAGGCTTCATACCATTACATCAGATGCATTTATTTTGCNCAGAATTTGATGAGAACTAATACCCATCTCTTCAAGAGTATATGCACTGTCTCTGGCTTAAGCACTGTTTTTTAAAATATTCACTTTTAAAATTATTTTTAAAAAATGTGTATCTGTGTTGAGGTATGTGCATGCGAGTGTTGGTACCCAAGGAGGCCAGAAGAGGGCATTAGACCTTTGGAGTAAGAGTTATAGGCAGCTGTGAGCTATCAGATGTGGGTGTTGGGAACTGAACTTGGACCTTTGCAACTGAGCTTGGATGGCTTAAACACTGAACCATCCCTCCAGTCCCTACACTTAAAAACAAAACAAAACAAAACAAAAATCTTGCCCCCCCCCAAAAAAAAGTCCAAGCATACATTAAGAAGAAGACCTTTGAGATGTGATCAAATAAGATTTAAGTCCTATTCCCTAGGAAGCCTTGCATAAAGGGTTACTCCTGGGCAAGGGAGTAGGAACAGGGTGGTAGGGGGCAGAGCAGGGAGTCACTTCTGAGCCTNGTATTGGAAAGTGAGCNGCAGTTGGTACACGCTGGTTTTCCTTCTGTTCCTCTGCAGAGCTCTGTGGGTCTTCACAGGCTGTCATAAGCACCTAATCAAGACCTACAGTCTTGAGAGTAGGACAGGATGTGTGAGACCCTCAGCTTCCTCATCTTTAAATTGGAGGTGCTGAGCAAAGAGTCACTCAATGGATGGTGGCAAGGAGGGCAGAGTCATTACTGACTAGGGCCCAATACCACCCTAGGCTTAAAAAGAAAACATATAGAATCCTCTGAGAGTATGTGCTGCTGTCATCTCCCTCTTCAGCTGAGGAACGATACATCTGGAAGTTAACCCACTTGCTTAAGGTTCCAGATTGGTCCACAGTGTAGCTGGAATCCTGCATCTGGGCCATGATTTTGCAGTCAGGGCATAAACCACTGTGATGTATAGCTTAGGGAACAAGAAGGTTTCCAGGCTGATGTGGACAAGGAACGTCCCTTGGGAAAGGGTTGTACCCATGACTGATGAGGTCAGGGTATGTGATCAAGGTGACCCTGCCTCCACTTGGAAGAGCCAAGTTAGTCACATAAGGTGGTATGGGGTGGGTAGGAAGGGTGGTGGTTGCAGGCTATTCCAGAAGGTTTGGTTTTCCAAATTGCAGGAATGAATGAACTCAGACCTTCTAGTGAATTTAACTGTCAAAAGTTGACAACACAGGAGGTACATTTTGGCATAACGGTGTGTGTGTGTGTGTGTGTGTGTGTGTGTGTGTGTTTTGTGTATATTTGTGTATCGTGTATGTGGTGTATGAATGTGTGAGTGTATGCATGTTTGTATTGTAGTACATATCAACCCCCCTACCACACCCTTAAACTTGGCATTGTCCAGGCTGAGAATCTGAGAATCTTCTGGTATCATGTGTTCCCTCAGCATAGTCACTCACATGTGCAAAACTTGAAGGACCACTGAAGTCCTGTCCTCTCAGCCAGGCCCTGCTGGCTAGTGGCATGCCTACCTCATTCTCCTAGGCAGCCAAGCCCTTAAATCTCAATCNTGGATGCTAGTCAGGAGCATCAGAGGTTCTCAACCTGTGGGTTTCGACTCCTTTTGGAGTCAAATGACCCTTTCACAGGGGTTACATATCAGATATCCCGCATATCAGATATTTATATTATGATTCATAACAGTAGCAAATTACAGTTATGAAGTAGCAATGAAATAATTTTCTGGTTGGGGTCCACATGAGGAACTGTGTTACAGGGTTGCAGCATTAGGAAGGCTGAGAACCACTGATCTCGATGGATGCCCATCCCAGGGTGCTAGCTCTCTTCCCAGCCCTTATCTGCCAACCCCGTGAGTGTTTTCCCAGGGTGGAGACACACCCAGACCCATCTAGCCAACTTGTGAGCAGAGGAAGGGCCATGTAAGTCAGCCTTGCACAAGCTGGAGAAAAGTGGGCAACCAGTGCTTGGTCTCTGGGTCAGAAAAATCTTCCCCTCTCTCCTCCTCTTCACCTCTCTATCCTCTTCCAGTGCCGCCCACTGCCAGCCTCCCTCCCAACCAGGAATTAAAACGCTTTGCTTAGAAATAAGTGTACTGTACGACACAGCCAGCCAGGTGAACTTGAATGTGAAGATTGGTGTTCAGAGGCACTGGAGAAAGCCGAAGCCATTTCTATTGTGCTGGGAGTCATGGGGAGACCAATCAAATCGTCATCTCCAGTATGAAATATTCAGCGTACAAGGTTATTAACATATAAAAGACTTATGGGCAAATCACTTTTAAGTATGACAAGGTCTCTAAATGTTCTTGGGCTGAGCACAGGGAAAAAAAGGGGGGACTTTGGGGGGTTGTTTATCAGCAGCGCCATGAGGGAGGCTTACTTCTTCCCTTAAATCTGGCTGAATATGCATGTGTGCGCGGCATGATAATGACAGTCACGCCAGCCGGGAGATTAGCTGGGCTTTTGCTTCAGTAATTCCAGCATGCTAATTCAAAGGACAGGAGGAGGCAGGGGAGGCTGGGTACCATCTCCCCTGTACCCCAGCCTCTGTGCTGTGCTGTCCAGGACAGCCGCACTGGGAACCCTCACAGTGTTCAAAGCCTCATGTTCAAAGCTGGTCCTCTTGTTCTAATTGTGAGATAAACAATGAGAAGAAGCCCNTGCTACTCAGTGAGTAATTGTGGTTTCTCATGCATCCACCCCCTCCTCTAAGGGCAAGAATGGTGCTAGTGCCCTGCGGAGGACCCCCGTGTATGCTGCTGTTATTTAAGGTGAGGTGGCCACACGAGCACATAGGAGACCAGCAATGAGAAGCTCTGTGGGCACATGGGACTGCTGCCCTTCTTAATGGGCACTGTGATGTTAAACCCTGACAGTCTGGGTTCTATCTTTGTGGCTTACTAGCTTTGTGACTCTGCACAAGCCCTTTATGCTCCTGGTACTTCAGTTTTCCCACCNACAAAAACATGTCAATTGGGTGTGGTGGCCTGTCTGTAATACCAGCCCCAGAAGCTGGCTAGCAAGACGAGCCATATCTATGAGCTCTTGGTTTGATTAAGAGACCCTGCCTCAGTGAATAAGGTGGAAGGGTAATCTAGGATGACTCCCAGCATTAACCTTAACTTCCACATGGACATGCACACATGTGCACATGCACCTCCACATCAAATGTATACACACATGTATACCATGAGCACACGCAGGAAAATGGAAAAAGAAAACAAAGAATTAGCCAGTATTTTTATCATGAACCGTGCTTTGAAGTCAGGATGACAGCCTTGAGGAGTGGTTGTGAGCCTCAAGTGTGTGTTAACTACAGTTTCTTTGCTAACGAATAGCCCCTGTCCTATAAATGTGTTATTTTCCATGTGGAGTTCCAAGCTTGGCAATAACAAAGGGTATTGTTTACNCTGTTCCTAGTCCTCCACCTCACTGGAGTGATGTCCCCAGCCAGCTCAAATGTCCCTGTATAGGTCATTACATACACATGGATTATCCTTGCACTCTCGTGTTGAGTGTGCCAGTGTGACAGACATTGCAGTAACTAAAAAGAATGTTTTCTTTTTTTCTTGAGAATTTCATACATGTATATAATGAAATATGATCATGTCCNTGATCATTTCCCTCTTCCAACTCCCTCCGTGTCCTCCACAGCACATCTGCCTCCCAACTGCATGCTGTCTTCTTTTTTTTTTTTTTTTTTTCCTGGTAACCCACTAAATCCATTAGTGCTGCCCGTCTGTATTTGGATGTGTGGCCCCACAATGAAGCATGGGAAATCTACCAGTGGCCACACCCTCCAAAAAGAATGAGTTTACCTCCCCCAGCAGCCTTTCCTTGGCCCACCAATCCCATCATGCCCCATCTGCTCCAGGCACCACTTTCAGGTCTGTCATTGCCTGGGATTCATAGTTGAGTGATGGTGTCTTTCAGACATGACATGGCTATCACAGTTAGAAAATCACCCCAGTCACCAGAGAGAATCCTACAACATGATTGTTGGAAGGTAGGAAAGAGAGAGGCAGCATCAATTCAATATTTAAACAGTGTTTGAACCATTGTGTGTGTGTGTGTGTGTGTGTGTGTGTGTGTGTGTGTGTGACTGGTTGATGAAGCGTTTGTGTTTCATCTTTTAAGTCAGGGTAATGAGGTTCAGAAAGGTGAGGCTACTGGCCTGATGTCACACATTGTGGAAGGGCTTCAGCTGGAATTTGAAACTACTTCTCTTCTGAAATCTTGGACCTGTGCTTGCCACCTGAGGGTCTTGAAGCTTACACAGTACACCTTCCACCCAAGCAGGAGTCTCCCACACTCCCCAGAAGTGACAAACAGCAGAGGCTTTTGCCAGAATAAATCATCCACTTGGAAGACGATGGCATCTTAACTGTGCCAAGTATGTAACAAGCCACCCGGCATATTGTTTCCAGTCACCAGTAATGCTAACTGACTTCAGGGTATGTGCTCATGATAAGGAATTGCTTGTTCTTAATCATTGTGTGGTTATGTGCAGGTCTTTGGAGGTGAGTCCTAACAAAGTGAGTGTTTTAAGTACATTTGCATTTAAGTAATTTTTCTCATCCCCGTCTCTCTCAGTGGTTGGAGATAGTTCTGTCTTCTAAATATTCAAATTGAGACTGATGTACAAACCTAGTAGGGAGTGAGGGAGATGGTTCAGTGGGTAAGAACACTTGTGGTACAAGCACGAGGACCTTAGTTTGAATCCCCAGAACGCATGTAAAAAGGATAGTCATGACCATTCATAACTATAACTTCATTGTTGCAGGGAGGAGATAGGCCAATCCCAGGAACTCACTGACCAGCTAGTCCAGCTGAAAAGGAGAGCTTCAGGTTCAGTGGGAGATCCTGTCTAAAGAGAGTGAGGCAGAGGGTGATAGAGGCAGGCACCAATGTCCTCCTCTGTCCTTTGCTTTGCATACATGAGCATTGGGTGTGTGCATCCACACACATGTGCACACACACGCATATACCACCAATCCCACATAACAAACCAACTCCTAGTTAGACTTCAAGTTGCTTCTGTTAGACTCAGTGGTAGATTGCAGAATCTGGCTGTGCTTAGGAACTGACTTGTTCCTTCATTTTTTAAGGAGCCTAACTGACCAACTAGTGAATTCATNCAACAGGAACCTGGAAATTCTGTCAGTGCTGCAGAAGTGAGGCTGGGATCCACACCTCTGTGTATGCTTTCTGATTCTTACCTGTTTCTGTTTCTCATGGTATTGCTGCTTGCATGTATCACTATTTGCTTCTTTTAATTTTTAAAATTTTATCTATTTAGGTTTTTCGAGATAAGGTTTCTCTGTGTAACAGTCCTGGCTGTCCTGGAACTCACTTTGTAGATCAGGCTGGCTTCCAACTCACTGAGATCCACCTGCCTCTGCCTCCCAAGTGCTGGGATTAAAGGCGTGCACCACCACTGCCTGGCTAATTTTTNAAATTTATTATTGTGTATGTGTTTTTGAGAGATAGAGAGAAGGAGAGAGAAAGAAAGAGAAGCAGAGAGAAAGAGGGAGAGAGAGAGAGGAGAGAGAGAGAGAGAGGGGAGAGAGAGAGAGAGAGAGAGGAGAGAGAGGAGAGAGAGGAGAGAGAGAGGAGAGAGAGGAGAGAGGGGTGGGTGCAGGGTCACATTCCTGGAGTTGAGAAGATGACTTTCCGGAGTGGTTCTCCTCCTCTTTGTTGAGGAGGATTTCTCTTGTTTCTGCTATGTTGCATGCTCCAGGCTAGCTGGCTTTAGGGTGATTCTCTGGTTTCCATCTCCTGTTTCACTGTAAGAGTGCAGGGATTATAGATGCACATTACTGAATCCGACTTTTTAAATGTGGTTCTGAGGAGGCTTGGGTAGCAGGTGCCTTTTCCTGCTGAGCCATCTCACTGGCCCCTGTTTTCTTATTTTAGAACTATTTACCTTATGTCTTATATGACATTAACTCAAAATGTGTCAGTATCCTAAATGTGAAGCCTAAAATTATCATACTTGAAGAAAACGTTGGAGAGAGCCTTTCTGACCTTTGAAGACTGCAAACGATTCTTAGGACATAAATATAAGAAAACGTTCAAGAAAAATGATAGATGCATTATTCAAAAGATGTTGCTGAGGAAGTAGACAAATCTGAACCAAACTTATTTTATTCCGTGTCGGAAGCAGTATCTCANTCTCCCTCCATTTCTAGCCCCTCATTAATAGATAAATTCATTTGGTTTTCCCGTGTTAACCTTGTCTCCTCAGACCTGTTAAGCTCACTTACTACTAGTAACATTTTTGCATATTCTTTGGTACTTCTATGGAGACTCTTATAGACTGACTGTATGTGTCCTTCAAAACTCATGTGTTGAAATCCTGACTTGGCTAGGGATTTGGCTCCATATGAGCACTTGCCTAGGTGACTGGAGGTCTGAAGAGCAAGCAAAGACCTGGGAAATCCTACCACTCAGTGTGCTGGTGTTAGGAGGCAGGGCTTGGAGATCAGCGCTTGTTATTGCTGACTGATAAATCCCTGTAAGGTCATGTTTTAAGTGCTAGGTCCTTCGAAGGCTGTGGCATCTCTGGGAGTGAGGTCTGACTGGTGGAAGTGNATGACTAGGGGAGGGTCTTTAAGTAGGGTGATAGCTGTCCTTGNTTCTAGCCTGCTCTTTCAGATTGCTGGTCTGTTGCTATGTGAACAACCTGCCACCTCATGTTCCTGCCACAGAGTATGGAGCCACTCTGCTCTACTGTCCCTGCCGGGATAGACTGAGGTGCCTGTGAAATCAGGAGACAGAACAAGCCTTTCCTTTCTGAAGCTGTCTCTATTAGAGATGTATGTGGTCATGGTGACCCGAAAGTGACCAATCCAATGCTTCCCCTTCCTTTGACAGAAAAAGACCTCATAATTATCCCTATCCCTTTAATCATGTGAGGACATGTGAAAAGACAGCCGTCTATGAACCAGAAGAACTTCCCCAGATGCCAGCAGATGGTGCCTGCATTCAGGACTTAGGGTGAGAACTACATTTCAGTTGTCCATAAGCCACCTCTGGCAGGCTGCTCTTGCGGTCTTCACGGACTGAGACAATAATTGTGTCTTTTGTGAACACTGATAGTGTTCGCCTGCTTCCTTTGTGTTTTATTCCCTCTCTTGCCTTATTGTGCTGGCCAGTACCTGCAGCAGGATGCTGCACAGGGGTGGGGAGAATTGATCTCTGCCTCGCCTTTACCTGGTTAAGAAAGACGGACCCTGCAGTTTCTTTGAGAGCCTTGTTTTTAATGTTATTTTAGTTGAGAAGATAGCAACCCCCACCCCAACCCCCTCATCTCCCAGCTATTCACCTATACCTGTAACACTCTGCTGAAGGTGGGGGGAGCAAGTACACACACTGCCACTTCAAAGTCTGTTTCAATGTGTTTTAGAAGCATTTGGTGTCTCTGTGTTGTTGACCATTCCCCTGCCTGTCTGTCCTTACCTCTCTGAACTCCCTGATCCTGCAAAAACTGTGAATGCTAACATTTGAAGAGAGTTAACTCCATTTTAAACATTGCATTTGGAAAATAAACCTTTAAGAAAATGAATAGCTCCTTACACGGCCATGTCTTTGTATCAGGGCTCTTGAATGTCCCCTCTTCTAGTTGCTGTGAGAGAAAACAAGGACTTTCTGTCTTTGTTGATGAGATATTAAATAATGAACAAATTATTATTAGTGACTAGAACTGTAGGAAAGAAATATANTCTTAAAGTTGTCAACACCACTGTTGCCCAGCCATCAAATTGCTATAGGTTTGACAGCATGGGCAGACACTGCAAACCACCAATACGGAAGCACCCAGCTAATTACACAAGATGAGACTTTGGGAAAAGGCAAAATCATCAGCTCAACCATGTGAGAACACTTTGAGAATCATCTTTAAAGTGCCTCTGCAATTTGTCTGGCTGCTAGTGGCGCTGGTGCAGAGTCCATCATTTTAACAGCAGCAAGTCCTGTTAACAACCATTGCTTGAAACTACAATGAGTTCCATTGTGTAGCGCTGCTAAGGCCCTTCTTAAACAATGTTATGGATGCTTCTGTGTCTCCCATCAAGGAAAGAGGACACAATATCTTAGGTCCAAAGAATCTAAAGAAGGCAGTGGGGACAGAGGAACTTAAGTTGTAGGACAGGGAATGTAAAGTGTCACATGCAATTATAGGGACAAGAAAAATAATAAATAATGTCTAATAAACATCCTCCCAGTGGACAAGGGATGCTCTGCTGTAGCTGGGCTTGGAAGACTAGAATTGGGGCAGAGGTGTGTCACACTGTGTGGGGGCAAAGACAGTGGGGGCCTGGAGACGGAGGTGGAAAATGTGTGTTACCCTACTCAGGAGATAATGCTAGCTGCTAAAAGAGCTCATGACTTTTAGAAATGCCAAGGAGCACCTTGGAAAGACCAGGAAGAACTGATTGAGATTAGAGGACTCCTCTGAAGGACATGGCTGTGGGACTTCTTTCTGGTGTTGACTCTGGAGCCTGGGCAGAAGATTCCAGCTGGGGTAGCTGGGTGATGAGGAAGATGGACACTGGCTAGAGAACAGAGTATTAACTAAGGGCAGAGATCAGGAAGTGTGTTGGTGGACAGCCCGTCCATGTAGAGGATGGACTTGAACTNGGGCTGGGGGTGGGGGTGCAGAAAGAATGGGTCAATGTGGTGTTAGAGAAGAAAGCCAAAGAGAAGTTCTCAGAGAGAGAGACCAAAATTGTAGGTAGAGCTAATTTCCCAGAGAGGGGAAGGAANCATAGTCACTACTCTGCAAGAGACAGAGAGCCTGCAGCTTGCTTTCTCTTTCACAGATCTTTTCTTCAGTTGTTGGTGTCTTAGTCACTGTTCTGTTGCTGTGAAGTGGCCCCATGACCATGGTAACTCTTATAAAAGAAAGCATTTAATTGGGACTGGCTTATAGTTTCAGAGGTTTAGTCCATTATCATCACGGCAGGAGGCATGGCAGCATGCAGGGAGATGTGGTGCTGGAGAAGGAGCTGAGAGTTCTACATCTGGAGCCACAGGCAGCAGGAAGAGAGAGACTCTTGGCCTGTCTTGGACTTGAGAACCCTCAAAGCCTGCTCCCAGTGATACATTTCCTCCAACAAGACCACACCTCTTAATNCTTTCAAATAGTGCCACTCCCTGTTGACTAAGCATTCAAATATGAGCCTATGGGCCATTCTTATTCAGACCACCACAGTTGGGCTCTACTTGTGAAGGGCCTGAAGGTGTTGTTGGGAGTAGAGCACTTGCTAGGCATATGCAAGGCCCTGGGTTCAACCTAGCACCAAAAATAAATAATAAGTCCTTATAAAAACAAGGATCCTGTGACATGCCAGGCCNGGGTACTGAGATACAAAGCTGAGAGGATCTTGAGGAAATTATATTGATATAACTATAGGTGACTAAACCATTTCCAGTGCCACACCAGTTAGAAATGGCCACAACCAAGACAGCAGAAAAGTGAGATGATCTTCCAGCTGGGTCTCTTGAGAGTCTGGAAGGTGAATGGGGGGAGAGGGGCCCAGAAAGAACCTTCCAGATGGAAATTGGAAGCCACTCTGGGGAGCTGCTTTTTTNCCCCACAGCCATCATTGTGAGCCCCTCTGCTCATAGTCTCTTAGTACAGCCTGTTTTATTTTAAATCTTAATACTTCTGCATGCAGTATGTGGTTTTTAAGCTCTTCAGAGAGAAGACAGCTAAATGGCAGGCCNCCTCTGAGCCGGAGGCTCTATGCCTGCCTGGAGTCTTTGTTCTTTGCTGTGTGAGTCTAAAGGCAGCCTCAGCCACATCACATAACCCAGTCCTTNTGAAGTCAAGAAGCTGAGGGTCAACTGAACGTCAGGACACAGTCCAGACTCAGGATGTAACTTTATCTAGTCAGATAGAGGTCATGTCTGTGGCCGATTCACCCTGTNTGGACAGGGCCCTGGCAGTTTCTCTTTGAACCCTGACCTTGAAAACTCAGTTTCCTTGGAATGTCTCCGGGCATTGCCCAAAAGCTANGGCTTCAACTGCTCTNTAGGCATCTCCCCAGGACCTGCAAACGTATGCTGCTCCCTCCCTGGGCCCCATGCCCAGGGAGCTTCCTGCTTGTCTCTTTTCTGGGCTTGCAGCCAGCCTCCAGTTTTCAAGATGCCGCGTCTCCNAGATCCTGCCTTGACTAGCTCAGTCTGCGGTCCTCATCGTCACAGTTTCCCTGTCATTCCTGCGCTTTTTCCTGCAGTCATCTGTGTCCCTTGTCTGTCCTGTGTTGAGCATCTGCATCAGAAAATGACTGCATTTCTATTTAAGTTGCACACGGCACCATTTGTCTCCACTAAAAATGACCTGGGCTGTGTGTGAGGCTGTGGAGATAGTCTGGTAACCCCAGGGCCCCATGGGTTTAGGTAACAGTATTCAGCCTCCTCTAGCCTGGGATCCATTTTGGGTGGGCTTCTGAGGGGAGAACCCCTAGCCTAGGGTAGATGTTTAGGGCAGATTGGGGAAGGAACTGGGCCTAGCCCTAGTGCTTTGAGTGTTGGAAAAGGTACTAGGTTGCTTAGTATTTGATGAGGTTGGGGAAATGGGGTGAATCCATACCCCACCCTCAAAAGGAAAGAGGACAGGAGGGACACAGAAGAGTTCCTGGTGGTGTGTCAGAGAGAAAGTGAACTGACTGAATGGCCTTCTGGGTGAACAGAGGGCAGGTGAGGGAGGACTCAGGCCGGACCACACTCAGGAGGGCAACAACAGCCAGGCAGTATCTATGGGCTGTCTATGCCATGCTTTTCCATGGTGGTTCCACTCAAACCTCCCATCCTCCCCATAGTTCTCTTCTGGCTGGTATTGCCCCNTTTNCAGATGCCCTCCCAGCTCACAGTACCCCTGCTTCCTTGTAGGAGCAGGTAGGAGGCCCAGGTACCCATCAGCCACCATGATGACCAGGCTGCCTCCTAAGCCTTCCCAGCCTGTCTTGAATACTGTTCCTCCCCTTGGCTTCCTCCCCTTGGCTTCCTCCTGAGCTGCTTATGTCTTCTGGGCACTCTAATAAGGAATTATGGATGTTGTGGTTTTGGTTTTAAGATTGTTACTCTGATCTCCTCAACTTGATATACACTGTTAACAAGTCACCATCCCCATGCTTCCATTCTCCAAAGGCCAGAAATGTAATGTAGGAGTAATACGCATCAGCTAGTTATATCTGGGNTTCTTGGTTAAAGAAAAATTTAGAGAACTTACAAGTAATTGTGTTTATTGGAAAANTCCTACATTGGGGTGTGGCTACCATGACTGTCTTGTCTCTCTCGAAGAGAATCAGGTCTCACAAACATTTGTANTGCCAGCACCTAGNCAAGGAGCCTGACATATTGACTGGTTTGTTGACTGAATACCCAACTCATATAAACTCTCACACTGAGGATGATTGGTTCCGTTTGGATCCCNTCCTTGTACATAGCTAAACACTGTAACTGGTGATAGAAGGTTTTTCAAATATGTGGCACATTGGAGGAGGCATTTTGCTCTGNTTTTATCTTTGACTCTATTCCTATTTTGAATATTTACTTGTGAAGCCTTATCACTCTATCTATTTATTTATTTCTGATTCATTCCTCACAATAGATGTGGGTGGGCGGGCCAAGGCCGCAGCGTTTTCTTCCATTTCATCTTTTATCAGCAGTTAACTATGGACGCCTTTCCTGAGTCATCAGTATTGGCCTAATGGGCTGGAACAGCCCAAGTTGAAAGGCAATTACTTACACTGTCGCTGATAGCCCAGATGAAACCAGGACTTATTAGAACTGTAGTAATGGAAGTCTCTGTTTAATGCAGATCTTTTAAGTAGTTTGAAGCGATCTCAAATTCATCTCTCTTTGCCATATGTTAAAATGTCACATCGTAGTTTTAAAATTCAGGACAAGAACAGAAGTTTTGGGAGAAGCCTGCCTGTGGAAGAGTTCTTGAATCTCTTTTTGAAAAATCAGAAGCGTTTGTTCGTCTCAGATTACAGCGTCTCCCAGAAGGGAGCCCGGCTCACATTTGTCTGAGCACCTGCAAGAGTAGGGTTCGGGTCATAAGGATCCAGCCTGGTGGTCTTGGGTGGTGAGGTGGCCACCAGAGGCTCAGGTATTTGGCTGAGTGACTGCATGCTGTGTTCATGGTGAGTTCCAGAATCAAATGCCGCCTCCTCTGTGCATCAGGAACTCAGCTCACTGTCAGCTTCCATACTCACACCCATTTCTGTAAATGTGATCCAGACATGTCTGCAAAGAAGTCCTTCATACTCCAAACCCATGTTCACATGAGTGATGTAAAATGGTTTGACCAAGGTCCTGTTAACACTGGATCAGGCCCAGGTCAGAATGGAGTTCCCACCCAGGCTCCCCGCACACTCATAGATCTGTGCTACAATGGAAACCAACACTCATTCCATGCTGCATTTCCAAGTTATTTCTCATCTGTCTGACTCCTTCCTGGGAAACAGTCAGAAATAACTTCATTTTCTCTCTTAGTAAGTTCCTATGGTGCTGGGGTTTACATCGGGCTGTGTAAACGTAGGCTGCTGCCTGCACTGACCNACAAGCCAAGCTCACCCAGCCCAGAGCGTGGTGCCTGTATTGGCTGCTCTCCTTGTCACTGTGACACTTGCTTGTCAGAACAGCTTTAGAGTCAGAAGATTTATTTTCGGCTCAGCTTCAGGAGATTTAGACCATCAAGATGAAGAAGGCATGGTGGAGTTCTCGGTAATAAGAAGGTATANCTAGANTTCCTCATATTTCAGTGGCCAGCAGTGGAGTAGTTTATAACCCTCAAAGGCCTGCCACCAGTGGCTTAAGGTGCTACCTAGGCCCCGTGGCCACAAGGTTCCATCACTGTCCCAAAACAGCGCCAACAAAGCGGGATGAGCCTGTGAGGGACATTTCACACTTAGCCAGTAACAGTGGCCATGACACGAGCCAGGCCTTTTCAAGGCTGAGCAGGTGGAGCTGGCCAGTTTACTGGGGAGGGGTTGGTTTCTGTTCCACGACTCTGAATTATCACACACGGAACNGCATAATAACCCAGAGGCATCTGGCAGAGTACCTCGATGGTTGTGTGAGTACCAAATAGTATCCTTCAAAATTAGGGTGCTCACACTATGTTTGCTTGTCAGTTGGATGCATGTGTGCCCATGTGTGTGGGTGTGTGCACAGGGGTGCATGTGTGTTTACACATGTGTATTTACATATGCATGTGCGTACATATTGGGACCAGAAGTCAACGTTGTATGTTGCTCCTCAGGTGCCAGTCACCTTATTTATTTATTTATTTATTTATTTATTTATTTATTTATTGAGGCAGGGTCCTTCTCTGGCCTGGAATTTGCCAAGTAGGCTAGGCTATCTGACTAGTGAGCCCCAGGGATTCACCTGTCTTTGCTTCCCCAGCACTAGGATTACAAATGTTGTACTACTACACTCGGGGGAAGGTGGTAATTCTGGAGAGTGAATTCAGTTTCNTNTGCTTATAATGCAAGTGCTTCACTGATTGAGCCATCTCCTCAGACACTCAGTTGCTTTTAACTTTTTTTCTGGGTTTTGATACATTTTTTACTTTCTCTCTCTGTGTGTGTGTCTGTGTGTGTGTGTGTGTGTGTGTGTGTGTTTGGTGTGATTTATGTATGTGTGCAGGAGTATGCACTAGGTCTCCTGCTGTCTCACCTGTTCTTTTGAGACACGGTTTTTTCCTGAACCTAGAGCTAGGCTGGTGACCAGAGCATCCCAGGGGTCCTCTTTTCTTCGGTCCCACAGTGTCTAGATTACAGACATGTGTGTATGGCTGTGTCTGGCTTTTTAAAATGTGGGTGCTGGGATCTGAAATCAGGTCCGCATTCTTGTATAGCAAGTACTGTTAGCCACTTTTTGTTAGGGCATTTTCTCTAAGTGCTTGAGTTTACTAGGTGCACAGAGCTTCACAGTTATCCCAGGACCAACCTCTAATTGGGGAGGACGTAGCCACATTTCAGTAGCCATGGAAACAGCTGTTCTTTGTGTGTATCCACATTGACTGCTTGCTACATGTTTTAATGTATGGAAGCAGTGGAGTAATNCACTCAACTAGGGACATAAAAGAACTTTTTTTTTGGTAACCGTGTAGTGGTTTGAATGATAAATGTCTCTCATGGGCTCCAGCATTTGAACACTTACTCTAAGTTGGTGGCACCTTTTGGGAGAGGTTTAGATGGTACAGCCTTGGTGGATGAAGTATGTCACCGAGAGCAGGCTTTGAGCCACATCCACCTCACTCTCTCTGTTTCATACTTCTGGTTCAAGACATGACCCCTTAGCTTCCTGCCCCTGCAGCCATGCCTGCCATTTGCTCTTGTGCCTCCCCACCATGATGGAGCCTTCTCCCTCTGGTACCNTAAGCCCAAATAAACTGACTTCCCTAAATTGCTTTTGTTCGTAGTATTTTATCACAACAACAACAAAATAACTAATACTTCTAGTTTACATCTGGTGTTGACAGATGTTTTACTGAAGAACCTTTTTTAGCAGTATATCTATGGGTAGTTCTGGAATATTTTAATACTAGTATTAGAAAGAAGAAAAGCTATGGATGCTTTGGATGCCANGCTGGGAGTTCACGGTACCTGCCTAGGACCTGTTTAACATTCCTCTCAACTAGGTATTTATAGTTTGGTGAGGATTTTAAGAATTGGAGGTAGTGTTCCCAGTTGAGAAAACAATAATAAAGCATGTTCTCTTCAGAATCTCATAGCACTAGATCTAGATCCCAGGAATCTTGAGTTCTATATCTTGGACACCTCTTAGTCCAGAACCTGGGTATCCCTAGGTCCAGACNCCAGATATCTTTAGGTATAGACCTTGGACACTTCTAGACCTAGGCTCTGTGTACTTTTAGTCTAGACCCCAAGCACTGCTAAATCTAGAACCTGAGTATCTCTAGTCTAGATCCTGGGCTGTTCTAGTTTTAGATTCTGGGAAGCTCTAGATCTAAATCCAGGGTAGCTCTAGATCTAGATCCCAGGCAGCTCTAGATCTAGAACCTAGGCATCTCTAGTCTAGATCCTAGGCTGTTCTAGTTCTAGATCCTGAGACACTCTAGATCTAGATCCTGGGAGCCTCTAGGTCTAGGACCAGCTTCTCCCTGGTCTGGTCACTGGCCTCCCTACCTCTTGTCTTGTGTTCTTCCCCCCCGCTTTGCCTAGCTCCATTTTTGCAGAAACACAAACAACTTTTTAAAGAACATCTGATCACTTCCTAATGAGTACATTTATACCGGAGGCTGGCANACTTTGTGATTCTATCAGAGCAAAAAATCTTATTTATAAAGAGGCTGGCTAATTATCCATGACATTTTAAATGTCTGCATTGTCCTTGAGCCGAGAGTGTGAAATCCAAAGACTCAGGGGTATACATTCCCTATAGATTTGCTTAATTTCACGTACTCAGACAGTAAAAACCAAATGAGTCTGAGCCGTTGAACAATCACAACATTCCAAGCAGGAAAGCAATGTGAAGAACCTGTTAACTGCAAGGCTGCTAATTTTGCATCACAGAAAATACCACTGAATATGAAGAAGCTCACTTGCATAGCAATGAAGATATAACAGATATGCTTTGCTGATGGGTTAATACTCAGCTGAGTGGCTGGACCAATGATGGTAACAGTCACTTTAATCCNTCACAGTATGGGAGGAAAGGCAGAGCTCACAGTCACTTGAGGAGCTCATGTGCTGTTTCTTTTATTGAAACCCANAGCACTGTAGGTTGANGAGTAGGCCATGGTGAATTGGAAGCTCTTGGATTCTCAAAGTTGGAATTCAGTTGAGATGCCTGGGCATGTTAGATAAAGAGCTCAGTGGTTGAGTGGAACATGGTGACACAGTATCTGGACCCATTGCTTATACCAGCTGCCCCAAGCAGAGGAGCCTTTTGTGTGTGCATTTGTAGGTATTTTTGTGTATTAGTGTAGATGCACACATGTCATGGCATGTGTGTGGAGGTCAGAGAATGAGCTTAGCTGT
The DNA here is from genome assembly GCA_001675575.1 of Neotoma lepida. Taxonomy (NCBI): domain Eukaryota; kingdom Metazoa; phylum Chordata; class Mammalia; order Rodentia; family Cricetidae; genus Neotoma; species Neotoma lepida. The sequence goes on along the minus strand of LZPO01027401.1, from coordinate 159,636 downwards.
TGGTCCTTGCTTTCCACCTGGAGACAGTCATTTGTTATTTGCCACTGCCCACACCAGGCTAGCTGACCTATGAGCTTCCAGGGATTCTCTGTCTCTACTTCCCATCTCACCATAGGAGCACAGGGATTGCCNATGCTTGCTATTGTGCTCAGTTCTGGGGATCCGAACTTAGAACCTCATCTGAGTGCTTGATCACTAAACCATCTCCTTGGTCCTCATGAAGGCTTTTGTTGGCTTGTATCTTGCTGTTTTCTAGGGTGACATTGTTAGTCTGTGGTCAAGGCCTGAATGCACTGCCATCCTAATGGGGCATATGAGCTAGGAATGTGGATCTGTGTTCAAATCCTGGTTCTAATTTTCTCAGGAGCAGATTTCTCACATAAAAAGTGGGAGCCCTGTTTCTTTGTGGGTTGATATGAGATTTAATGAGATATTGATGGTCCAGCTACCTCCCTGTGCCTACCAGTCTCTCTGCACTCTCCCCAAGGAAGTTTTTAATGTACAGGAATATGATCATCAAGTTGTTCCAAGAGAAAAAATCCTGTTTGTTCTACACTCACAAAACATTTCTGACACCAAATATGTGGATTTCCCACACCAAAGCATTTTCTAATTCTCTGCACACACCAACAGGGTGTCCAGCAGCTCTCCCTAGACCTGTCCTAAGTCCCCAGAGCTGCTGCCAGACTTCACACATTAGGTTTCAGTCCCAGAAGACTGCCCAATCCCATTTTAGATGCCAACTACAAGTCTCAGATTGTCACCTCTGCTTCTAATGGTATTCCCACTGCACCTCCTCAGGCTCCACATTGGCTTAGAGAACTCAGGAAAGTACTTCACTTATGTGTGCTAGTTTATTGTGCAGGATACAACTCAGGACAAGACACATGGGAAAACATGAGAGGTAAGGGCTAGGGCAGAGCCACAAAANCTCTGTGTCTTCCTTGGGGCATCACCTTCCCGGATGTTCNCCACACCCATTGTTTGGGGTTTCTGTGGAGACTTCATTTTCTAGGCATGGCTGGTTCAGTCATTGGCCTCATTCTTCCCTGGAGGTGGGACTAGAAGTTCCAACTCTAATCACTTGATTGATTCCCCTGGCACCCTTCCCTTCCCCCATCTCCTCTGGTCCTCTAGGAGTCCCCTCATTAGCATAAACTCAAGGATGGGGAAACTTGTTATGTGTCACATAAGATGTACCTCTTACCCTACCTCTTACCCCTTTTGCTCAGAAATTCTGAGGGTTTGAAGAGCTGCCAGGAACCAGGAACGAGGGCCAGAGACCTATATCTATTAACCAACCTATGAACCTACCTTCCTTATGTATATGTGTACATGTGTATGAGAGAGTGCTCACCTGTGAGTGTGTGCAGGTGTGTGTGTGTGTGTGTGTGTGTGTGTGTGTGTGTGTGTGTGTGTGTGTGTGTGTGTGTGTGTGTGTGTGTGTGTGTGCCAGAGCCAATGCTGGGAGTCTTCTTCCATTGTTGTTCCTCTTGTTTTTTTGAGACAGTCTTCTTGAGCTCATTATTTTGGTTAAACTGGTTGACCAGCGGAAGCATTGGATCTATCTGCTTCTGCCTCCAACCCTCCAGCATTAGAGTCACAGAAGTATACCCCACTGTACCCGCATTTACATGGGTGCTGGGAGCCAAACTCAGCTTTTCCTACTTTCACAGTAAGCGTGTTATCTATAGATCCATCCTGCTTAGATGTGTATAAGAGACAGACCCAGCATTTACATGGGTGCTGGGAGCCAAACTCAGCTTTTCCTACTTTCACAGTAAGCGTGTTATCTATAGATCCATCCTGCTTTATGTCACAGTTGAGTGCATTTAACATACTTGTTTAGTACTGGGCACTGTTGGAGATTGTGTTTTAGTTTTTTTTTTTTTCTGTTGACTCCATTGAAGAAAAGAATGGGAAACCAAGTGTTTTAAGAAGCTGGTAGATTGAGATATACTCTAAATACTCTCCCTGGTTATTCACTACTTCCAAATATTGCCAAGTGGTTAGAAAATACTCTTNTCTTTAGCTGACTTTCTGAACTTGACCTCTTCCCTATTATGTCTACCTTGATGACTTTCCATTTAAGCTTCTTTGCTGTTCTTGTTTGTGAAATACTCAGTCAATGAAGCAAACACTTAACACAAGACGCTATCCTAGACAACGGGGATAGATAAAGGCAAGATGGACAAAGCCTACACCCCCAGTGGGACATGGGAAGGGAGAGAACAAAGCCAGTAAGCACAGAATATACTGTAGCTTCAAATATTACCAAATGTTATGGAGTAAACTAAACAGAAGAAGGTGTAAGAAGGGGACAGAAGATTCTGTTGAACAAAGACTGGGCCAAGAAGACTTCTCTGTGGAACTAGTCCCTGAGTAGAAACTAGAAATGAAAAGCGAGATAAGCAATCATTTTCAGGAAGAGTGTTCAGGCAGCTGGAACAGCAGTGCAAAGGCCTTGTGGGTAACATCTTGGCTTGTTCACACNATAACATGCTGTGTGGCTAGGAGGAGAGAGCAACAGGGAAAGGAAACATAGGTGGAAACAGCCAGGGACAGACCTTTGGAAAGGACCCCAGGTTGAGGTGCAGGCTATGGGATCCATCTTAAAGATGATGTACAGCNATAGAAAANCATTGCTCACGTTGCTCAGTCAAAATGGGATGCAAGGCCGGGCAGTGGTGGCGCACGCCTTTAATCCCAGCACTCGGGAGGCAGAGGCAGGNGGATCTCTGTGAGTTCGAGGCCAGCCTGGGCTACCGAGTGAGTTCCAGGAAAGGCGCCAAAGCTACACAGAGAAACCCTGTCTCAAAAAAACAAAACAAAACAAAAAAACCAAAAAAAACCCAAACCAAACAAACAAAAAAAACAAAAAACAAAACAAAACAAAAAAACAAAATGGGATGCAGGGAAGTTCAGAGAGAGAGGGTGAGGGTAGAGTCAGGGGATTGGTCACTGGTATAGGAAATGAACTAGCTGGATGTGACAGAGATAGTGAGACATGGTCACAATCCAGAGCCCCAGGGGTGGAGCCAGTGGAACATTCTGGTATCAAATTTACGTGTCTCATGAGGATCATCAGGGCCCTGGAGGCCTCACCTCTCACCCATGGATCATGTTCCTGAGGTAAGTAACGTTTCTCTATGGGGATGGTGTCTTGGCCTGCCTGGGACCAGTGTCCATTTTGTTTGTTGGAATAGGTAGGGAGATATATTTACTTCTCAAAATGCAGATATATGAGTGAAGTATCAGAGTTGTGTGGAGAGAGCAGTGCCAATTTCTTGGCACATGAACTTGTCTACAGCTTCCATCTGTAACCCCAACACTTGAAAACTGGTGTGTGGGCAGAGAAGGACAAGAGGTTTCAGTGGCTCGCCTGTTTTATCCTTGCTATTATGCACTGGAGTCAAGCTTCCTGGTTCTTAAGCCAAGTTCCAGATAATTGCTCATTTTATTTATAGAATGTCCAAGAATATCCAAAATAAATGGCAAAGATGCAGATTTTGAGTTCAGGGATATAAACAACACTGTGCATTAGTTATCTATTGTTTGATAAATTATACTATAACTTGGCATCCTAAAACAACACACATAAATGATCAGTTTCTGGGGTTCAAGGTCCCAGATACACTCAGCTGGCCCTCTGCTTCAGGGTTTCACTAACATGTTAGGCAGGATAGAGGTTTTATCTTGAAGGCTCCACCTAGGAAGGGATTCTTTAGGCTCACTGATATGGTTGTTGGATGGTGGATCCAGTTTCTTTCTTTCTTTCTTTCTTTTTTCTTTTTGTTTGTTTTTTGAGACAGGGTTTCTCTGTGTAGCTTTGGCACCTTTCCTGGAACTCACTCGGTAGCCCAGGCTGGCCTCAAACTCACATAGATCCGCCTGCCTCTGCCTCCCGAGTGCTGGGATTAAAGGCTCGCGCCACCACCGCCCGGCTGGATCCAGTTTCTTAAGAGCTTTGGATTGAGGGTCTCAGGTCTTGCTGGCTGCTACCTATAGCTAGTCTCAATTCCTTGTCACACAGGTCTTCTCAGGGTGTTCATCAAAGCATATAAGAGAGAGTGTTAGCTATCAAGATGGAATTACAACTTTCTGTAGCTTAGTTCAAGGAGTGGGGTTGCCTTAATGCCATGTTCTATCAGTTAAAATATAGTTACTCAGGGAGAAAGGATTGTGCAAATACATGAGTTCTACCAGGATATGAGCCTTTGGAGCAGGCATGGAGGCTGCCTGACACATAGCGGTTTGTATATGATGAGATTGTAAATGTTCTTCTAGGATAATACTAGGTCAGAAAAGACCTCAGTAATCACACTGGATCCACCTCAGGCTTTATAGACAAATTCCAAGAAACTCTGAGATAGAGCTGGACCTTTTGACCTTTAACCAAGAGGCAGAGNGGGTTATATTAGCCCAAGCTAGCCATTTTTGAGTTCACAATTTCTGCCTCAAGGGCTTCCATTCATTGTACACTTTTTTTGGTGTGTGTGTGTGTGTGTGTGTGTGTGTGTGTGTGTATACTTCCATGTGGAGGCCAGAAGACAGCCTTGATTATTGTTCCTCAGGCACTGTCCACCTTTTATATTTTTATTTTTTTTGAGACAGAATCTCTCAGTGGCCTGGAACTCACCAAGTAGGCTGGGCTGGCTGGCCTAGCAACCCCAGAACTCCATTTGTCTCTGCCTCCCCAGTGCTGGCATTACAAGCACATGCCACCACCACTCCTAGCTTCTTGTTTTACCAAGTTATGGGGATTGAACTCAGGTTCTTATGCTTGCAAGGCACATACTTTACCCATTGAGCCATCTTCCCAGCCCCTCATTTGTACACTTTAAATATACCATTGTTATGTCCTGACCCAGGCCTGTATCCAAATGGATTGTTTTAATGGCCCATCTTGGGATTTGTTTGAGACCCCAGGTACTGAATGTATGCTGAAGCTTGTCTGAGGTCTGGTATTTTCTATTTTTGATCTTTTTCATTAACATGCCTTTGAAGCATAAGATGTAGTCTTGAGGTCTTTAAACACACTTCGTAATTCAACTGGCAGCCTCACCTGTCTCTAATATTTTCTTTTACAGTGTCATTTAGAACCAGAGACCATCATGTTACAAACCCTCATCAAACAGTTCAGTTTATCTAAAGTCTAATACTTGATGTCCTGGCCATGCGTATGTCTTTTTTTAGGCCAGTATTACGACAGATGCTGGAAGCATTGGAGACAGGTGTGGGAACTAACAGAAGGAAGGCCAGCAGCATATCACATCATATGTTACTTTAGTCCCTTGTCTCCAGGGACTTTCCAAATGAAAGCAATGGGTCAGGACACAAGATCTGCAGAGTGCTGGGTCACTGCCTCAAGTTTACTGTTCCTAGTGTCTAGATGGATACTACAGCAGAGAAGTCACAGTAATGTTGGGAGGGTGGTCAATGTGGCCACAATCAAGGANAGCAGTGCGTGTTGAGGGTGTGATAGTCAGTGTGGCCACAATCAAGGGTAGCAGTGTGTATTGGGGGTGTGATAGTCAATGTGGCCACAATCAAGGATAGCAGTGTGTGTGTGGGTGTGATAGTCAATGTGGCCACAATCAAGGGTAGACCAAAGTGCTGAAAGCTTGAAGCAGTCATGATGAGAGCAAAAATAAAAGTAATTTATGACTTAGAAATCCAGATTGAGGAAAGTCATAGTGCTGAAAAGAGAGCTGGAGGTGGCCAAGCTGGGGCTAGGATGCCCATGCTACACTTTCTTTTCTCCCTCCTCTTTTAAAGTTGAAGGTAAATGGTGTGAATTACATAGAGTTTAAGAGTTTTTAGTATTTTNAGATACTTCCCTGACCAATTCCTTTAGAACTTGACCTTTTGAAATAAGTCCTCTTAAACAGGTACAGGGAACCCTTAGGTTTGCTCAATTCTCTGAGATTCTCAGGTCCGTTTTCTTTACCCAGCCCACATAACAACCCTGGTACATTACTCAGATGGTGCCTGATAGATGGAGAGGTCTCCAATCAGAATTGTTCAGTGATAGGTCAAAGCACACCCAGCTGTCAGTCACGTAACTAGTGCCACTGGGATTCACACCTAGATTTTCCCTTTGTAAATGTGATACTCAGATTGAACAGAATGTAGCCGGATGTCATCACCTACTCTGTGACAGAAGAGAAAAGAAGGGTGAATGAAGGCAAAGAAGTAANTGCTATTGAATAAAACATGAGAATAAGCAGTTGGCAAGTGTGGTCTTATGATCATTATTGCCTGAGACCTGGTTCTCAACTGTTCTTTCCTCATGTTCCTTCAGCTTTTGGTAAATATTCTCCACATTTGCCATGACATCTTCTATCTCAAGGTTAAAGGGCTGCCATTGCCTTCTGCAGAGCCCCTGCCAGTTCCATCTCTGGAGTAAACACCAGTCTTCTGCGGACAATCAGTGATGGGGTAGACAGCTGGCTGTACGGTGGTTCATCAGCATGCATTGCAACCAGGGTCTGGCAGACATTAGAATTCATTATAAATTCCCCAAAGTCCCAGGAATCTCATTCCATTCTTCCTCAGCAGCTGGACGATCTAAGTTTTNCCCCCAAAGATGTTACCTAAGCATGTTGGGGGTAGGGGAGACAAGTAGGTCAGGTAATCTGATGACAGGTAGATGGAGATGAGGTAGAAACTCTGTTTATGACTCAGAATAGATGTTCTGAAGATGCCATATGGGGGATTCATGAGAGCTGTGTGCACAGTTTAACCCCTAGTAACTCTGGTGGGCCAAGGAATAATCATGGGTGTCCTGGGAAGTCATTAAGAAGTTGGGCGTGGGCAGAAAAGGGAAATTGATAGAAGGATTGTGAANGAATGGTTGCAGGATCTAGTCCCTTGACCACCTTTTCTGCCTCAACTACCAGGGATATTTTCACCATTGACCAGGAGCTGAACTGACGTTCAATTCTCTTCCTCACCTTGGAGCCCCATGTTCCTATGGAAACCCACTCATCTTTCCAAGCTGAACCCTGCTGCTCAGCTGAGTACTTTCATATGAGCCATCCCTTTTCACATTGACTCTGAGAGAGGGATATTAATTCCCAGTTATTCCTTGAGATGAGGATATTGAAGTTCAGAGGGGTCACATGATCTGTTCAAAGGCAACATTCTGGTTGGGACCAGAACCCAAAGCTACAACACATTCTACCCTACACTACATGTGGGTCTAACTGATGTTCCCTTTCTAACGAGATCCAGTCCTGCTTTGGATGTGGGCATGGTGAGCCGGGTTTGACTTCCATGCTTCATGCCTTCCTCACATAGCCCTGTCCATATGAGGACTCTTTCTTTTCGCTGAGTCTTGACCCCCTCTCCCCACCATCCCAACATTACATCCTAATATTCTTCTCAAGCTGGTCTAGGACAGGGCTGACGAACGATTTCTATAAAGGTCCAGATGGTCAATGTTTTAGACTTTGTAAGCCATACGGTCTCGGTCACAGCTTCTCATGTCTGCTATTGTAGAATGAAGGCAGCATAGACAGTATATACACAAGTGAGTGAGTGTGGCTTTGCTCCAGGAAAACTTTACTTAATGACACTTGAATTTGAATCTCATAGAATTTTCATGTGCCAAGAACCATTTTTCTTCCTGATTGATTTTCAACCATTGGGGGAAAAAAAAGGATAGAAAATACCAACCCTCATCTCATGGACCATGGACCATATAAAAACAGGAGATAAACTGGATTTGACTGGTTGACCATTTTTGCCAACACTTGTCATAGGAATGTTGGATGGTGACCATTTATTTACCTGTGGGTAAAATTGTCTCTGCTCATTCCCTTAAAAGCGTGTATGATTTAAAGCTCTCACCACAGGTGAAAGCTTTGTCTCCCAGAGGGATTTCGGGCAGTGGTGGCTGGTTTGCAAGGGGTGGGAGAGGTAACAGTGAGTGGATAGCTGCCTCTGCGTGAAATAAGGTCAGTCTTGCTGGGAGACTATTGTCTCTTCAGTGAAAATGTTAGATTTAAATCCTATATGCCATTTATCTTTGAGCTCTGTATAGAGAGAAAGGTCTTGCTTTGGTTTCTGTAAAAATACCAGGCTTAGATCTCTTTGTATGAGCTGTCATCAGCCATTCTGAGGGTTGATCCTGTAAATTCATGCTTTTTAGTGTTGGCAGAGGGATTGCTTTTGTTTTCGAACAATTTCCCGGTGTGTTCTTTTCAGCTGGGACTTACATCAGGTTTCAACTTTAGCTCTACTTTTCATCTCTGATGGGTTTGAAAGACATGGGTCCCTGCCATTATGCCACAGAAGACTGCTTTAGCGCCCTTTCTCTGTTCCAGAAAAAGATACAGCCAGCTGCCAGTCATCTTCTGTGTCCATGAAGACAGCATTGCTGAGTATTTCTCTGCATTTGGTTACCAGGTGATCCCCAGTGACCTGCCTAGGCTTGGCCCGTGATTTCTGGATGGTCTTGAAGGGATTGCACTGTACCCACTCTTGGGTGTTCCTGGAGTGAAAACTTCCACCAAATATCATCACTGTTTGCAGAATTTGGAAAGAAGCATGGTGTGCTAGTAGTTAACTTTCCTCCTTGCTGGGGTGAAATACCTGACAAAAGCAACTTTGGGGAGGCAAGTGGGCAAGGCATGGCAGGATCCTAGAGCTCTATTGGGGGCAGTGGGAGCCGGAGGAGTCTCCCTCACATCTCAGCAGATCAGGAAGCAGGAAGAGGGAAGGGAAATGAACTCAGGCCAGAGGCAGAGCTGGCCCATAATCCTCCATCCACACCCTTTCAGACTAATGTCAGTCAATGAGACTCCACAGCCTCCCTAAACAGCGTCACCAGCTGGGGACCCACAGTTCAAACACATGAATCTGTGGTGGGTATTTCACATTCTAACCACAATATACAAGAGAGGAAATGGAGACTCAGATAGAGCTTGGTTTCCTTAGCACCAGGCCAGCTTCCTCCTCATCCTCTCCCTGCTGTATGCTAGATGCCTCATGAGGAATGCTACAGCCAGGATTCTATGGAGGGACCTGACTTACATAGCTACCCTTCAAGAAGACCACCCCACACACAAAGGAACATTTATATCATACCTTTCTCTGTAANCTAGGGTCTGTTCATCTGTGGGGGGTGGCAATAGTAACAAGACACAACTTATTTGTCAGTATTTCTTCCTAAAATATTTTGATTATATTATGTTTTATCAGCAAGCAATAGTTGTNTGCTATTATTGTTTTAAAATTGAGCTTATAAGGTCCTTTAACATCTTGTTCCCTGTTGGAGTAGATTTATTCTCTGGTTATTTCTCTCCAAAGTAATTCTGTAGTGATTTTGTTCTACTAGAGAAGTGATAGGGATNTTCAGTGCCATGTTAAATACGGAACTGAAGTGTAAGTGCACTCTTGTCTTGTTNCCAATTTAAGGCTAAAAATATTAATTTTTGTCATTAAATATGATACTAGATAAAGCATCATATATAGGTTTTTTTCTTAAGATATCCTTTATTAAGCTTCCATCCTAGTTTACCCAGAATTTTAAAAAATTCATAAATAGATGCTGAATTGTATCAAGTGGTTTCACGAATCCATTGAGATCTGGATTTTTTTGTCCCTGTTAGATTACTTAAAAGGCAGCTGTAGGGAGACAGAGGCAGAAAGAAAGAGAGGTGTGGTCTGACTTAGGACCATGTTTATTCACTATGGGGTGGCATCTTTGTCACCCATGTGTGTGGATGACCAAATGCCTACAGAAGATGGGATGTGACCTCTTTTAGGGGCAGAAATGTCTTCTGTAGTCTGCAAGGGAAGCTGGGAAATATAGTCTTTCAGCAGGAAACTATCACACACACACACACACACACACACATTTTTAGTCTATTATCACGTAGTAAAATCTATTACTTGGCTCTCTGGATGTCAAAATGACAAGTTCTTGGATCAACCCACTGGGCCATGCTTCTTAACCTTCTGCTCTGTTGCTGCATTCAATATTCTTAAAGGGTTTTTGTGTTTATGTTCACAGGGAAGTAGCGACGGTTCTTTGGTGGTTTTTTTTCTTCCAGTTTTGACATCATGGTTATGCAGGTCTTATGAGCTGAGAAAAATTCCTCCCTCCTCTCTTTCATGAAGTAGTTTACATAGGACTGTCAGTCTGTCTTCTTTAAATTCAGAACTTTCCAGGGGAAATACATGAGCATGAAGTTTCCTATGTCAAATTTTCTAATTTTTTTGTGTTACTTGAGTAATCTGCATCTCTCAAGGTGTGTGGTTTTTGTTGCTGCTTGCTTCGTGTTTACCCCTCTGCGTANNCTCTGAGATGAACACAAGGATGGTTGGGTGTTGCTCATTTCACATAGTCCCAGGATAAAGCGCTCTTGGGACAGTGAACCAGGGAATGTTGCTGGAAAAGGTCTCTCCTGACATTTCTTATAGTATCCAGGTTGGTGTGGGTGTGAGGACATCCAGCATAGCCTGCCCAGCCGTGGTTCCAGAACACACTTCCTGTTTTCTTAGACTCAGCAGATGATAACCATTCCATGGGAGACCAGGGCCCCTGGGCTGCCTAGGCCTGCACTGTTGCTGCTCACAGCTGTGCCCGGAACTTCTGTAGATGCTCCGAGGCCTTGACCTGGATCCCAGCTGCACTGGCATAGTGGTTACCCTGGTTGTACATTGTCTGCCTCCTGGGGAAAAGTTGAGCATCTTTCAAAGAGTTGCTACTGAAGCCCCCTTTTTCCAAGAGTATCTTTCCCTCATCCTCTACCTCAGCCTTAGTGTACCATGGCAAGTTTCCCTCAGCCCAAACAGTGATTCTTTCGTTATAGTTACTATTCTGGACAATAGACTTCCCCCAGTTAGCCTACTGTGTGCTTCCCATCGCCTAATTGGACCCAGAATGTTGTGTAAGAATTGTTGGTAAGCACCCTTTGAGTTGAGACTTTTGTCACCTANGATTGTTGTCCTCATTTTCATGACGAGTGGGAGACACTGCTGTGCATTCACCNGACAACACCTCCCAATGTCAACCACAATTAAAGTTTCCAGACTTGATTTTTATTGCCTTACACAAGTGACGAAAAGATGTCAGTGTATCACCATGAATAAAAAGCAATCTAACCATCTTCATACTTTCATATAAACAAAGGGGGAAAAAGCTCTCAGATTCAACTAAATAACCAGCCAACCAAGCAAAACTCCACCAAAATCCAAAAAATGCTGTCTATTGTAGTGAAGCCTTTGGCATGAATTTAAGTTTAGCTTCCCTGGGAATTCTGGGAAAACATTTTTCTTCATTGTTTTTCTAAGCCCCGCAAAGCAGAGCTAGAACTTCCCCAAACAAAGCAGCACGAGAAACCACTAACAATCCCCAGGATAACACAAATGAATAAAAATTGCCAAAATCATCTCGAAAGTGCTAAAAGCTGGGCTTGGGTATTTTCCGCAGGATCCCTACCNTGGTTCAGAAGCGCCTGCTTTAGCAATGCCTTGCACACGGGAGTGGGGTTGGGGCACATCTGTGGAGAAAATAAATCACATAGCGAGTGTCTCCAACTTAGAAATGGCTCCTGTTCCAGGAGCTGCTTTGTGTATCAGTGAGACTGGAAATTTATTGTTTTTTTTTTTCCCCCTTTGGAAATTAGCTTTATAGAAAGTGTTTTGCTTTCTTGGCTTATGTAATTAGTTTTTCTCTGCAAAAACAAAAAAAGTAAATAGATTGCATTGTTTCCTTCATTAGAACATATTACTATCTCACTTTCATATTTCTGAGTAATAAGTAATTCCAAAACTCACAGCTTAAAACAACAATCCCTATTATCTCANAGTGTTTTGAGGTCAGGGACCTGTATGTGGTGCAGCTGGGTTCCCCAGGTCAGAGTCCCTCAGGAGGCTGCTGTGTGTCATATGCTCTGTATCTTGTTGGTTTCACTCATGTGACCTTTCATAAGGCCTAGNGTCTTGTCACATGGGCCTCCTCACAGGGCTGCCTCATCACATGGCAACAGATACCTCCTACTGTGAGCCACCCAGGAGAGCACGAGGGGGCACCTAAGACAGATATCAATGATTACCTGTGCTCAGAGCTGACCTCCCATCATTCCTGTTGTGTTCAATGCAACAGAGATACCACTAAGCCTAACTCACACCCAAGGGAAGGGCAGCCAAGCCCCACCTCTTGACAGAGAAGAGCTGAGGAGTTGGAGATATGCATTTAGAACTGGGGGAGCACCTGTCCTCAAGCACACCAAACCCCACCAACACAAGAGTTTTCAGGTGGCACCACAGACTGGCTGGCACCCGGGTTCCAGCTTTCTGAGTGACACTGAGCTTCATATCCTAACATGGAACTGGGCTTTGGAATTGGAAATGTGTGCTGCATCAAATGGTGGCTGTTCTAAAGCAAGTGATTTCTGCCCAAATTCCCAACGGGCCTGAGATTTGTTTCTGTAGTCAGGTTAGTAAGTGGGCAGCTGGGGGAGGTGCCAAGTTCTCAGTATGGAGGGTGTTTTCTTGATGCTACTGGAGAACTTAGAATGCATTCTCTCACTGCAAAAACATTTCATAAATAGTGGCCAGAATCCTGGGGCATAGTTATGTTGAGGACTCGTTACAGGCTGAATAGGCCCATGTGGGGTGGCTCACCACTGTGTATGCCAGCATGTTCATGGGAAATGGGTTCTGTGTCCCAGGTCTTATAAACTTGCTTTCAAAGTGTGACTCATTTTTAAGTTGAGGACTTGCCTGTGTTCCCTTGGCTGCTTCCCAGAAACCTTCCCCACAATAGTTTACACTCTGAGCTATCAGTCTTTGGGGACAGGAAAGTAACAGAAAACACTGATTACTGTAATTTACTCTTAGCACTAAGAACCTGGCAAACCTATCAAGATATAACTCTACTCAAAATCAGATTTTCTGCTGAGCCTGTACTAACTCCCTTTGTAGCTGAGGTTTGACAGGTCACAGTTATCTGCTCCATCTCTGGAGCTGTAGGGTCTAAATCAGGCTTTTCTAAATCTCAGATCCACTTTGGACCCCCGTCAGGCATATCTATATGTTAGCTGATGGCCCCCTGCAGAGACGGACATCAGCTTGGCCCCAATGCNGGTCTTATGGAAGGCTCCTGCCTTCGCCTCACTTCAGTCCTGCATTTTCAAATATTGATCCCATTTCATTCAGCAGAGGCCCAGTGAGTCATCAGGACATTTTCCCAGAAGTGACCTATTAATAGAATCTGCAAGTGTTTTCTTGAGCATACACACAAGGAAGGTAATAGACACTCAGTATTTTGCCCTCAACGCTGTCCCTTTGTGCAGTTAGATGCCCAGATCCATGTGTAGAAAGCTTAGATGTTCTGATTAGCATAGAAAGACAAGTAAAAATAACCACAAAAGGTCTTTTTGTGTCATTTCTAGAACCATGGTTGAAGATTTTTGTTCATTATGTTTCTCAATATGGATATGTACTGAGTTGTCTAACTTCCCCTAATTAGCCGTGAATGCACCCTGCTATCTACAAAGGCTAGGTCCTTAGACAGTGTCTTCAGGGCAACCAGTTCAAAGGTGCTCTGTCTCCAGGAAGAGGTGATTCTAAAGACGTGTGTGTGTGTGTGTGTGTGTGTGTGTTGTTTTTTAAGCAAACCTCAGTGTGTCATACACACTCTCCTATACTTTCCCTGCCTTGTTCCATATGAGGGTGCATTCTTATCCCACAGGATGCTGTTTTACAGCAGAATGTTGCTGGTATCCTTTTTTATATATGACCCCTNCAGGTAATATTTATCCACAAGCAAAGGAACAGTATCTCATCTTGCAGGTCCAGTCTTTGCTGAACCTTGCCGGCGTCCCCTCTTTGTCAATACTTTATTCTCCTTAGAATCTTTTCTTCCCTTCTGATCTCTCGAAACAGACAATGGCTTCAGAAACTGGGAGCCTCTTCATTTAACAGAGGCCAAGTGTACAAAGCGAGCATTGTGTTCATACCCACCGCAATTTGTCTTTCTGAAAATCACATATTTTTAGCNGTATCTGTCTCATTCCCTGTGTGAAGGGGGATGAGTAGAGAGGAGTTTGCTGTGAGGTTTGTACCAATATAGGCTGTGCTTCTAGCACAAAATAATGTCAGAACAGCAGCCATAGAGCCAACCAGGCCCACTCTCTCCAGACCTAAGTGGAATGCTGCCGGATACTGCCAAAGATACTGTGGGGAGGGGGGTTACCCACCGGAACAGATTGCATGGGGAGGGCTGGGCCCCACAGGCTCATCTGAGTATCGGGCTGACCATTTATCACTGTCAGAGAGTGCAGTGGGGGCGGGGAGTCATCCAGCCACTCCTGCTCNGCTGCTGACTGACAGCTGACAGCACCATATACCANGTTCAAGCAGCCTATGTGCCATCAAGGGAAAGTATAGTTACCTGCTTGAGCTGCTAACATGTTCACAGAGAAGAAAGAAAAGATCAGCAGAATGCTCTGGGGTATCAGTGAACTGCGAACTGCCTCCTCTGCACACTGTTGTGTGGAACTGTTAGCGGAAGCCGAGTTCAGTACGTACAAGAAGCAAGGGGTTAGGCTCCAAGGAAATAATGTGCCTGGTGATTGGCTGAGGAGATGCCTCTGAGGTCTGTGTACCTTTATTACATTCCAAGGACTTGGCTGTGCTGTGAAGCTGTTGTTTTAATATGCCCAAACTGATCTCCCTGACAAATACCAGGGAGAAAGCAAATGGCTTTGCATCAGCGATATACCAGGGCCGTAAAGCAATGTGAACCAGCAAAGCTCAGCCCCTACAAGTCTTAGAGGAAAAACATTTTTAAAAACAATNTTAGAAGTATGATTCCTCTGTCTTTTCTCAGATATGTTTGCTATGCATATTAANATCTACACCGTGCTTTCGAAGCCGTAGGACACAGAGACACGTTAGTGTGGAAGGGGCTAGTCTTGACTTCCTCCTGTGTGCCCGCATTTTTGACAGTTCCATTCACAAAGACATCACTGAGTCCTTCAGGCTGAAACACAGATCTTAATCCATAAAGTAGTTTTATTTTAAATGCAGCTTATACTCTCAAGATCATCTGTTTTTTTAAATGTGTGTGTGGATATGTGCATGTCTGTGTGGATATAGTATGTGTGTGTACATGTGCCACACACACACACACACACATACACACACACACACGTGTGGAGGCTACAGGTGGACATAACTATGTCCCTCTATTGCTCTCCACATTACTGTTTGAGACAGAGCCTGTCACAGAACCTGACATTCACTGATTGACTAGACTGGCTGGCCGTTGAGTTCTGAGGATCCGCCTGTCTTCTCTCCCCCCAGCACTGATGTGCAACCAGCACAGACGGGTGCAACCATGCTTGGCTTTCTTTATATGAGTACAGGGCATCTGAACTCAGGTCCTCATACTTGGGCAGCAGGCATTTTATTAACTGAGCCATCTCCCCAACTCCAAGATGATTTGATTTTGATAGTCATTAGGAATTCCTTGTATTAATGAGG
>LZPO01027401.1:124340-143307 GCA_001675575.1 Neotoma lepida | reverse complement strand
CTTTTTAAATGTTTTTTCCTTTTATATTTTGTTGACTGATTATCAAATAAATGCTTCTCAGGAAAACAACAACAACAAAACTAGAGTTCACAGTTGTGTGAAGAAGAAAGAAAAATCCCCTGTAATCCAGCACATTGCAGCAACCACTGTCCCATTGTCATTTTTCTGGGCCTTTGTCAGTTCCTTACTGAGTAGGGGTTGTGTGACCAGCTCTCCCAGCCCTATTCTTTTCACTTCCTGATGCCGTAGAAAAACCCCATATGACAATAATTTAGAAGTGACTATCTAACCTTCTATCTCAGAATGTCATAGCTTATTTTTTGTTGTTATTGTTGTTAGCCTTTCCCCAAACACTGTAGCCCCAAACTAGAAGAACAGAATGCCAAAAGTAGATAGGGCTCCAGTGCCCATGGGCATGCTTGGCTAGAGACTATTCTCTCTTCTCCCCAGGGTCCCTGCCCCACATCTGAGCGACATACACACTGTCCTTGATGTTGTGGAGGGGACCCGAAGCAGGATCTGGTCAGTGTTATGGAGGGATCCTTCCACTGAAGATGGAAGAGACTGGTTCAAAATTAGATCTTGGGGATTGTGTGAACCCTGCTTACTTTCTCCAGATGCTTTGAAGGTGTGATCCAGAGAAGGAGCAGTAAGGAGTTAAGGGAAGGGATGGAGAGACTCTTGTCTTGGGAGGTCAGCAGACTTTCCCTTCCATCCCAGGCCCAATGAGAGTATTGATCACCCTTCTCATTAGAAGCTGGGGTGCTGGTTACTTTTCCCTGTCAATTTGACACAACCTAGAATCACTTGAGAAGGGATTCTCAATTGAGGAAGGAGTTACCCAGATGAGATTGTCCTGTGGGCATGTCTGTGGGGGTTGGCTTGATTGTTAATTGAAGTGGGAAGACCTAACCCATAGTGAGCAGCACTGTTGCACNGGCTGGGCCCTTAACCATGTAAGAATGAAGAAAGCCAGCAGAGAACAACCTGCAAACAAACAAGTAGCAGCATGTATTTCTCTTGGCTCTTGACTGTCTTAATCCCACCAGGTGAGAATAAGACCACTACCACAATTTTTGAGCCAAATTTGAAGCAACCTTCATCAAATACTGGCCAGAACAATAGACACTGGCCAGTGCCATACCTGGTATTCCCAGAGAGTCTGGCAAATTATGTTAGTCAGGTGCTTATAAAGGCAACCCCACAAGGTGACATACTTCCTGCCTTCGTCCAATAGGGGACTAACATACTTCCTGACATAACTTCCTGTCTACATACCTCCCGCCTTATGTGTGATCAAGCACATCCTGTGCAGTTGGGACAACCAACCTTGTTTACAGAAGTGAAAACACAGGGCTTGTTATTTTACATGAACAACAGCTCCCAGCATTCCAGGAAGTTATCTGTCCTTGGGCAAGTGGGGCTTACAGGTTAGAGGTGTTTTTGTTTTATAGATCTCTTAAGCACAGTAATTTAAACTTCAAACATAACTTCAGCCCTCACAACTGTAGATGTGGTATGACCAGCTGTCTCAAGAACTTGCCACTGAGACTTCCCTACAATGAAGTATTGTAACCTGGAATTATAAGCCAAATCAATCTCCTTCTCCCCAAATTGCTTTTATCAAGATATTTTGTGAGGATGAGGGTATTGTCCCAACAAAAGTGGTAGAAACTTCTACCACTTACCACTTTGAAGGTCTGGAAACATANATAAGCAAGGATTTTCTCACTGGATGTGACATTGGGAAGCAGATGGCTGGTATTCTAAACCCTGTGTTTGGGAATATTGACAAGTGCTTGAGGAAGGAACAAAATGAGGTCAATTGCATACAGTCTGGCAATCTTGGTAAACAATGGTATGGTAGATCATTATTTCAGGTCTGGTTCTGTGAGGATCCCTTGGTTCTGGAGATGTCTGTTGCTCAATCTTGTCATTCAGTTCTTTACATTAGATGACTGCTCTTGTGTGTGAGGATAGCTTAGGTCATTTGTTGTGGGGTAATTGTTACTCATGGAGTGACCTGCCTGCAAGAATCAGTGTTCCTGGTCACTCAGTATCTCCAGTCCTGAGGAGAGGTTAGACAAACTTGAGGTGAATCAGCCTTATGTTACCAGTTCTGAGGCACATAGATGATCTGCGTGCCTATGTGTAGGGTTGAGCGGGAATATGACTTAAAGGTTAATAGTTGGCAAAGGAGACAACACAAAATGGAGGCACAGATGCAAAACTTTTGTCCTGCTTTCAGCTTTCAGACCCTTTTCCTCAGTGTCTGTGGCCTGAAGTGAGGTCAGTACTTTGTGGCAAGTTCTTGTTGCAGGCATAGTCAGGTCCAAAGCTCTTCCACCTTGTGGTGATTCTGAGTTCCAGTGGCTGAGCAGGACTTCCGGGATAGCAGCCATTGTTCTTAGGCTCTCTACAGCTGGGCAATACCCATTGACTAGTCAGTCAGGAGGAGCTTGGGCCCAGGAGAAGCCTAAGAGGTGGGTGGGGTCTGCTCTCCAGCCTTCCATTTCCCTGCCACTTGGCATCCTCTTCACTCATAAGATACAGGTTTTAGCCATCATAATTTAAATATGAGTCAGGCGGCTTAGGGCTGGGTGGTTATGTATGGGTCTGAATTTACTGCAGACATACTATTAGGCAGTGTTTGTTGTCCTTTGTTCAAGAAAAGGAAGCTGCCATAATNTTTGGAGTATCTTAGACTTTCACAGAGCAAAATTCAGTGGCATCAGTGCCTTCTTCTGAAGCCTTGAACATGTCCCCTGAGCCCCTTTCAAAATGCCCGTCAGAGTTGACTCTGACCCTTGCTTACATTAACCTTTGTGTTCTTCAACCAGGAGGCTTTCAGAATAGAAGAAAATCCACCCCCATCCTCATATACCCTTGACAGAGGACACATCATCACCATGAGCTGCACACATGGCTTTGGAAGGGCCCCCACTGAGCAGGGAGCAGGGGCAGGGACATGTGCTCAGCCAGCCAGATTGGAGGCCTCTACCCTGCTGTGCCTGGGCCACAGATGTCTCTGCCTGTCACCCCTCCTGTCCTTCCCTGCAGTAATCAATAGTGAGGACCCAGCTAATGCATGGATTTTCTGTTTGGTGAGCTGGTTTCTTGTGGTGAATCATGCCACTGATTTTGGAGCATAAACTTGTGAATGCTGCCATTTACAAATGCTTGTGTCACCCCCAAATAGGCAACCAACATAGTATGTTTAAAGGATGTCTGACTCTGTACTCCCNAGATATGATACTGTGACAGAGTTTCAATAGGGGAATGCTCTTTTGGCTTCNAGGGACAAATCCTTCATTGCTGAATTTTGTTTGTTTNTTGAGACAGGATCTCTTATAGCCCAGGCTGGCCTCAGATTCTCTATATAGCTGAGGTTGGCATTGAACTCCTGACCCTCCTGCTTCTACCTCCCATGTGCTGTCATGTCTGGGTTTTAAAGAAGTCACATTCNTCCCCCTTCCCCCACTACTCTCTCCTTATTCTAAAGCTGTATATTGTATTGCTTCTTATTTGAAATTTTGCTTTTTTGGGGTTTTAGTGACCTGGAATCAACTATAGCCTGAAACAATTAAACAAAAAAAAAATCTAGAAATAAACAAAGAGTTTTAAGCTGTGTACTCTTCTGGGGGACATGATAAAACATTGCACCCTTCCACTCTGCCTTGCCTAGGACATGGATCATTCCTTTGTCTGGTTTCCTGTTCATTAGCCACTTGGCAGCCATCTTGGCTCTCAGATTAATGTTTGCAGTACTGAGGTACTTGTGTTAAAGTAACCCTTATTTTACTTAATCATGGTCCCAGAATTCATGAATAGCGATTCAAAGGAGACACCAGGCAAAAAAGGAAAACTCAAAAAGNAAAATCAAACCAATCTAAAAAATACCCTCAATACCACAAACAAAGATGGAAGGACAGATTAATTCTGGTACTACGTAGCAAGGCTGCTGGTCGTGTAGAGTAAAATACAGTATATATAAGGTTGCCGTGTCTGAAGTTGGAAGCATCCCCTTGGACTCCATCCTCCACAGATGAGAGGGTACTTCTGCAGGGAGTTTGGTCAATTATTGAGGGGATTTTACTGCAGTTTATTGGTAGAAGTGAGGAAGAAAATAACTACTTTTTTTTTTTTTTGGTCTCATCTTTCTGCTTCGTTCACTCAAGCCAGGAATGACAGGTGATTTTGTTCCATGTTCTGTCTCTGAATTATAATTGACTCTCTGGGTTGTTATAATGAGAAAGGATTTTGAGAAAATGTGAAAGTGATTAGTGATGTCTGCCATGAGCACAGTGTGGAGAAGGAGGAGATACACCATTTCCTGATTCAGATCTAAGCTCCCACGCAGACTCCAATGCTAGCTTGGCGGTTGTGCAATACTTGCAGTGTGCCAGGCTTGACATATCTAATGTAATTCTCAAAGGCACCCGTGAGGTAGTTCAAGTGAGGAAACATACAATGGAGAGAGTTTTCCAAATGAGGAAATGTCTCACAGAGGTTAAGTGATATGTCAAGGTCATATAGCCAGGACATGGGAGAGGTTCAAGATCGCACAACCTCCTTCCAGAGCCCTGCCTCTCATCCCTAGCCTGTCCTAGCTCTCCTTTGCTAATGTTGCCTATACTGCCACAGGGCTGACGTAAGACTCAATGATCTGTATTCTAGAAGAAAATGCAAAATCAATTTAGAGGAACAATTATCTTTGGGCCTCAGGCTCTGGAATAAAAGATGAGATGGGGACATCTCACCAGAGAGGACAGTGACGACTTCCTCCTTCCTGTCCAATGTGGAACATTTTCACACCTACTTCCTTCAGCATTGCAGTCTTCCCAGAGGTGAGGAGGTAAGTAAGCAGCTAAGAAGGAGGCTCCAACATATGAGGGTGAGGTGTTGACTCCCTGCTCTCTAGGCCACCCAGCTGGGTCACTGTTCCCGAGTGGCTATGTTAAGTGTTCACCTTTATATGTGGGGAACATGTTCTTTATATTTTTTTATAAAGGACTGTGCAAATGGCTTAGTTATTGAAGTAATTGCCTTGCATGCATAAGGACCTGAACACACTTAGAAAAGCCAGACATGGTAGTGTGTTCTTGCCTCTCTAGTGCTGGGGAGGAAGATACAGGGGAATCTCTGGGGCTCACTGGCCAGCCAGCCTAACTGAATTGGTGACTTCCAGGCCAGTGAAAGATGATATCTCAAAAATAAGACAGGTAGCAACTGAGGTTGTCCTCTGGTCCCCACATGTACTCAACATACATATATGTGTACCCCCCCACATACACATACAAGCACACAGACATATAAAATCCATCTGGTCATATGTCACAACAATGTTTGAATCACAACAGACCATAGCTCATGGTGGCCTAAGATTTCATTGCAAAGTTAGTGATGTCTTGGCCAAGTTTAGTTTGTGTAAACATACAGAATGGTGTTTAATAATCAATTTCTTAAACTGTCTCCCATTAAGTAATATAGTAGTAAGTGTGTGCATGTGTGTGCTTGTGTGTGTGTGTGTGTGTGTGTCTATTTACTGGATTAAATAAGATACACCTTTCATATTGGCCTGAAGAGACTTTTAAGTGCTATTTACTTCATTGATTAGCTTAACAAATANTGAAAACCTNTGTGTCACTACATGCTGGGATCATGAGATGATGAGATATAGGATGTGACCACTGCCCTCCTGAACTTACCATTCACTGGGAGATTTGGTCTTTATCCATGTAGTGACACGAATGTTTAGTGCAGCCCCAGTGAGCAAGGCAGAGGTGTCTATAGCAGACGGAGGAGAGACTTGGTAGTCAGTCCTTACAGATCCTTAAAGGCCAGCAGAAGCATTGACTCCAGCCTCGGAGTAATGGGGAGCCCGCAGAGATGGGGGAAATGTAGTTAATCTTGGCTGTCAACTTGACTGCATTGAGACTTGCCTAGAAGGNCCATAAAGCACGCCTCTGGGTGTCTCTGTGAGGGTCAGGCCGTTAACAAAAGGGGTGGGGAACCTTCCTTGAGTGTGGGTGGCATCACCATGTAGCTTGGGGGCCCTGGTGGAATATAAGAGGAAAAGAGAAAGAGCCTNTAAACACAGGCGTTCTCTCCACTTCCTGGCTGCCGTGATGAGGGCTCTCTCTTCCATCTTGCCTTCCCACCCTGACAGACTGAGACTCTGAGACGGAGCCAAATGACCCACTCCTCCCTGAAGCTGATTGCTCAGATATTTTTTTTTATCAGCAACAACAATTTTGATGGACATGGGAGGGTACTTGGGAGTTTATGTCATATAATTTAGATTTTTTTTTCATGTTGAAAGATAGCTGTGGTTACACTGAATGGGCAAAGATTACAGAAAGGCAGTCACTGGAGGCCAGACAGAGGCCAAAGTAATGGGATTAATCCACAGAGTCTATTTAATGAGCAAAGGAATTTATTTGGGGGTAAACTCACAACCATGGGAGATTTATTGTAGGATCAGGAAACGTTGAGCTATGTCCCACGCTGATCTGCCTGGTCCAAGATCTCAGCATCCAAAACCATGACATAGCAAAGAGAGAGCTGCATGCATGCATCCCAGGTCTTAAGAGTGCCCCCCCCCAGCGGCCATGCCCCAGGGGCATGTACCTCAAGGTCATAGGCAGGTGTAACAGTTACCTGCTACCTCTCACTAGCAGTGGTGCTTCAGGGCATGGCTCAAACAGCCACCCACTACAGTCAAGAGCACTGAGACAATGCCAGTTTTCATGGGAAAGGGAAGGTGAAGTTAGTTAGACTCAGGGTAGTGCAGGAGCAAGAAGAAGCAAGCCCAAGAGGTGGGGGGACGGTGGCCTGTTCTTAAGGCAGTGATACAAGCAGTCAGGTCTGGAACCATCTCCTATGCCACCACGATGCCACAGAAGACACACCTTTTCTTTAAGTGTGAGCTTCACTTGGGCTATAGATTAGCCTAAGGCAGTGATACAAGCAGTCAGGTCTGGAACCATCTCCTATGCCACCATGATGCCACAGAAGACACACCTTTTCTTTAAGTGTGAGCTTCACTTGGGCTATAGATTAGCCTTGGCCCGCCCAAGAAACCAATTGCTAAGGGAAAAAGTATACAGAGAAGTCTATGGTTTTGTGGGTTTTTAAAATTTGGAGTGTTTTCATCCTAGACAATAAGAAAAAGAATCTAACAATGACAAAGGCAGTATCGCATAGAAAGAAATACCCCTCCCATTCACTATGTTTTCACTTTCCTCTCAGTACCCACATTTCGGTTCATTGTCCTTGTAGTCCACATGAGTGGCGTAATAAAATTGTTTCCTCTTGCCAGTGCTGCAGATATTGTATCTCTTCATTGCTCTAAGTGGTACTTGAGATACACTGCTGTCACATCTGTTGAGCCCAGGGGGAGAGAGCATCAGTAAACCAAGAAAGGACTTCATCCGAGTCTAGCTTGGTGACCCAGTGAGTCTCCNGGACCTGTTCACAAACATGGGTTGACTAGACCACTGAGAGTCCCACCAGCNGCACTGAGGACTCAGGAAAAGCTGCCTCACTGAGAGTCCCATGGGCAGCTTTTAGACAGTGGTGCTACTGGGTCCCTCACTAGGTCAGTTTTTCTCTTATGGAACCGTCGGGAGAGGGACCTCTTGAAGATCTCCTGAAGGCTCCTAAGCCTCCCAATCCCTCCATGAAGGAAGGCTAATAAGTCTGATCTCTTGAGGGTAATGTGCTGGTGATCACAGCTGCTCTGACTCAAGGTGGCAANNGTCATGTCCAATCCAGAGGGAACAGCTGCCTTTGATAAAGCCATGAATGTAATTTCTAAGCAGTTAGTGAGGTTTCCTTATAACAAGTGGAAATTTACGTTGTTACGTATATCCTCTTTTTTCCCCACCTACACTTTTTCTCAGGTTAAACTCTTACAGGTGGGGTTAGTGGGTTGAAGGAAGGAGTTTCTGATTTCTTGGCATGGGTAAAAGTGACATTCCAAACTCACTGGTCAGGGTTTAGGGATGGGCCAGGGCTACTCAAGTCAGAGCCTTGGTCTCCATGTATTTGTAGGGATGCAGTGACCAAGGTGCTTAACCATATGAGTGAGCCAGACAGGGTCATCTGGGACCCTCCATCATGTCTCTGCTGATTATGTCCAATAGTGGCTGAGGGCCACAGGCAGCTGCTGAGCCTGCNGNCTGTCTGTCTCATCTCTGTGCTATTCCTTTCCCTTTTCTTGGGTTTTGTTACTTGCAAGCCAGTAGAAAACCCTGAGATGAACTTATGGAATGAACTAAAAGGGGCCTCGCAGATTCACAGGGTCTACATCACCTAGGCAATGCTGCAAAGGGTGCTGAGAAGCCCATGGTTTGGATAGGAGCTTAAGGCCTCCTGTGGCATGGTCCCCATCTCAATCTAGTGTCCTACCTCATCACACCTGGACCAGATAGTTCTGTGGCTCACCGATATCCTCTGATGCTCACTCAGGTTGTATCCTAGTCACCCTTTGCTAGAGCTTAGTAGACATAGTATGGCCATTAAGTCATGAGGAGACTGAATGTCATGAGTTAGCTGTTCCTTCTATGTGTTTTCTATGTAAATATTCATATTTGAACATTGCCAAGGACATTATCAATGCGCTCATATGGAGTGTTCTCCAGAGTTCCCTGCTTNGGAGTCTGAGAACAAGTGTATGTTGGAAGCCCCAACCTGGAGGCTCATTACATCTCTACTTTGCACTGGTGGTGGGACTTCAGGGCTGAAGGGCTGCTGATAAGCACTGGATATCCATGGGTCCCCAAGGCAGTTGTCCCTGGGACAGTATTTGAATCACAGTGGGATACCATGGCCTGCTGCTGCACTTCTTGCTCAAACACTGACTTTATCAATATGCTGATTGTTGGACATCATGGGGAGACATCTCTACTCAACCTGGATTTCAAGGGTTCCCTTGTTCTCTGGGGTGGTTAGCTTCAGTAGGGATCCTCTAACCAGGGGTCCAGCNTTTTTCAGTTGTCCAGGCCTGTGAGAACTTGGACCCTGCCACATTCGTTTACAAAACAACATGCCAGAGTTTGATGTCTAAGCCACTTTATCATTGAGATTGAAACTAAGTAAAGGGCTAGGGAGATGGCCCAGTTAGTCAAGTGTTTCCTCTGCAAGTCTGGGGACCTGAGTTTGATTCCTAGAACCCATGTAAAATGATGGATGTGGTGGCGTGTTCTTTTAATCCCTGTGCTAGGGAGGCAGAGGTAGGTGTGATCTCTTGGGCTCCTNGATTAGCCAGCCTTGCCAAATTGGTGAGCTCTAGGCCAGTGAGAGACNCTGCCTCAAACAAAACAAAACACAAAACAAAGTGGATCACACCTGAGGAATGACATTCGAGGCTGTCTTCTGGCTAATGTATGTNCATGCACACATATGCNTGTCTGCTTCCTCAACCCCACATGCGTCCGTGCACGCATGCATGNAAATGCATGTAACACACTCATATTTATAAAAACCAGGTGACGGGAATTCTTTTAAGGGGGTAAGCTTTGGTGTGTTCCTAACTCCTGAAGAGAAACAGGCTCACTGACACATTTAATGACATGCGTTAGGATGCNTGTCAAACTTTACACTTAAACTCACATTTCTTTCTTTCTTTTTCCAGCCAAACACCATGTCAGTGGCAACAGAACGGTTGAACCTTTCCCAGAGGGAACACAGATGGCTGTATTTGGTAAGATATCAACTCAGAAAGAAAACCCAAATACTGTGCAAAGCTTCCTGCCAACTTTCTTAGCTGTAGTAAGTGTCCTCGGGGCTTCAAAATCTGGGCTCTTCTAGATATTTACAAGTCGTTACAGCCAAGAAAACTCTTGAGTTCTTAGTAATTTCTGGGCCCAGGAATACTTACTTTGTAGAATCCAGTATGTTTTCTTGTCTAACTTTGACAGCCCTGATATCACACTGTAAGTTTGCAATTTCTTTTGTCCACACTGTAAATTAACCTAATTAACTTAGGGTTTGAGCTTTTCTTTCTTTTTCACATAGATGCACAATTTTATCAAGTTGTTTGGAGTCATTATTGTCACCTAGTTGGATGGGCTCTTTCTTCTCCATGAATTGAGCACATTCATTATAGAAAACATTTGTTAAAAATATTTCAAGCAGAACCGAGGCTAGTCCTTGGTTACATACCTAAAAAATTACAGTTGTGAGTTTTTAAAATTTTTACTTATTTACTTACTTTTGGCTAATTCCAANCCATTTGGTGAAGTCTTCTTTGTCCACCTTTCCACCTCCATAGCGTCTGTCTCTCACACTGCCTTCCAAATGTCCCTGCTTCTGGCAGCCCTCTGCCCGCCCTTCCTTGCCTCCTCTCCTCCTTCCCATCTTCAGATCTTCTCCTTTCTGCCCTTCCTNGCTTCTGCCTGTGGGCTTTTCTCTCCAGCAATGCCCTGAGGTCCTCTCAGGCAAGGCCGCTCTCATCGACCGGGATCTTAGCTTGCCTTCCTCCATTCCTGCTTACCAGCCACCGTGAGATTAGCAGCTTTGCTGTGCCATGGCCTCCACACTATGATGCTGTGCCTTACTCCAGGACTCTTAGATGACGGGCCAAGCCATCGTGGACNCAAGCCATAAGCAATAACATATTTTCTCAGGCATTTTTTTTTGACACAGTGAAGACTAATAAATACATTGTTGAGAGAGAGAAATGACACAGGCCTGTCCTAACAGGCCTCTGTCTCCTACAACGTAGTGGGAACTAACACACACTGACCTCAGAGTTGGGAACACCAGGGCGTGTAACTCCATGTCAAGATTCCTTTTCTTTTCTATTCCATGTTAGTGTCCAGAGGTTTACTAAAACCTCACCAAAGGCCTTCACAGTTTGAGGAGGACAAGACACTCCTTAGCTTTCTGTTGAGTGAATCCTGAGACCTCTCTAGGTCTGGGCCCTTTGTTCTGCCTCCTCCCTACTCAAGACCTCAGACTCAAGTGTCATAGTGAGCCTGGAAAACATGCTGCAACTGGCTGAACGGCCAATAGGTGTGATGTGAAAAAAAGATGGCTCAGAGCCAGGTGTGTTAGCAGTGCCTATGATCCCAGCACTCGGAAGGCAAAGGTAGAAGGATTGCCGTATGTTTGAGGCCTTACTTAAAAAACAAACAAATGAATAAACAAAGGGAGATGGGCCGCTTGCAGAATTCTTCAAGTTCACAATATCTAAAGGGCAAAATTATACAGAACTGAAAATAGCATATGCCTGACATCTAAAAATTCTGTCTTTATAAGTGCAGCTTGGCTCTCCCTGCTGCTTAAATGAAGTTCCCAATTTGGTTAAGTATATGCAGTCATTGCAGAGTGAGGGTTCCAGAGCTCTGCTCCTTTTATGTCACTTGTCCACCTGGCCTGTGGTAGATGAGAGAATGGCTGGCGTGAGGAGAACTCCTGTCATCCTGGGTTGCTTATAGCTGTACTGAAAAGGTCAGATTAAGACAGCACTTGACTCTNAAATATACAGGGCACTTACCCTGCCAGCGCTTCGAGAGACCAGTGGCCTAGCTAGGCAGTTAGCTGANAGAGGTCATGTGACTTACCCAGGGCCACTGGGCTTTTGGAAGTAGAGTTTGAGCTGGAGTCTACTTGGCTTGGAACTAACATCNTCTGCCTGATGTCACCTTTCTCTATATTGCTTGAAGGAGCCCTGCTAGGGCCCGATAGATTAAAAAATACCTTTCAGCCAGATCCACACACAAAAGCATGATTTCCAGCCAAGCCAATTTAGTAAATTGATTTGTAAACTCCTGTGCATTCCCAGAGTGCTCTGAAGGACTCTTGAGATGAAGCTTTTGCTGGGAAAATGCTGTTTGGAGTGGAAGTCTCATCCGGCTCCCTTCCCCTGTCGATTTTAGCAGCAAATAATGTGGCCAGCACTGGCTGCATCTGTCTGCTTGTCAGTTACTCAGAGCAACAGGGGAGCTTCTTACCTGTCCAAACTCCTCCTTCAACCTTGGAGGTCTCAATANATTATGCCAAAATAGTGTCACCAACTGTAACTTCATCTGGTGGCTGAAGATTTGAACATGCCGAGTAGAATGATGCCTACATGGCAGCTTTCTGGTTTAATCCACTCTGCTGGTGACTGCTGAGCTACAATTAGGCTTTTAGATCAGCCTGGAGGGATCAAGGCCTACTCTGGTGTGAAAAATACAGAAGTGTGTGGTACTCAGTGATCAAAGATGGCTCCTTAAACATAGTTCTTGCCATTCAGTCTTTGCCAATTATCTTTAACTCAAGACATACTTTTTATTCTGTCTTCTGTAGTCCATCTGTGATTTTTTTCCCCAGGTCTTCTCCTTCTCCCTTCATCAGCTGGGCTAACGCTAATGAGGGAGGCCACACACCCTGGTCTCTGGTGCTCCTCTGGCCTNCCTCTGATGCTCACTTCCTGGTTAGAGGGAGCTCACGTTCTGCAAAAGTGAAAGAGAACGCTTTGCAGTTATGTAATACCTCTGTCTGTGATGTCTGAGAGCGCCCTGTGGCTATCCCCTCTCTAATCTGTACAGCAGTTGTGGGAAGTGGGCAGAGAAACTGCAGTATCTCATCTGGAGATTAAAGATCCAGCCAAGCTGAGAGGCTGCTTTCTCCCAGATGAGAACATTGTTGGCGAGGAAGGTTTTCTCTGCTCCCAATATCTTAATGAAAGTGACAACTGTTGGCTGTGGGCCACTCTGTCCAGCAGAGCATCCGACTGTAGCCTTCTGGGGTCGGAGGAGTGTTGTCAGTTCAGAACAGCTATAGAACACACCCTACAGACAAGAGGATCTATTATAGCAAATAAAATAAAAGCTTATCAATGGAGAAGTGTGGGCAGGGAAGGCAAGGGCAAGAGATTCTAGTCACAAGCTAGAATTGAAAGATGAGTTATTTGAAACTTTAGGGGCTTGAGAGGTTGCTCAGTGGTTGAGAGCACAGTCCTCTTGCAAAGGACCCAAGTTTGGTTCCTAGCACTCATGTCAAGTAGTTCACAACTGCCTGTAATTATAGCTCCAGGGGGANCCACTGCCCTCTTCTGGCCTCTACACATACCTGCACTCACATGCACATCCATACTCACCCATAGGCACACATCTATACACGTAATTTTTAAAAACTTTAAAGTACAGTCTTTGAGCATCTATTTGCCACCCAAACTCTGACACTCCCAAATATGAAAGCTTGCCCTCAAAAAACAATGTCTAAACTGCACATGAGGTGCACACCTCTAATGCCAGCATGTAGGGGCTTGAGACAGGAGGTTACAAGTTCCATGCCAACCTGGGCTGTATAGTGAGAGAATGAGACCCTTGTCTTAATTAAACTTTCTTTTCTTTTTAAAGAAANGAATTATAAGTTATATTAAAATAAGATCTAAGCTTATAGGGGTTCGGGTAACTGGAATATAACTTTTAAGTACACATTGAATGAGGTAGACATTGAAAAATAATAAACTAAGGTTTATTTGTTTAAAAAACAAACTGAGTTTTAAAAAGGTTGCAAGCCAGTGGATGTTGTCATGTTGTCACTGTATCAGCTCCTCGGCTTGAGCCAACTTGGGAGACTTTCCTCAGTATTGATCTGCCCTTCTTCCTCAATGCCTTCAAATCAAAAGTCAGTTCCCAGTCCTAAAACCTATGCAAGGCCCTTCAGTGGGAGCTGGGAAACTGACNACAACCTGTGCTTTTCATGTTGTGCTAATACTGTCCAGTGGTGTGGGCTGGTGAACTCTCCATCACGGCCAGGATTCAAGTTATCTATTTCTAACCCACACAGGCAGGGGTTAAATACATTTTCAGGGTTTTCTCTTCCATTTAGTGAGAGTTTACTGTGGCTCAAAATGGTAAACCTATTTGCTTTGGGTTTTTTCTTTATTTGTGTGGGTGTGGGTGTGGGGGGGCGGTGCATGTGTATGTATGTGGGCTACATGTGGAGGTCAGGGGTTTCTATCAGGTGTCTTCCTCTATTGTGCTCAACTTGATCTTTTGAAACATGGTCTCTCACTGAACCTGAAGCTCACCATTAGCTATGCTGCATGGCCNGTGAGCTCTGGGGATCCACCTGTCTCTCTANTCACTCTAGTGCCGGGGTTACAGGCATACTGCCATACCCACAGGTTTGTTTGTTTGTTCATCTGTTTGAAATGTGAGTGCTGAGGCTCTGAATTCAGGTTTTTTGGTTTGGGTTTTGGTTTATTTGTGACAAGGTTTTTCTATGTAACCCTGAGTATCCTGGAGCTCACTCTGTTGACCAGGATGTCCTTGAACTCAGAGATCCACCTGCTTCTGCCTCCCAAGTGTTGGGATTAAAGGTGTGCACCACTACACCTGGCCCTAAATCTATTCTTAAGAAATTATTTTATGTTCAAAATTCTTTTATCTTCTCATTTCAAAGCCCACATCCAGGCTGCTCAGATATAGGATCCTACAGGCAGAACTTTAATGTGGCAGAATTGTTAGGAAGCAGCAGCAGCTGCTGTCCCTTATTGTCCCTTGGCCCTTGATAGCCTGACAGTAGCTGTTTGGGATGACCAGCCTCTGAGAGGCCTGTGATCTATATCAGATTGTCTTGGGGGCCCTTCAACAAGGAGAGCACATTGCATTCTAAGACACTGGGGGGCATACTGATACCCTCGCCACTTCCTACNGTTGACACCAGGGCCAGTCCTTTGCAGGCCTTTCCTGGAGTAATGTACAGAGAAACCAATCAAAGGGGTGTGGGGACCAGCAGGTGTCAAAGGCCCAGGGATGTGCCCTACTCCTTTGTCACCTTAGGGGAATGAGATCAGTGTCTCTATGAGGAACCCATCACAAGAACAACACTCCCGCCCCCACCTTGAATTGTGATTTTTTTTTTCTTCAAACAGTCCTGGTTATTTGATGGCCAGCCGAGAAAACAGACTTAGAAACAGCAGGCAATATGTCAGGCTTCAAAGGAAAATGTACTGGTGTCTTGCTGGCTCACAGCCAACATTATGTTGGTAAATAATCCAATCCCAGTGTGGTGGGTTTCTCCCTGAACCTTGACTGAAAACTATTGAAGCTGGGTCTGGGACAGAGGAGTGGCAGCCACACATTCCAGGGGAAAGGCTGGGGCGAATGTCTGTAATTAAGCAGTCCATCTATGCCCACAAGACTGATGGAACAGCAAGCTGAGACTCAAGCAAGCTTCCAAGATGGAGAAGCAATGGGTAATTAGAGGTAGGGCCTCTCCCCAGGTCATCTGAAGCACCTCAAAGGACAGGACAGTCCTTAGATATTGGAGACTTTTTTTTTTTGAGACAGGATCCTCATATATCCCAGATCGGTTTTGAACTCACTGAGTAACTAGTAGCCAAGGATGACCTTGAACTCATGATCCTTCTATCTCCAACTTCTNAGTGCCAGGATTATAGGCCTGCACTGCTGTCATGTATGCTTTATGCAGTACTGGAGATGGAGCCCCAGGCTTCCTGCTTGCTAGGCAAACCCCTTCCAATTGATCCCTAGCTTCGGAGATATATTTTTAAGGCAAATTTGCTTTTCATATCTCTTTTCACATGTTGGTGATTTTGACTTCCATTTTATTCCTGGATGCAGGCAGGCCTGATGACAGAGGGATGGGGCCCAGAGGCTTCTGAACCTGGGCCTGTCGTGTGACTGGGGAGGTATATCCATGTGGTTTTGAGAGAGCAGGAAGCTTGCCTGGAGTGGGGAGAAGAGACATGATTCTTGCAGGCATTTCCAACTTTTTGATGTTGTGACACCATGCTATCTTCTACAAAGTTCATGTGTAAGAACCATGCACTCAATTTACAAAAAAAATGTGTAATTTTAGAATTTTGATATGAGCTGCCTTCATAGCTTTCGTGGGCCTATGGTCTGTAGGTGGGACATCCTGGTAGGGTGTGGAAACCGGAGTTCAGGAGGGAATTGTCTGTATTTGAAGGACTGTTCTGGGCAGGAGTGAGATGACATTTACCACATTAACACTTTATTTATTGGTTTAGACATCGCTTTTCTAGCAGCCGCAGTCATTTGNAATGTGTAGAAGAGCCCAGAGGTAGGCCCTCCCAAGAGGACAGCTGGGGAGAGGTCCAGGAAGATCTGGGGAGTCCCAGTAGGACTGTGCCACAGAATTCTAGGGTACTGCTAGATGAGTTCTTGCCCCTCTTTTGTGCAGTCTATGGGATGAAGAGAGGGAGGAGAAGGGCAGCATGGACTTGGGTTGCAGAAAATGCTTCACAGGCCAAAGGGGACATGAGATCACCACAGCACTTCTCATTGGCTCACTATAGGGTCTGTTGAGCCACCCCTCCCTACCCAGGTTGTCATCATGGCCAAGGTCCTCCAGAGTGACCTCAGCTTCATTCAGCTCCATTGATTCTAGCATCCCTCCTTCTTAATGCCAGACCAGACCTTCGTCTCAAGGACACTGAGAGTGACAGCCTTGTGTCACAGCTGGGAAGTAACTTCCCAGTACAGACCTTTCGGCAAAGCCCTCCCACACAGGACTGGACTAGGCTTCCTCTGTAGCTGGCAGAGAGCTTTGGCCTCAGCTATGAAACCAGCTGGTTATGAATGTTACCATCCCCCTTTGCCCCTAGTCCCCATCCAACAGGCCTCTTCTTTTTAGTTTTTTAATAGGAAAAGGATCAATTAATTTTATAAATGTGGCAGACATTTCTCAAATCTCTGAGAAAGCATGGAAAAAAAACAAAACAACAAAAAAACAAAACCAGGCCAAGGAGTGGTTGTGTTTCTATTGTTTCTCTCCACACTCACATTTCATAGACAGTAAACAGATGTAGAGAGCAGCAAAAAACTGAANTGATTATTCAGCCTCAGTGAACTAAACTAGCATTTTATTTTTGAGTACTGAGGATCAAATCCAGGGCTTTGTACATGCCTGGCAAGCGTGCTACCACTGGGCTGACCCCGAAGCCCCTGCCTATCATGTCTGAAGAAAACCTGANTACTGTGGGTCAAGCACAGGTAACATNAAACATGACATTCTTTCCCTTGCTCANATTCTCCNCAGCTANTTCTCAGTCTTGATTGTAAAACACATGAAAATATGTACAAGGCATAGTAAAGCAGCATACATCTGAACTCTGCTAGATCAAAGAAAAATAAGGGCTGGCAAGATGGCAAAGGCGCTTGCCACCAAGCCTGAGGTCCTGAGTTTGATCCCTGGGACCCACGTGGTGAAAGGAGAGAACCGACTCCTACAAGTTGTTCTCTGATCTCCAGATGTGTGTTGTGGCACATGTGTGCCCACTCCCATGTACATACATACACATTAATAAATAAATACAATAAAAAATTTAAAAGAATGACACAGATAAGGAGTGTAAGCATATTTATAGATTTGTAATTTATAAAACAGCAGGAATTTGGCTTGGTGTTTTCCAACAGCAACATGAAGTAAGATCAGTTATATGATATAATTTGTTTGGTAAAATAATGTATACAAAAGTTACTGTTTTAACAGTTTTAAGCATACAGTTTAGTGTTGGTCAATGCACTCACATTGTCCTGAATCTTTACCATCCTGCATCCCAGAACTGAAGTTCTGAGGACACCTGTCCTCAACCCACTTTCCCTAGCCCCTGATAACTCCCATCATGCCTCTGTCTTCATCAGTTTGGTTATTCTAGTGTCTAGGTGTGGAATCAAGCAATACCCGTTTGTGACTAGCTTGTTTCACAAGACAGAGTATCTCACAATCNGTCCATGTCACACTGTATGTTACATTTCTTCCTTTCTCTGGTTGAGTAATACCCTCTTGTATGTATGGACCACAGTCTGTTTACCTATTTATCATCCACAAGAACCTGGGTGGTGCCTGCCTTTTGCTNTTTTCAACAATGCTGAGAGGAATGCAAGTGCAGACCTCTTTGAATCCTCCATCTGTGTTCTTCTGCTGACTATACCCAGGATAGAATACTCTCTGGGGGTTCTTTAGGCACGGCCATTTTGTTTTCCACAACAGTTGCACCTTCCCAGGCCCCAGTAAAACACAAGTACCGTTCCTCTACATCTTTTCCAAGACTCTTTACTGTTTATATTTTCCACAAGAGGCAAAGTAAGTATCAACCTGAAAGCCCCATCAGTGGGTGAATAGGTAAAAAAAAATGTACCCAGGGTCAGCTTTGACATGAAGGAAGCTCTGTCACTAGGGCAACATGAAGGAGCCTGAAGGGCATTTTGCTCAGCTGGTAAACCAGGCACAGAAGGATGGTGCCACCATNGCCTCCCGTGAGGAANCTAGAAAAAGTGGTCTCGTAGAAGCAGAAAGTAGAATAGTGGATGCCAGGCCCTGGGGCAGGNGTGCAAAAGAAAAGTGGAGGGACACTTGTTAGAGAGTGTAAAATGTCACTGTCGTGCAAAATAGTCACATCCAGGAGAGCTCTCNTACAAGAGGTGACTATAGTTGAAATTGTTTGAGAGTAGATATCAGGTTGGCTTATGCCCCCACNCCAAAATGGTAAATACATGGGATGATATTAATTATCTTGATTTAATCACTCTACAGTAGATACATAAGGTAACATATTGCACACTATCATTATTTTCAGTTTTTATTTTTAAAAGACAAATTAATAAAAATAGTTTTGAAAAGATTAATAAAATGTGGGAGGGGGCTAGAGAGATGGCTCAGTTAGTAAAGGGCTTGCCTTACAAGTATGGGGCCCTGAATTAGATTCCCAGCACCTATGGAAGGAACTCTGAGCACAGTGACACATACATAGAAGCCCAGCTCTGGGGAGGTGGAGATTGGAGCAAGCCTAAGCCTAATTGTTGAGCTTCAGGGTAACAAGAGAGCCCGTCTCAAAATTCAAAGTAGACAGTACTCAAGGAATGACACCCAATGTTGTCCTCTGATGTCCACAAATATGCACACATGTGCACTGCATACATTTGAACACACACACATACAGAGAGAGAGAGAGAGAGAGGGGAGAGAGGGGAGAGAG
>LZPO01027401.1:109691-120247 GCA_001675575.1 Neotoma lepida | reverse complement strand
GCAGGGCCTCCTCACACCATCCCTGGAGGAAGCATCCGTGGCTCCACTGTCCTTTAAAGGCTACAGACTCACTGAGGTACATCTTGAGGAAAGCAGATGGCCTTGGACCCAAAGGTGTCTAATGAGGAGCAGGTGTGAGGACTTGTAATCCACATGGCACAGGGGGAGCATCACTGAGCTCTCCGAGCTGTCGTCACATGGTCAGGTAGTCATCAGGTTGTCATAAGGAGGAAAGGCTAACTTGGTTCTTTGTGGCCTCAAAAGAGAGGATTAGAGGGACAGAGGGACATTCCAGGGCTTTGGTTCAATGGAGGAAGAGCTTTCCAGCTGTTATTAGCTCTACAGAGGAGAACTGGGCTCCTTCGAGCTTCTACTAGACAACCAATTGCCAGGATGCATGAGGAGCTTTGAACATTTGCAAGGCATCTAAGCAAGATTAGAAGCAGAGTCCTTNCAGCCTGGGGTTCTAGTTCTTGAACCTTTCTGGTAAATACTTAGGAGAGCAATCCTGGGGAAGGGCTGAAGCTTGGCAGCGGTGAGAACCCAGACGTGCCTANGTCTTGATGCTGAGGCTGTGTGATGCAGACATGCGCACATCTGAGCATGCATTCAATTAGAGGGGAGCCTGAAGAGAATGCTTTATCGGGTTCAAGCAGCATTAGGAACGGATGTGGACAGAAAGCAATTAGCCATCATCAAATATTAAAAATATCAATCAGCTCCTACTCGCTGTATGGCATCTCTAATTAGCAAAAGTGTTTTTAAATTTTGTACTTTCAAGTAAGAGTTGTGGTAAGGGAGGCATCTTGCTGAATCTTTAACACAATGTGTAAAACTGAAGTCATTGTGCAAAACAAAGGGAATAATTCTGTTTTTATCACACGCTCATCTTCCACNAGAGTCAAAGCCCATCTTCAGACTCCTCCTTTCCTGTCCTCTCTTCCCTCTAGATCAGTAGTGACTTGACCAGGCAAGCAGTTTCTGTCACTAGGGCTCACAGAGTTGCTACCGTCCCTGCCCCTGCCTAGTTCTCCTTCAGAGCAAAGGTCTGNGCTGCCCATTGTGGCTGGACTTGAGTATCCCTGGGGTGCCCTGGTGAGAGGTCTCCTTTGGGTGTCACTTTGTCCCTTTCAAGAGGACAGGGAACTTAGTGAGAAGGGCCTTGGAGATGGGCGACATACAGTGTATACTCCGTGTATACTGTCACTGATAGNCATTAGAAATGCAATTCTGTTGAATAATACTGTTTCTGAACAGCCACCATCTTCATCAGATCAGCTGTCCCTGACTGAAAAAGTCCATCAGGATTGGACCTGTTGGTTGATATTCCCTCGGAGAAGGAGAGAATGGGGAGAGCTGTTAGACCCTCACCTAAAATTCCCACACCCCTCCCAGCCATCTGTATGTGGTTCTGTAATGCTGCCAGCCTCCTCCGGTGTTAAGAGTATAAAGGCTGGGGGAGGTTNACTGGAGAAGGGGTCCATTAGGGTGGCTATCGTACATGTCGGGTGGAGACTTTTCAGCCAGTGACCCTTCACCAGTGTTCTGTAAAGAAGACCAATAAACTCATTGGTACCCAAGGTGAAATGTGGTGCAGTTATACTTTGGTTTGTTCCTGGGATCTTGTGAGGAGGGAATAGACATTGTTTGTGTCTCCCAAGGGAAGATTTGCACAAGAAATCCCAGTAGAGCGCCCTTTAAACTCTCCCCGGTTCCACAGGCTGTCCTTATTTAGTGGGTGGTGCTGAACCCTCTGCAGAGAAATGCAGCACAGAAGCAGTGTCTAGTTCATGGGAAACGTTGCTTGGCTTCCCACAGTCCAGTGTCTGAGGTCGAATCTTGGGTGGCCACAGGAGAAGGAACAGCATCTTTTAATCCCATGCAAGTCTGGCTTGAATCCCAGCCTGCCTTGATTCTGTCTTTGGACAAGTGACTTCGGCAATCTGAACTTCCATCTTCTCCTTCAAGTAATNTGTCTTCATGGGGTTCGGGGGAAGTCCATAGGTACAGAGGCTGGTTGGTGCACTGTGTGGTTCCCAGATGACAGTTGATGAGGGCCAATTGTTCCCCTGTCTCTTATACACATCTAGATGTGTATAAGAGACAGCTCTCCCTCCGTCCCTTCCTTCCTCCCTTCCTTCCTTTCTTCTTTCCTTCTTTCCTCTCACCTCCCTCTCTTCCTATCATATAAAGAAAAGTGCACCAGGGTTGTTTATTGACTGTGGGAATAATTTCATTTCCTTGTTGATACTAGAGCTAAAGTCACAGCTTGAGGAAAGGAGATGAGGGGATGGGTTTCAGGGCACCTTGCATCACTTCATAGCTGGCATCACTTGGTAGTCAAGTTGAATGTTTGCAATGTTAGTTTCAGTTGTCTTCTAGATGATAAATGGAGATTTCAAGACCTCATAGTATGAGCCAGAGGCCCACAACTGTGCACCCATTCAACAGCATCATTCTTCTCAAGCTCAGGGTACCAGAGACCCAGGCTGTGACAACACAGANGTGACAGAGAGAAGGGGAATGTATGAAACATTAGGCTTTGAAAAGTTCTGACTTCCAAGTGGCCACTGAAGGGACGGGCTGGGTGGTGACCAGAGCAGAACCACAGAGTATTGTGATCCTCCAGAGACTGAAGGCAATGGGAGAAGCAGCTCCTACTGTGGGTGAGGGTGTCCGGAGGGTGTGCGTGTGTGTTGAAAAAACAATAAAAATTAAACTTTATTTAGACTATGGTAACGAGAAAGAGATTGTTCTGTGTGAAGACACTTGAGTGTAGGAGGAGACGGATACTGAGTAATGCCAGATGTGCTGAGGAAAACATGTGAATGAAATGTGTGTTTGAAATGCTTCTCTATTTTTTGCCTTCAAATCAGCAAGGCAGGGGCAGTACACATAAAAAAATAACCCAAACTAGAATATTGTCACATAAAATAAGAAAGGGTCATAGCAGTAAACAAAACAAGGCTCCACAAATAATTTAAAATATATAAACAAGAGTAAATATATTACTACTACTATTAAAAGACAGAAAGTTTTCAAATACTGTTACATGCTTACAAGNTACATATCTAAAACAAAGACATATGGAAGAATTAAAAATAAAGAATAGGAAAAGATATGCCAGATATATACAAAGAAAGTTAACCCAGGGGTGTTGTTATTAGTAAAAATAATTTTAAGAACAAGTCTTTTAATAGCATTCAATAGAGATAGCAAACAAAGGCATCATGTCAAGAAGGTGAAACAGCAAGGGACTCATAGATGCTAACAACACAGCCTATAATTATACAAAAACTAACAGAATAAAAGAGAGTGTGAGGTATTAGAGGATATTTCATATAGCTTAATGTGCCAGAATCTTGAATGGGCCCAGGTGATTTTAATTATGATGTCCCAAGCTTGTACACTAATGTCAAGAAAACACTGTACCCAAGCTGTAGAGTTTCCTAGTTGGCTTTAACTATCAATTTGAAATAACCTAGAGTCACCTGAAAAAGGGTTCAATTGAAGGATGCCCAGGTAATTTTGGCATGTGGGCGTGTCTACGGAGGATTGCCTTGATTGTTAATTGATGTAGAAGGGGCCAGCCCACTGTGAGTGGTGTCATTCTCTGAGCAAGAGGTCTTGGGCTCTCTAAGAAAGCTAGGTAAGCATGGGTCTGGGATTGAGCCAGCAAGCAGCATTCCTCCATGGCTTCTGCTTCAAGTTCTTGCTTAAGTTCCTGCCCTGACTTCCCTCAGTGATGGCCTTGACCTGGAAGTGGTCAAGGTTGCTTTTGGTCAGTGTTTTTATCACAGCGANAGCAAGGAAACCAGCACNGAAACCAGCACAGAGGTGTTGATAGTCTTCAAGCACATGTGGAACACGTAGAAAAACTGTGTTCTGGTTACAAGATACATTTGTAACAGGATATGGTAAAAGCTAGTTTCAAAGCCATTACAGTAAAATTAGAAATAAAGATGAAAAGATAGAACCATGAACAGCCACACATTTTTAAACTATGTACTCTTAATTAATCCATGTGTTAAAAGGAAATGATATGGGGGCTGGAGAGATGGCTCAGTGGTTAAAAGCCCTCACTGCTCATGCAGANGACCTGGATTCACTTCCCAGCACCCATGCGGTGGCTCACAACCATCTGTAAGTCCAGTTCCATAGGATTCCACACCCTCTTCTGGCTTCTGAGGGCATTGCATATACATAAGGTGTGTATGAAATTAGGGTTTTTTCGTTATTTTTTATTGAAAATTTATACAACATGCTCTGATTACAGTTTCCCCTCCCCATCTCCTCCTAGATCCTGCCTCACCACCCATCCAACTCCATACCTTCTTTTTTCTCTTTAGAAAACATATAGGAAAAACAAATAAGCAAATAAATCAGAATTAAACAAAACCAAAACCAGCAAAAATACACAAGAAACACAAAACAGGCATACATACATAAATACAGATGTTCACACACAAAACCAAGACCCATAAAAACACAAAATCNGAAAACATAATATACAAGCAAAAGGCTAGTAAGATAAAAATTGCCCAAACATGGCAATACAAGACAAATATAATCTACAAAGACACAATTGATTTGCTTTGTGTTGGTCATTACTACTGTGCATGGGGCCTACCCTTAACTGTGGTTTGTATATTTAGTGAGACTCCATTGGAATAAAACTTGATTTTTCCTTTGCAAACGGTTGTCACTCAGGGTTAAGGATGGGAGATCCCCTTACGTCACCATTTTACTCAGTATTGTACAAAGGTACCAGCAAGGTGGGAGGGAATGAAACTCTCATTTTGGAGAATCAAGGAGAACCTGGAGACACACAGTAGAACTAACAAGAGATTCCTCAGGGCTCTCTGAGTATAGAGGAAGTCCAGTAAAACCAACAATAGTTTGTGCTATAGTAGGAAGCAGTGAGAACATGTAATAGAAGAGCATGGGATTTGTAAGAGCAACACAAGTCAGGGCACAAAGAACAATGACAATAAAAACATGTCAGCTTGTGCAGAAACTGTATCATGGTGTCAAAGAACATCCAAAAAATTTGCATAAANGAAAAGTGATATTAGACTCATTGATAGAAAAATTCAATGTTATTAACATGCTAAAATACTTTAAAATTAATGTATAAGTTCAATGTAGTTCTAGTAAAAATCCTAAGAGGATATTTTTATGGAACTTGACAAGCTGATATTAAAATAAATTGGGAATATTAAAGGGCCAGAATAGCAAAGANGACTTTGAGGAGTAACATAAGAAGATTCATTCTGTCAGATATCAGGACTCATTACAAGGAGGGTGATTAGAATGCCTGATCTTTCCTGATATATTTGGACTCTGTTCACAGTGCTCTCTNTGCCAACCAGCAATGTGAGAATTAGCCCTAGCTCTTGGTCCTTCTCCCTCTCCCTCCTTGCCCCTCTTCCTCCCTCCTCCCCTCCCCCCATCTCTCTCATCTTGCTTCCCTACTGTCAAGGCATCTTTCTAACTCTGTCTTCAAAATAAATCCNGGGGCCTGGGGAGATGCTCAGTCAGTAACCTGCTTGTCTTGCCATCAAGAGGCCTGAGTTCAGATCATCAGAATCCCTATAAAAGTCAGGTGTGGTGGTGCAGGTCTGTAAGCCCAGCACTGGGGAGGCAGAGGTTGGTAGACCCCTATAGATCCTTGGCCAGCTAGCCTAGCCCAATCCATGAGCTCCAGGTTCAGTAAGAGATCCTGTCTCAAAAAATTAAGGTGGAGGGCAACTGAGGAAGACACTTGATGTCAACATCTGGCCTCATACACGTGGACACACATATGATATGTATGCATACAAACTATACAAATACATATATTAATGTATATATTATATACAGATACAGAATATATTTGTATGCATGTATGTGTATATGTGTGTGTATATGTATAGATATTCCTTTTGACTATCTCTGCCACTGACTTGTCTCCATAACCAGAATCTCCCACCTGATCGACAACTGCCTATTCTCAGTTTCTGTTTGTCCTGTCTGTTCTATATAGAGAACAGCCACAGAATCCTAGCAAGACAACAGTTTTACCATGCCATCTCCTGCTCAGCACTCACCAGCATCTGCCTCTCTCTCTCAGGTCAAATTCTAGAAGCCTTACATTGTCTCTTAGNGCCCTACCTGCTCTGCCTCACCTGCTTGGGTGAGGGTTACTTCACTCAGGTCACATGGCGTCCTTCAGTGTGACAGACTCTTGCTGGTACTTCATTGTCCCACTGCCATGGCATCTTTGTTTGAAGTCAGCATCCCTTTAGGACTCCCTTTGAACACTGTTAATTTGTCCTCTCCCTTCACTCCTTATCTCTCTGATAGTGTTCTATTTTTCTTACTTTTTAAAGTTCTTTTTTGGTCTCTCTGCATCATCTATGTATTGATTCTTATGTTTGTATTTATTCACTGAAATCTGTACCCTAGACAAAGGTAAGATCATGTCTATTTCTTTGTTCAAGTACTCCAAGTGCTCAGAACACTTCTGGTGTCTAGCAGACACTGCATAAATAGTCATTGAATACATGAATGAACAAGAGTGTAGTATGGGTGCCAGGACAGACAGATGAATGGAATACAACAGAGACCCCTGAGAGAAAGCTATACCTATTGATGTTTGGTGTAGGGGAGAAGGGGATTGACTATTTAGTAAATAACTATTGATTTGGGATATTTGCTCTCCATATTTAAAAAAAATGAAATTGAA
Source organism: Neotoma lepida (assembly GCA_001675575.1). Taxonomy (NCBI): domain Eukaryota; kingdom Metazoa; phylum Chordata; class Mammalia; order Rodentia; family Cricetidae; genus Neotoma; species Neotoma lepida. The sequence goes on along the minus strand of LZPO01027401.1, from coordinate 113,520 downwards.
TTCCTACTGTGTACAAATATCCCATAACACTNTTCTTTACACCTCACACAAAATTTACCTCTAGATAGTCTAGTAAGTAAGATGAAGAGGAAACGTAGCTCTCTTGTTTAAGTGCACATGTACGACTACATACACTCAAAACCAAGTAGTAGAATGTTTGATTATGCTNGATCCAGTAAACTCAAGCATTATTTTAATCCCCCAAGGCATTATTTCTGGCACATGCAGCTCCTCAGGGGACATTGCCTAGCTGGAGCCTGACTATCCTCCCCACCAGGGGTCATTTCTTGTTCCTTATTAAATATTAGGAAATTGACTGTCTTTTTACCTGTAGTTGATGTTTTGCTTATATATTAGTTACTTTTCTATTGTTGTGATAAGACATCAAGACCAGGGCAACCTATAGAAGGAAAGGCTTATTTGAGTTTCTGGTTCCAGAGAGATAAAAGTCCANCACTGTTGCACCTCCTAAACCTCCCACACAGCTGGTGAGTAACTTGAGGACCAAGTATTTGAGTGCCTGACACAACGGGGAATATTCTCATTCAAACCACCACCTCCCACTCCCTGGCCCCCGTGTTCTCATGGCCATCTCACAGTGCAAATGCATTCAGTTCAATTCCAAAAGTCCCCAGTCCTTCACAATATCAACATTGTTTAAAAGTCTAAAATCCAGTCTCTTTTGAGACTCAAGACAGTCTCTTAATTATAAGCCTATGTGAAATAAAAAAGAAAATTACATACTTCTAACATATAATGGCACAAAATATACCTTACTATTCCAAAAGAGAGGNGTGGGGGCATNGTGAAGAAATCCTGGACCAAAGTAACGTGGAACCTCTGAAGGGCAAGCTTCAAATCCTGTAGCTCCACATCCAGCGTCAAAAGCCTTACATGACTCCACCCTGCTAGCTCTGCTGCCTGCAGCAAGCACTCTGGGGCTGTTTCCACTCCCTGCCTGCAGCTCTCTTTGGCAAATATCCCAGGGCTCTGGCATCTCAAACATCTTGGGGTCTTCAAGGCAATCCGGGTTTTGCTTTCACAGCTTCAAGCAGGAGCCTTGCTGGGCCTCCACGTAGAGACTCCTCCCCTGCCACATGCCTGGGCTCAGCGGCTCTCCTTAACCATGGAGGAAAATTCTGCAACCACTTTACATGTGTCCTTCATGTCTCTAAAGCCAGAAGCATGTGGACAACACTGCCAAGTTTAGCTGCTTGCTTGGGATGGAGCCTGGCCCCCTTAAATCACATTTACAGCCATTTTCCTTTGCTGTTGCTATTTAGGAGCAGAAATATTCCTCAGGCCTTTCCTTTTTACAAGTTAGAAGCTGAGCTAGATGAAGTCTTGCCCCAAGGGTACCCCTCCCTTTATTGCCATGCAGATCAGGCCTCTCTTGACCCCCTTGTCTGCAAGCCTTGGCTGCAACTTTAAGATTCCTGGTTCTCTTTTTCTTATTGAACTGTATATTTTGTATTTCTTTTAGTCCCACTTGCTCTTTTTCATTGTAGATCTACATGAGAGTGATTATTAACCATGTGATGGAGTCAATATTAGGCTTTCTTGATATTTCCTCCACCAAAGAAATTAGTAAGCTACTCAGGCAAGTTCTTAGAATAAGAGAGATGGCGGTCAAATGGCCTTTTAAAATGTACTGCTTGTGGAAGTCCATGGCACCCTGTGCACTGGCACTGTTAGTCATACAGTGCAGCACTGTTTTATTCACAGAGCCCCAGAGATGTTAGACCCTCTATGGTCAGTGTCCTCAGCTCAGTATGAACTCCTTGTACCTCACGGGGCTGCTCAACTCCCATTTTCTGTCTCCAGCCATGCCCTGTTGTCATGCCCTGTTGTCTCTGCTAAGCCAGGGCACTGCAAGAAAACCAGTTTACCAGTGACCCCATGTGCCACNGACACGGACACCCTATTTTAAAGATGCTCAGTACATTTTATATTTACTACCAGCAACCAGTTCACTCGACAACAGGAAAGATGATATTATAGCAGACACTCGAGGGACACATACTCTCATGCTGTCATTACGTGTTCTGCTTTTTAAAAAATGGTGATGTTTTACATTTTTAAACTAATAGGAGTCTACTACAGGAAAAATGTTTTTTTTTTCAGCACAGGATTTCACTCTGTAGCCTAGGCTGGCCCTGAAGTTGCAGCAAATCTTGCTACCCCAGCCTTTGCTGTGCTGAGATTACTGGTGTGAGCCACCACACCCAGAGACAGAAAATTCTGAAAAATAAAAAGAAGCCCTTTTTACATATGTCACTCTGATAAANCCATGGTTACAAATTTAGTATATTTCTTTCCAGTCTATTTTGGTATGATTATTTCTTTATAGTTATAATAAAAGCATGCATATAATTGTGTTTTTCCTTTTTAATTTAGCTGTAGATAATTATGATATAATCATATACATGCAGTACTATCAACATAATGGTAATTTTTACTGCATTGAATTTCATTATTTTGATTTATCACTGTTGAAAGCTATTAACCTATTTTTGTTAGATTTCTGCTCCCATTTTAATAGTAGAATATTTCTGAATACTGTAGAACTTTCTGTCCATCATCTTTTTTAGTTACCATGTTGCTTTTAATTTTTTAGAAGTACAGTATTAGCAAATATTAAGAATGTCATAAAGTATATATTCTTATAGTCCCATCTGAAGTCTAGCTAGTGGAGAACTTCTGCTCCAAAGGCATGTGTCCGTCCATCCTCTTGTTTTACCTAGAACTTAGTGTGTTGATTTGNATAAAAAATGTTCCCCAGAGACTTAGTTCTTTGAANGCTTGCTCCCCAGTACCTGGTGCTGTTTGTGGAGGTTCTGGAACTTTCAGGAGGCGCAGCCTTGCTGGAGGAAGTACATCACTGGAGAGGGCTTTGAGGGTTTATATCCTCACCCCACTTCCAGTCCTTCGTGACTTCCTGTGTATGGTTGAAATATATCTCATCTTCCTGTGTCTGCTGCCACGCCTTCCCTACCATTGCAGATTCATCGCTCTTTAGAAATGTAAGCCAAAAGGGACTCTTCCTTAAGTTACCCTTGGTCATGGTGTTTTATCACAGCAACAAAAAAGTAACCAATACAATCATATATGACTTATTGAAGGNGTATAAAACTTGGGAGACAGAGCAGTCTTGCTTATGTATGTGTGGAAATGTGTCAGAGAGAAGCAGGCTTCCTAAGCAGCTGGGGATCTTCCCATAGAAGGTGGAGGTCCTGTGTCGGTGCAATGCAGCCTTTATCATGTGTGCATGTGTGCGTATGTGCTTTGNAGAGGCCAGTCTTGGTTTGCATCAGATGGCCAAAGGGATCTAGTGGCTGCTGGTCTAAACGTGGTGANAGTGGGTTGAGTTTGTTGGTTGCTTGTAGTTTCTTAGCTGCCCTGCCCCTGCTTCCCAACCCCTCACTCATTTGCTAAGTAATAGAAGTCACAAAATTTTACTTTTGCAGTGAGCCTTGCTTTATCACTTGCAAATTTGTTGTGACTTAATTTTTTTTAAGCTGAACATATATATCTGTGAAATTGTTCATTGGCAATAACTGCCTCATCTTCATTGATCTTGTATGTTTCCCCATTTTAATCAACGCAGACTTACACATCTTTGTTACAATGATCCTGAGGCTGACCATTACATAAATTTCTATTAGCTTATGAAGTAATGTGGAAATATTCTTAAAATAGTTACCCTTTTACTATGTTATTTGGAAAAGTGTATTTTTTGCTATCTTTAAATTATTTTGAGGAGTTTTAAAATGGTCACTTGTTGTTCGTGTGTGTGTGTGTGTGTGTGTGTGTGTGTGTGTGTGTGTGT
>LZPO01027401.1:80931-102804 GCA_001675575.1 Neotoma lepida | reverse complement strand
GCATGCCATTGTCTCCCTCCATTGATTCTAATTGAGCTATTCAGAGTCCTCAATGCCCTGGTAGAGAATTACTCTTATATTTTGTAATAACAACCATGCAGATGAAAATATGAAAAGGCATTCTGCAATGGGTAAGCACTTCGGGTTAATTTCGGCACATTAGCCAAACNTGCAAACTCCACATTGCTGGTGAAGGAGCCTCGGCTGTGCATTCACTGGGTGAGGCCTTCTCATATTTTGCTTACAGATGTTCTGAACAATGCCATGTTTATCATTTTAGTCAAAGCCTTTTTAAGTCTACTCAGCCAAGTGGCACCAGAACCAAAAGCAAAAAAGGGGCCAGGCCACTCTCCCGCCTCGGAGCTCATATGGTCACCAGAACAGCCTGAGGCTTATGCACAGCAGCAGACAAACTGCCCTACAGAGGTGCCCAGTGGGAGCTAGGTCTGCAAGCAGCTGAGAATGGCAGTTTTTCTGTGACCTGGCAGTGGTGTTTGTCCGCAAGGCACCCTNCCCAGCCTGGTTCCTCTCTTGTAAAGCAGGAGTGAAACTACTTTCTGAAGCCAGCNCAGTGGTGGTTAAGTTCTTTTAAATTTTATTTTTATTTTATCAATGTTTTGTGTGCTGTGTACATGAGAGTATCTGTGGTGCATGTGCCTGGGTGTGCANGTGAGGAGGACGTCAGGTGTCCTGTCCTATTGTTTTCTGCCTTATTCCATTGAGACAGGNTCTCTCACTGAACCTGGGGCTCATCGAATGTGCTAGGCCAGCCAGCTCCAGTCTCCACTTGTCTCTGTCCCAAAGTGCTGGCGTGATGGGTGTGCTCAGCCATGCTCAGCGTGTCTGTGTGTGCTGGGAACCTGAACTCAGGTCCTCACCCTTGCACAGTGAGTGTTCTTACCCACGGAGCCATCTCTCCAGCTCCCTGATTTCTTATTGAAAATAAAATTATTTCAGAGCTGGGAGATGACTCAGTGGATAACAATGCTTGTCACCAAGCCTGATGACTTTCCCTGGAACACACATGGAGGAAAAAGAAAACCAACTCACATAAGTTGCCCTCAGGCCTCCACATGCCTTCCATAAGTTAAATAAATAAATGCAAAAATATTTTAAAAGGAAAATATTTAAAATCAAAATTGTCTTAGAAAATCTGGGACTTGCCCTGGAGGCAAGAAAGCTGAATAGGTATAGATATAGATATAGATATAGATATAGGTATAGATATAGGCATTGGTATAGGCATAGGCATTGGTATAGGTATAGGCATCGGCATAGGCATTGGTATAGGTATAGGCATCAGTACAGGCATAGGCATAGGTGTAGGCATTAGTATAGGTGTAGGCATAGGCATAAGCATAGGTATAGATATAGGTATAGGCATAGGTGTAGGTATGGGCATAGGTATAGGCATAGGTGTAGGCATAGGCATAGGTCACAGTACATGGCTTGGCAGACTGAGTCAGCCTCTGCCTATGCATATGGCCTGACACCTGAACCCTGGTTTCTCTCACCCACTTCTGGGCTCTCATCTTTCTCACCCTTTCCCAAGTACCTTTAACCGTCTCCTGAAGCTTCAGAGCTCCAGCTGAACATTAAGTCAGCCTTTCTCTCTGTGTGTAAAGCGCTCAGTGTGTCTTTTCAGTTCACGGTAATTTCTGCAGTGTTTGGGTGGNNGTGCCGAGGCTGTGATTCTTCCGGGAGTTAAGGGCTCCATTCTCCAAAGGAGGGAGGCGCCGGAGCAGAGCTCATCAGGTAATGGAAAACTCCTCAATCCCTCTCAGACTGCATTCAGTCTCTCAGTGCATAGTCAGCCTCATTGTACCTTTGTCAATGCCATCAAGGGAAATTACCAAGTTATTGACACATCTCCCCACATGCAAGANTCTTGGTGTTCACTCCTGCAACAGGCAATTTGATGGCTTTTTGTCCCCCTTATTTGAGACATAAAATTGGGCCTTGAACTTGTCACAGACAAATGGAAATGCTTTTTCTCTCTCTGAAAAACAAGGAGGAAGGAAGTTCAGAGGCCAGGGAGCCTTAACTCACAGTTGTAACCCCCAGGACCTCTAACCCTGTGCACCAACTGTTTAGTGAATAATCCCATTGCCCAGATGACTGCATCATATGTAGAGGAGGAAAATATGGTTTATTCTGTTTGAAACCTAGTCACCCCTAACAATAAACTTGGCTCCATTATAAGTGGCATCCTTCTAGGCTATCTGTCTTCTTAGGCTTAGGCCATGGGCATATCACAGCATTTCAGGCCCGGAAGGGGTTTTAACTGACTCCTAGTCTGGTGGTTTTCAAAGTAGGGGACCACAGCATCAGGCTCCAGAAAGCTGCTGTGTGGTTTCTACCCTAGTATGTGCCCTAGATGGATTTAAGCTACATACAAACTACCACAATTTGGCCCTCACTGTATGTTAGAGTCCTGCTGGATATTCTGTTTAAATTGGCTCTTTAAAATGATTGGCGTATACAGAGACTCCTTGTTTTGTTAATTGGGGAAACTGAGGCAGAGAGACAGTGAGTGATCTAACAGTGAGTTTGGCNGAGAAGGGCTGACAGCTCACTTCACTTCCCAGATCACAGCTTTGCAGAGTCCTGAGAGGATTTTAAACACTTTATTCTGTCTTGTTAGGTGAGACCTGCCATCAGGGCTCTAGAGTGGAAGGGACTTTCAAGTTTGCAGTGTCAGGAGCTTAAGGCATTGGTATTTTTATCAGTTGGTCCTTGCCCCATCTTTCTGTTAGGCTGGATTCCCCTCTCCCTAAAATTTATGATAGGCATTCTCCCTAATATGTATGGCATACATCCCAAGACTCCCCATGGATGCTGGAAACTGCAGCTGATACTGAGACCTGCATGTTGTAAAAAAAACCACAGTTCTCATCTTAAAGAGAATAAGAGACAGTTTATTCTGGAGCCATTATTAGTGACCATGGCCTAGGAACACAGATTTAGGTTACCCCAAATTCTATGCTCTATTGTGGAAGCAGTTTCACAGGATTTTTATAGTTTTGCAGACTGAAGGCAGTCATAAANCAACTTTAAAATACATCAGTGGGTACACCAGAGAGGAGGGTACAACAAGATGAGGGGAGCTGTCTTATAGGCCCAAGATGTTCTCTGATGACGTTTTTAACTCTTAGATTCATGGAAGCTAGTGCTCTGCTAAGTTTGTTTTTTTCTTCATTATCACGAGGTATTAGTTCAGAAACAGAGTGGGGCTGTTCCACAGGGCTAAAACTAGCCCAAGATAAAGTAATTAGCCTCTGAATCTACACGGTTCTAACCTCTCCACAACACTGAGAGCCCAGTGGCCCTTCAGTCTCTGCAGGCAAAAGTGCTTCTTCTGGGAGGTTTTGTTCACAGCCAGACACAGCTTGTGTTCAGCAATCTTTGTTCATATGCCCTATGCTCTCAGTGCATATAGATTGGTGGTAGAATTCCATTTATAAACTAGGCACANCAAGAAAGAAATGCCTCAAAACAGGACCCTCAAGATAATACAGCGCAGTTAAGTTGTGTGAATGAGGGCTCCCGGGCACTCTGTCTCCCTCCCCTCTTTTCCCCCACATCATACTATACTCACCCTCCTTGTTTCTCTCACTCTCCCCCCACATCCCCCACCTATTTTACCATACTCACCCTGATTGTTCTCTCTTTCTCCTCTTCCCTTCCCCCCATCTTACTATCCTCACCTTCTTTTGTCGTCTTGACCCTGGAAACGGAAACCACAGGTCACCCCCATGGACAAGGGCCAGCTGCTCTGGGCTTCCCAGTGGACAGTGCTCATGACCAGAGTGTGCTTTTCATGCCGGCTGCTGCAGCTGGAAGTGAAGCTGAGGGCCTGACTGAAGGTCTTGNGAGGGAGCGCCTCCTCACTTCATCCCTTCAGCCCCACCCTTTCCCAGCTGGCTTCTGCCAGCAGAGCCTAAGCACCTGACCTGGAAGAGTGCCCCTCACAGCTGCTTCAGCTCTGCCGATAGGCAAAGCCACCAGGCTAAGAAAAGCCCACCTTCCCTCTATGCTGCATGTCCTTGTCATTCCCCACATCCTTCTTCCACGGACTCTAGCAGTTATGNGGTCTCCTTGTGTCATAGACATAAGGTTCTGCAATGCCTAAGGAACTCAAAGCTGAAACAAAATTGACCCACTTTCTCCAAACAGTTTACTAGAAATATTTAGAATTTTGCTAAAATACTCTAATCCAGTGTGAATGTTGGAGAAAAGGAGAATTTTCCTGTAATTTCAAAGAACTGAAGGCTAGCANACACCATGTAAGAGGCACCAGGAGGTTGTCCTTGGGTGGCAAAGGAGGTTGATGACTTTTTCCTCACTGGACCCATGGCCCAGAGACACCAATTATGCATCCCCTCATGACCTTGAGATTTTTGACCTTTTCTGGCTGGCTTGGTTAGCTGACCCACCTCTTTCTTTTAAATAATTTAAATCCTTGCTAGGGCACAGGTCAGAAGTCACCAGGCCAGCAGACTAAGTAGTTAAGCATGTCTGATACTTTTGTATCTCTGAAGGTACCCTCCCAATGGGCCATTGAAATGGAAAATAAATGGAAAGAAATGATTACTGATGCAGCCTTTATAACCAGTCCAAACTGGACAGGGGCTGTTCATTCATTGTCTCAGGATTATATTCTCAAAGATTTAGAAGGGAGATTAAGAGGAAGCTGCTAGGTTAAGCACTTCTTAAAATGTAATTGCAAAAGCCACTGATGGATAGGCCTGCCCTGAACTTTTCACATGACATGTAATGGGGCCATAATGTCACATGAGACGATAACCTTGCTGTGGCGGGAGCCAGCTTCTCTGGCGATTTTTATGTGATGACCTGGGTCTTAATTACTTCCAAATGACTAACAGTTTTTACAGCCTTAGAATAGGGTTTCTTTGTTGTTGTTCTCTGTAAGTTATATTAAAAATACATATCTGGGTCAATGACTGTCACACCTTTGGAGCAAAAATTACCTGAGGGACTCTTGCAAACACCCGGTCACCCACTGTGCCAGGGAAGCAAGCATCCAGGCAGCTGAGTGGCCCCTGGAGGGGTCATGGTCATTTACCAGTGTCTACCTCCCACTGGACTGGAGCTACAATTCTCAGGTTCCCCTCAGCTGGCAGAGAAGCCTCACCCAGTGCATCTCAGCCTCTAACCTATTAATGAAAGCCATTAATTTCTTTTCAAGGTAACTGGAATTTTGAAAAATGCCTGTCAAACATAGCCAGGGCTCTGGAGCCACTTGGATGACCCTGATCCACAGAAATGAGGAATTTCTTTTTCTTTGTCTAGTCACTTCCTAGAACTCATCTCTCCTGTTTTTTTTTGTTTGTTTGTTTTATGTGTGGACATGTGTGTGCTCATGTATGTTTATGAATGTACAGGGAGGCCAGAGGACAACCTTGGGTGTCATCTCCAGGCACCATCCACCTCCTTTAAGTCAGTCTCTCTCATCAGTGAGGTTAATTAATGGTTGGCCATTGAGCCCAATGGATCTCTCTTTCTTTACCTCTGAATGCTGGGATTACAAGCATGTGCCACCATGCCTGGCTTTTTCGTGTGGGTTCTGTGGATTGACCGCGTGTCCTCATGCTTCTGTGTCCAGCACTTTACCAACTGAGTGGTCTCTCATTCCCCAGCCCCCAGATGAGTTTTAAAAGTTAAATGACGCATCAGAATCTTTTCTGTGGATGAAAATTTTACTTATTAGTGTTATGCCCAGATCGCGAGGATCCCCAAAAGACCACCACAGAGACCGAATCTCGTATGTAAAAGCAAAGAGCCTTTATTTTCAAGCTCCGGGGCTTGGTCTGTCTGTCTGTCTGTCCCATGCAGCAGTGAGAGCAGAGAGCCCTGAGCCAGGCAGGGTAGGGTTTTTATCATAGCAGAGGTTGGGGTGAGGGGATTTCCAGGGTTCAGGACCCTGATTGGCTAACATTTGTCTAGGGGTATATGTAAAACAGAAAATAGGTGTGTGCTAGACTCAGGGACATCTGGCCACCTTGTCTAATGATTGGAATGTTTGGGATATTGGGTACTTCCCCATCCCTGGGTGGATCCCTGGGTGGTGTCAGCTTATGGCTTTTCCTGGATCTGGGTGTTGCCTGCCAGTAAGCCTGTCACAGAAGCTGTGTCTGGGCCCCTAAGCCTGTCATGGCAGCTGTGTGGTCAAGCTGTTTTGGGGCCCCTCCACAATTAGCCCAGGATAAAACTATGTCCGTGACGCTCCAGCTGGAAGGCGGGTCTTTGTTCCACACTGTCCTTGTCATTCTGGCCACAGATGATTCCCAAGGACCCAGAAGGAGTCTACTTTGTCCATTAGCACAGGGCCAAAAGACCACCACGCTCTGGGCTGAAATACTGGGGGACCAGGTGGCCTTCCACACAGCAACACCCATTGGTGTTCCGTGTTGGGAAGGACGATCAATGAAAGAAGGTCACACCAGGATACATTTAGGCTTGTGGTAGCAGGGAGGAACAGTCTCTGTGAACTGAACCTTGAACAGTCGTGCAAAGGTTATTTATTGATTGTTACACAAAAGTTGTTTTTGGGCAAAACAAGTAAGTTCCTTATACNAAAGCCCCTGATCTAATTTATATGTTTTGTGAAGGAAATCATCACACTTCTGCAACTTTAGTCCTTTTTGTATACTGTTTGCAGTACCTGAAAATGCAAGGTGTTCCAGGTGTGCAGGACAGTCTTGTGATGAGAGTCGTGCAAAGGCTGTAGAGCTCCCTCGGAAAAACAACTCTATAGATAACAGAAAACAATCACTGCTTCCACAGTGATCTCTTCAGGGTCAAAGTACTTCTAGAAAACTATTCATTATGATGTTTACCTAGATGCAATGAAAACAACTATTTCATTCTAATGTTTACCCTAGATACAAGAATTCTACTAGAATTCCACTACAGTACTCAGTGCTTACAAATGGGAGGCTGGGCAGAGAGAAAGCCCGGGACCACACTGGAAGGCTTGTACACAAAGCAGTGACATTTGCATGAGTTCCAGGTCTTTCACACAAGTGGCAGGGATCTCCAGTGACCTGGGCCCATCTGTGAGCCTATGTGCTTTGAAGCTGTGCTCACTAACAGTCCTGGACATAGAGACATGTCAACTACTGTAATACCAGTGATGTCAGTGGACCTGTCTTGCCCTAGGAAGGTTGACAAAAGGGCCTGAACCTGAGTTTTTTTTGTGCACAAAGAAAAACAACAACAACAACAACAACAAACCACCTTACCCCCTTTATCTTGTTTAAGACTTGTTTGGCTGTATTTGATACTTTGAAATGTTTTAGGGACAATTACTTGTCCCCAGTGAGACAGGTTTTAAAATGGACAAAGCTAGTGGGAGTAGAAGCCAAAAGTATCTACACGAGTTGGGGTTTATCTTAAAATTTTTTAAGTTAATAAACTTCTTTTCGAGCAATTGAAGGATCATATCAAATTGAATGGGAAGTATAAAGACTTCCTATGTGCTCTCCGCCTTCATACACCTACCAGCACCCCATTTTCTACATCCTGCTCCAGAAGGCTGCATGTGTTGCCATGGATACATCTACCCAGATAGGATACATTAAGCTTCCTCTCAGCGCCACACATTCTGTAGGTTAGATAAATGTGTAATGGCTTATCCCACCAAGGCAGCATTGCACTGGATGGTTTCACAGCCCTGAAAACCTGGGCTCTGTCTCTTCAGTCCCCCGCCCCTACTCCTTGACAACCATCAAACTGCACTTGATCCTATCTCTGTGGGCTTGCCTTTTCCAGAATGTCCTAAAGAAGGAGGCATGCAGCGTGCAGGCNTTTCAGCTTGGCTTCCTTTCCTTAGGAATGTGCATTGGAAGTTCCTCTGTGGGGCTGGGATTTTCATCAACTGGACATAAGCTAGACTTACTGGGAAGAGGGAACCTCGGCTGAGGGATTACCTCCATCAGACTAGCCTGTAGGCAAATCTGTGGGGGTACTTTCTTGGTTAAGGACTGATGTGGGAGCACCTGGCTCACTGTGGGTGGTGCCATCCCTGGGCAGGTGGGCCTGAGCTGTATAAGAAAGTGATCTGAGCAAGCTATGAGGAGCAAGCCAGTAAGCACTAGCACTGTTCCTCCCTGGTCTCTGTTTTAGTTCTTGTCTCGAGGTTCCTTCCCAACTTTTCCCTCAGTGATGGACTGTTACCTGGAAGTATAAGATAAAGTGAACACTTTCTTCCTCAAGTTGTTTTTGGTCAGTGCCTTATCATAGCAACAGAGAAACAAAGTAGGACATCCTCCATGAATTTTCATGGCTCAGCTAATGCCCGCCTTTTCAGTGCTTAATAATATTTTATTTTCTGGATATACTGCAGTTTGTTTATACATCATGGGGAACTGTTCACCACTAGCTATGCCTCTGAATTTCTGTTGCCTATATGGAGCAACATAATTTTATTATCTAATTTAATTGTAAAAGCTTCTGATGGATAAGCCCCCAAGGGCCTGACATGAACCAGAAAGAATTTTCCATTTGAACTGTACTTTTCCATGGGACAGACCCCTGGGACGCCTTCATCCCAGATGTCTGGAATGAACCTCTCTATTGTACAGTAAAAATTATTATCCTATGTTTACAGCAGCATTATAAACAGCTTTCAAAACCTGGATTCAATGTTGAAGGAAGGCAGTCAGCCGTTTTTCCTCCCTCTGGCTGGTTTCCCAAGGTTTTGATGAGAGATAGCATCCTATTTGGAAGAGGACTTACCTTGGTCTAGAAATCGTCTCTCAAACCTCCGACATCATCTTATTTCTCCCACTGCATGTGCCAGTGGNTCTGGTCTCTCTGGCCAGAGCAGGGCAGTAGAGGTGGGCATCAGCACATGTGGTAGAAGTTGGAGGTGAGATATGAGATTGCCACCAGCCCATCTAGGTGGCCTTTCTGTGTGAACTTGAGAAGGAAAAGGATGACTACTCTTTTTTGTGTTTCCCATGTGCTAGGCCTCACTACAAACCCCCCGCCCTCCACAGCAGCTTCTTTGGTTTTCATAACAACTCACTAGAGGAAGGGCACGTACTAGCTAATGTGGCCACTGTGAAGACAAACGCAGGACAGTGTCTGTCTAAACCACGTAATCAACAAGTGACAGGGCTAGGATTGGTACTGGCCCATCTACTGCAGGGTCTTTGTTTACCATTTTTGCTGCTCTTCTCTTAGNGAGACTGAGAAAGCACATACAGATACTATGACAAGAATTCTATGGTTGGGTAGATAGGTGTGTTCCTCCCTCCCTCAAGACAGACAAATCCAGTGCTTCACTGGGCTGGCTGGGAAGCAGACTAGTTACNAGTAAAGTCTCTATCCCATCAGTTGTCCCTTCCCTGAAGTTGAGCTGTGTCCTTTCATCTCTCTCCCAAGATACCTCTTACAGGGCCTCACACACAGTAGGCCCCTAGTCACTGTGTACCGGGCATTTGTTAGTATGCACATGCTTAAACAGGGCGGTGTCAAGGACCCAGTGGGGAACCCAGAGTGGTGACTCTTATACATACTTTTAAAGCCCGGGCCTTCAGTGATGCTTCCTAAGTATGGGGGAAAAACCAAACAAACAAACAAACAAAAACACTAGAAAATAGCTTGAGAAGAGTCCTGAGCAACAAGAGGCAAGGGCCTCCTGATGACTTCAGAGAAGTCTAGAGGAAGCCAGGCTTTGCTTGGGATAGCTCACGGTGGGTTTTGCCTTGATGGCCTGCAGTGGGCTGTCTCCTACCTTGAGAGGACAGCAATTGTACTCATCCATCTGCCGCTATGGACGCCATGAGGTCTAGTGCAACTTTTGTGGGACATGGGGCTGCATGCTAAGAAAGACAGACGAAGGGATTCAAAATTGTAGCACTCCACACCCTGCCAGCTTTTTGCTCTGGCTGCCTCACCCCTGCTGTGAGTCCTCACTGGACAGGGCTCTATTGCTTGTGGTCTTGGTTGAGCACATGGCCTTGGCTGGGCCTGTGGCCTTGACTGGGCATGTGCCTTCTGAGGAACAGAAGCTCCAGATGTGGGAGCCCTGCCTGCTTTGAGTCTGTACCACACAACCATGCCAGAGGTGAACATAACAGCTGAGTTATGAGGTTCATTTCCCAGTTTGGACTGAAAATAAACTACAAAGACAAATGGTTGCACCATAACTATAGGCTCCTTCCAAAGGCATGGCAGAGCCGAGAGCTATGCGCAGGTGAGCTAGGGATGCAAAAGATTCACCCTGTGATTTGGACCAGTTGCAACAGAATGAAATCTCCTTCGGATGACGAATTACACGTGGCAAATGAAAGCTGTGTGTCCCCACTGCGCCTGGGCCACTAGTGCAGTGTTCTGAAATGGCATCTCTCTAAATTGCTACCCATTCAGCATCCTTAATGTACATACAGCACAGGTACAAATGCTTTTAAAGATAATTCATGAATTTGTCAGATATTGTGATAACACAGAGGACCAGTTTCTGCCTTCATAAATGTGTTCATACTTTACCTAAGAAAAGACAACTTGCAGGAAAATAAAGCATAAGGTGGGTGTATAGATTTCCCATGTTACCCAACCCCTACCAACACTTACATACTTACCCTGTTCACATCTGGCATTGCTGTAGATACTTGTTTTTGCTGATAAACTAACACTAGTATGCTACTATTATTTAATGTCCTTGGTTTACATCAGGACCTACTCTGTGTGTGTGTGTGTGTGTGTGTGTGTGTGTGTGATGCTTGTGGGGGTATCTGCAATCTATGAACTTTGATCAATGTATAAGAACATTATTGACCATTATAATGCCATGAAGAATAGTGTCACTGCTCTAGAATGTTCTGTCTCTGTCTATTCATGCCCAGCCCCACAAACCTTTTGTGACTACTGACTAACTGCTAGTTATATTCTGGATTTGGGCCTTGTTGTTAGACACTGTAGTGTCTCCTTGTTTTGGTTTACAGTTCCTACTGGCATGATGTGGAATGTCTTTCTCTGTGCTTCTGTGATCTGTATATCTTCACAACTGGAAGACCAGACAGAGTGGCTCTAGAAATGTGATTTTCAAGCCTTCAAAGCAGGCTTTTTATTCCAGACTGCTGAGTGTTATCACTCATGTCTTGTTCACTTACTTCTATTGACCTGAAAATGGCTTGTATTCTTCTCTCTCTCTCTCTCTCTCTCTTCCCCCCCCTCTCCTTCTCTCCTATTGTTTGCTAACACTTCTGCCGTTTGGTTGTGGACCCTGGATGTTCTCTCTGACTTCACACTCTCTATTCCTTGGCTTTTCCATGTGTTCTCTTTATGCACAGATAGAGGTAAGAGACTTCTACCCCAGACCACCATATTTAAACCCACAGTAAACCACACATGCATCATATATGTACACTACTCAGGGAACCATGGAAATACATTGCCCAGTTTTTATAACACATTCAATGATAGAATAATAAGGTCATTAAGGGCAATCAGTATTTTGTTCCAGCCTTGATTATAGTCCTGATTATAGGTTGCTGTCTTTCTTAATATGAACATAGAAGGAATAAGTAGTGCATCTCTTCCACCTTTAATGAGGACCAGCCTAGTCCTGGGCTGCAGTAGGAAACCTTGTCCACAGCCTGATTGCATATTGTTTACCCCATTGCCTCCAGGGTAGGGTAATCATGGCTCCTGCCATTTCCTGGAGAGGACATAGGGCTTAATCATGTAATTATGCTTCTGGATGGCTGTCCCAAACAATGTGAAGCACACTCTCTGCCATACATAAGCATAGCAGAAAAGGAAAGAGAAATTTCTTTGGGTTCTTATTATGAAGACACCATGGGGGTGGGGGTTGAGGGCATGGCTGTGGTGCCTGAAGACAACAGCTCATGGACAGACAGAGTTCATTTTGGAGAGAGACAATAAAGCAGTGTAGATGTATCTGGGTTTTGCTTTTTCTCCTCTGCTTGTCCTTCCATTAGGCTCTAGCCCACAAGCAGAGTGTGACTCAGGCTGCATGCTGCACTTTTCCAGGGATGAAGCTAGTCCAGTCATCCCGGAGAAATGAGAAAGGGCNCAGTATTCAACCTGACCTGTGCTTATGGCCACAGTTCTGCACAGCAACAGAGAGCTGTAGAAATGGAAACTAGGCTCCAAGGAATAGGGTTTGCATCCTGAAAGTCCCTTACACCAGCAAGGAGTCAAAGACTGAGTCACATAGGGGCTCCCACTGCCCCTTCCTTATCTTCCAGACAAGGGAGAAGAGTGTTCTTCTGGTGTCCCCACAGGCATGTCAAGAGTGTGACCTATCCAGTCCAGTGTTCCTATTAAGGCCACATGGCCAGGCTTTCCTCATCCCTTCATTCAGAAGCACAGCTGTGGACATGTTCGGTGTATCAAGTATTGATTGGTCTTCCCTTCTCCAGGAAGCTTGCCTTATCCCACCGCCAACCCTGAGCTGAGAGTATCCCTCACATACCCCATTCCTTCAGCAGACTTTCTTCATGGCATTTACTGCACTGCAGTGACCCTTTCCTGCTGGAGTAAAAGTCTCTTCAAAGCCCTGGTGCCACATAATAAACATCGGATACATTAAACAAGCAAATGAATAGCTTCGAGGATGAGCAGGCAGCGTCATGGTAAAAGACTCCGTGGCCTCATGGAGAAGACAGCATGCCTGAGATGAGCAATTCATTTATTCATTTTCAAACAGAATGGGGCACTTCATTCTCATGTCATGAAGTCACTTTTATTGACACTTAGGAGATCTGAGTGCAATGTGTATTGCTGGGAAATGACCTCTAAAATGAGTAGAGGAGATAGCGAGAAAATTTACTCTTGGATCTGGCCATTATCCACCTGTATGTAAGTAAGTGTTGGCTTCCTGGGGTGCCCCCCTTTCTCCCCCCTAGAGTATGTTGGTCCCTCATTACACATGCTCACAGACCTGNTGGTTGCCTTTCTTACTCTAGTTCTTTCTATGTGTGTGAGGGTGTATGCATGTTCACGTGTGTGTAGGTCAGAGGACAACCTCAGATTTTAGCTTCAAATACACTGTTGACCTCCATTGAGACATGGTCTTTTATTAGCCTGGAGCTCACCAATTAGGTTAGACTAACTGGCCGGTGAGCCTCAAGGATCTTCATGCCTCTGCCTTCCTGGAGCTGAGATTTTAAGCATGAGCTGACATGGGTTTTAGAGGTTGTCAAATGTAGGTCCTCCTGCTTGCAAGGCAAGCACTTTACTAACTGAATCATTACCCTAGCCCTGGGACTTGAACTCTTTGCTTGACACCTATCTCCTCCCTTCCTTGTCCTTTATAGCAGGGCCCAGTATGTAGTAAATTCTCAGCAAACTGTTGTTGCTAGGTCAAGTAGGGGCTCTAGCAAATTCTGCACGAGAAAGAATGAAAAAGATAATAATTCAGATCTCAAAAGTGAGAAGGTCGCAGGCTCTTCTTCTGCCACCATGAGATTCTAACACAGTTCTGGGACCCAGTACTCCNAAGAGAGACTCCAGGGTGGTTTTCTTCTCTCCTCCTCTTCTTCCTTTCTTTTACTGTTTTTGTTGTGACAAGTTCTCACTCTGTAGTCCAGGTTGGCCTCAAACTGTCAATCCTGTCTCCACCTCGCAAGTGCTGATATTCCAGGTGTGCACTACTATGCCCAGCTCATGTTGTCTTTCTAAACAGACTACACNGAGCCATTGCATCCGTCTCCACATACCTAGCAGAGCTAACCAACTGAAGAGGGTTGTTTCATGTTACCTTCCTAGAATCCAAGTGTAATCCAACTTCTAGCTGCTGAAACACAGTTNTACAGTGGTAGCCTTCTCCCACCTCCTGGGACCCTTATTTTTAGTTTTCTGGAAGACATGCAGATTGGAACACAATGGCTCCGAACAGATAAGACATCCCCTGAAACCCACCTGCAGGTCGTCTCTCTGTTCCTCAGCAGTCATTTGTCTCCAGGTCTGAATGCTTCTCCAGTGCCTGTATTGGCAGCTGAAAATGAAGTGCTAGCCAATGCCGTACATTGTTACCACAGAATACAACTGGCCACCACACGTTGTGTTCAGATAATGGGCAAGAGTAGAATTCATCCAAACAATTGTGCTCAAAGAGACCACACTGCAGAGTGAGCCATTTAAATGCTCCCATTGTACGATAAGTCCTTTGTGGACCCTTCACTGGGAAAATAAAGATTTAAAGGAATTTCAAATCTTAAAGAAACAGAACTTAGAATCCGAAATATATTATTATATAGACCTGCCTCTTAAAACAAAACAAAACAAAACATATTACCATGGACTCCTGGATCCCTTTTGTTGATTCTGTGAGGTTTCTGATCACAGAAGATACATGTGTATGGACAACAAGGATGGTTACCTCAGGAAGCCATCAAGGCAGTGATGGGCATGGCACCCAGGAGCAGCAAACATGGCCGTCAGCTTGCTGCCGCTCGAGAAAAGCATCTTCTCAGCTACCTCATGGGTTTGTTAAATGCATCAGAGAAGGTGAAGTAGATTCATAGCATTGTGACAGTGAAGAGGAGTGATTCAGCTCTTCTGGGGTCTGTACATTCCTATGGGAACCCAAATTGTACATCAGGNGTTAGGTCTTTCCATAATATAATTTTATTAGAAGTATTTGTTTTGTTATATACTCATCTTTTAAAGTTTTATTTATATGCCAGACTCTATTTCAAGGAATAAAATAAAGTCCTAGGCTTAATGGGTTATTTTAAAAAAGGATATGANCTTGAGATGGGAGCTGTGCTGTGTGGGGTAACTGGGAGAGTTGGAGGGAGAAATAAATGGAAGGTGGATATGATTGTGTTTCATTTTATACATGTATAAAATTCTCAGGAATAAATAAAAATTAATATAAAAATAAGCCAAGTATGGTGGCACATGTCTTTAATCCTAGCACAAAGGAGGTACAATCAGGCAATCTCTATGATTTGGAGACCAGCCTAGTTTACATAGTAAGTTCTAGCCCAGCCAGGACTATATAGAGAGACCTATCTCAAAAAAACCAAATAAAAATAAAATAAAGTTCTGTCAGCAACAGCTATTTCTTGCTTCTAGCTAATGTTCAGAGATGTGGAACTGTCTTCAAAAGGCAACACAATATCATTTGGTGGGGTGTCACATTTCTATTTTTTAGAAACTCTGTCTTCTTTTGAAGGAATACAGAAAATAATCCATAATGAATGCATCACCTTATTCATGTGATTAAATTTTAACCNANGCTTAATTACAGAGAGATAGAAAAAAGAATTTTGCAGATTAGTGGTTGGCAGCTTGGTGTCTATCACCTATGATACTGTCACAGTGATGGAGAGGACAGTCACCAACAGCAAGTCAGGAGTCAGGAGGCCATATTGGAACAGCTATGGTTCTAACATCTGGGCAGGATGCCAGAGAGGAGTCCAGGGTCCTTCGGTGAGTATAGCCAGGATTCTCTGATTTCATGAGCATTGACACGAGCGCTTGGCACAGCACTTAACATTAGCTCATTCATGTGTGAAAAATCGAGGGCCTGCTTCATTCCATGGTCTTTGGGGTTTTCCTCAACAAGAGAGAATTGGCCAGGAGGCTGAAGGACACAGTGTGGGAATCTGTAGCCTGAACCAGGTATCCCAGCTCAAAGGCGAGCTGGGTACCTGCCCACAGCCTGGCTGCACTTCACACAAACCTGGAGTTGGCCAGAATCTCACTCCATCCCTGCAACAGAAGCTTCCGTTTATTTCAAACCCTCACTTTCCTGGCTTTGGCAGTAAATGATTTCAAGTTCATCCGCAAGTCCCCTTTTTTCTCTATTCTACAGAAGAATAAAAGTTTTCACCTTTTTGAAGAATGCTTAAAACTTAGTAAAAAGAAAACTAATAACTTTTTGAAAGTAGGCGAAAGCTCTGAATCAAGTCATCAGAGAAGACCTACAGATGACATATAAGATATTTTCTGAGNTGTTCAACATCGTTAGCCATCAGAGAAATGTAAATAAAAAACCACATTGATCTGCTACTAGCATTCTGTTAGAATAGCTAAGTTAAAGAAAATCACTGTCAGGGAGGAGATGGCTCAGTAGCTAAAGCACTTGCCATACAAGTGTGAGAACCCAGTTTGGATTCCCCAGGACCCAAGTAAAGCCTAACACAGTAGGTTGAGTCTATAATCTTAGAAGTCATACAGTGAGATGGGAGGCAGAAACAGGAGAATCCCTGGGCATGTGAAGGCAGCTGGCTTGGGATACTCAGCACTGGGACAATAGAGACCCAAAGGTTGTCCCCTGACTTCTACATTTGTACCACGGCCCACGCATACACTTGAACACATTCCCCTACCAGAGATTAGAAAACAATGACTGTCAGCATTGAGTACTAATGAGGATGCTGAGCGACTAGAACTCCGGCACTGCTGATAGCAATGTAGAATGACGGGGACACTTGGCAAAATCATTTGGAAATATCATGTAAAGTTTAATATACATGAATCATATGGTCCAGGAAACCTATTCCTGTACATTTCCCAAAGAGAGATGAAGACTTATGTTTATATTAAAAAAAACCTACATTGGAATGTTGATAGTATCTATTTCTATAACAGCCCCAAACTAGAAACCACCTAAATGGTTTCCAACAGGTGAATGCATAAGCAAATGATGGTATATCCATTCAGTGAAGCACTACTCGGCAAAAAAGGGTCGGGAGGGACCACAGCTGCAACAAAATGGAGAGCATCAAAACAGTTATGCTCAAATACATTTTTTCTGTAGGAAAAAAAAACAAACAAAAAGCACATGTTGTATTATTTAATTCGGAAAATTTGAAGTAGTCTATAGTTACAGTGATGGCTGCATCTTGGCAGATCAGGAAAGGGTGAGAGATTAGCACTGAAAGGAGGAAATCTCTGGGAGCACCAGACCTCCATGTGGTAATATTTTGTTTGTAATCTAACAAATAAAGCTTGCCTGGAGATCAGAGTGAGGAGCTAGCCACTAGAGGCCAGGCAGTGGTGGCACTCACCTTTAATCCTAGCGCTTGGGATCTCATGCCTTTGATCCCAGCACTTGGGAGGCACACACCTTTAATCCCAGCACCTAGGGAGGATGAAACAGGAAATGATATGACTGGGTGGAGAGAGGAANATAAGGTGGGTGGAGACAGGAGCTCGGCCCCCCTTTCGGTCTGAGGTGTTGGCAAGGNAAGAGGTGGCTATGGCTTGCTCCTTTGCGTCTCTGATGTTTCAGCATTTACCCCACTATCTGGCTCTGGGTTTTTTTTTTATTATTAAGACCAATTGGGATTCAAGCTACACCTCCATGTTCATTACTGAGGCTACATGAAAACTTCAAGGGCAAGTGAATGGTGAACAACCTCACCATTCTTTTAAAACATGTACATGCTATTGTGTTGATGGTGCAGCTCCTATTTCCTATGTCTTTACTTCTCCATCTACTGTTGACATAGTAATAACTTGAAACAGAAACATCATTGCATAACAATCTCTAATGAAGTAGTGTCCTCAGGTGATGTTCACTCTGCTAAGAGCACTTGACAGACACATTGCTGTGGTCACTTGAATCTCCAGTTCCTCTTAGAATCTCTANATATCTTAGTTTCTTTTCCTGTCGCTGTAAAAAATTCCCTGAAAGAAACAACTCAATAGGAAAAGATTTATTTTAGCCCACAGTTCAAGAATATACCTCCCTACCTTGCCCCTGCCACCTCTGGTGGNTGAGGGAGCTGATCCTCCCCATTACCAGCTGCAGCACATGGGAAAGTGGGCCCTGCCCCAGGGCAACACAGCAAAGCTGACCCTGTTGACAGGGGTGTGGGTGAACTAGCCCCAAGAACATGAGCATGGGTGATCTGGCCTCACCCCTCATCTGCCATATGGTGGTCTGGGTGGGGAAGAGATGCTCCCCACCTGCTTCCAGACCCCACCCCTCAACACCTGTGACAAGTGGGAGAGCTGGCTCTGAGGGCATAAGAGTAGGAGAGTTGTATCTGCCCCTAACTAGCTGCTGCACTCAGGAGAGTGACCCCTGCACCTTGCCTGGGCAGTACAGTAGAGCTGGCCCTGAAGGTGTTGTTATGGGAGAGCTGATCCTCAGGGTGTGAAAGCCAGAGAACTGGCTCCACCCCTTGCTCATTGATGCAAGAGGTGAACTAGCCAGGGCAACGCTGAAGAGCTCACCCTGGTGGTGAAGACAGGGTAGAGCTGGTGGGCTGACCAATCCTGCAACTACCCTGGCCCAGAACCAGAGTTATGAGTTGGCCCACCTCANCCTCAATCTGTGATCTGCTGGAGCACGTGAAGGGTCNAGTCCTGCAGACCCAAAGCTGCAAGATGTCCACAACACAGGACAACAACAGGATATCCAAGAAGAATCCCAGTGAGGGCCCAACATTGATAGTGTAGCAGAAACCAGAGACCTTGAACCAGACCAATGCTCGTTGCAATGAACACTTGCAAGTAAAGGTATACGGATAAAAAGGTTTACTATGTGACTCACTGTGTCACACTACAGCTTCCATGATGAGATTTTTCCTTTTCTTTTTTTTTCTCTTAAATTTCATTTTATTGAGGGCGGGGGTTGCAAGGGCAGACGGTGGATATGAAGGGACGGGGAAATGAATGGGATTGAGATTCCTGATGTGAAAGACACAAAGGATAAATAAAAAGTTAAAAAAATATATCCCAGCATGGCAGGAAAATCAAAGTAATAGGAACTTGAGGGAACTGGTCACTTAGTACCCACAGTCAGGAACTAAAAGGAGACAGTGCACGTGCTTGGCTTGCTTTTCCCATTTTCTACAGTCCAGGACCACAGCCCAAGGAATGGCGCTACCCACAACTGGCAGCATCTTCCCTAATCAATTCATTCAATCAATGTGACTCCCCCAAGGCATGTCCAGAGGTCCTTCTCCCAGATCATTCTAGATCTCATAAAGTTAATGATTGTGATTACCTATCACACTACATATGATCTAAAACATATGAAAATAGAGCATCATTTGGTGCACAGAACTGACAATGTGTAGGGTATCTCCTAATGTGATGTATGCTGGGACACACAGCACCATCTATGAGAATTCATGTTGAGATAATTCAACCTACACAAAGTGATAGTATCATATCCATGCCCGGTGTACTGGACATGATAGGAGCAGAGAAACATCTTACATGACACATCTCATGAGGAAGCAAGCAGGCAAGTCTGAATGTGGGGTATCCTGTGGATAGCACACCTACTTCTTAAGCATCTGAGTATATTTTTAAAGGCTGCATATTCTCTCTCTCTCTCTCTCTCTCTCTCTCTCTCTCTCTCTGCTATGTGTGTGCCTGCATAAGTGTGGTGTATACTTATGTGTCAAGTGTCCTGCTCCATTTCTCTCTACCTTATTTCCTTAAGACAGGGTCTTTCACTGAACGTGGGGTCAGCAAACCCCAGATCTTACTGTCTCTATGCCCAGTGATAACTAAGGACTGGGGATTTGAACTCAGAACCTCATTCTGGAAAGCAAGTGCTCTTATCAGCTATGATATCTCCCTATCCTAAATGAAATATTCTCAACTTAAGGGACCGAATAATGAAATATGAAGTGTGAGACACAGGATGGAAATTGATTGCGGGGGGAAGCACAAGAAGAGCTTAGATGGCAGCAGTCAGGGAAGTTTGAATATGGACCAGGAGCCAGCATTGTTAGGTGAGGGAGTGGAATTCAGTCATGTACAACATATCCTTAAATTTATATGAACAACTTCAATTCTTATTTTCAATTATGTGTGAAAATATTGAGAGAGAATGTGAAAGGTTTGCTATCAGCAAGAAAAGAGAAAGGGAGGGGGATTGGTGAGGCAGGCCTTCAGCTGGGACAGGCCCACCCACTGTTGGCTTCACTCAATTCATGATCTTAAATGTTCATCTTTTCTAAAAATTCTTTTCACAGCCATACCCAGGATAACTCTTGACCAAAGGACATAGACATGTTGATGCATAAAAATAACCATCATGTTTATCCAGGCTTCAATACCAACCTCAAATAGATGGTCTACACCAAGACCTCCAGATGCCTATGCCACACAGATGTGTGTATCTATTTTTTTTTCATTGACTGTAATTTGGATACAATGCTGGGGCTTCTCTCATCATTCGGTCACTATGGCCATGCATGGACCAATGGAGGTGAAGGTCTGCCAAGTGAGAGTGAAAGGAGGGATGATTCATCAATAAGACATTTAGGAGGAATTCTAAGAGCTAGAAAAGAATTTAGACGTGTCTTTGGGGAGAGCGGGATTCAGGAGAGAGATGAACAGTCACACAGGGTGACACTCTTTCAGAAAGGAGACCCAGGAAGAACAGAAGTGTCTATCAATTTCCCCCTTCTCTCTCTCTCCTTCTCCCTCTACTCTGATGTGGAGGGAAGGTCAGGCGATGAGAATGGAAGGTGGTCCATTCTCACCTTCTTCCTTGTGTGTGTTCTGGGGATCNAACTTACGTCATCATGCTTCATTGCAAACACTTTTACCCATCGAGCCATCTCTTTTCATAAAACATTNTAATGTATTCTTGATAATTTCATTCATACAAATTATTCACTTGTTTCACTGGCATTACCCTCTCTTACCCCCCTCTCCCACCCTCTCAGAATTCCTTCATCTTACCAAGAAATGACCTTTTACTTCCGTGTGTTTTTTCCTCCCTCCCTTCTCTCTAAATGACCCACTGACTTTAAGTAGGGTTGCTTGCATGAGCAGGAGTGTGGGGTTCTTTACTGTCTACACCACTGAAGAAAAATGACTTCCCTCCTGCTAGCAACCATCAGTTGCTTCTCAGTTAGGGGTGGGGCCTCACGAGCCCCTTCCATCCATTGACTGACTCTATCTTGTGCTGTGAGTTCATGTAAGTGTTATAATAAAACAACAANGTTAATGATGATGATAATTGAACATTTAAACCCAGATTTCCCTGCCACCTCCCTCCGTGCACCACAGTCTCTTCGTCTCTTGTCTGCATCAATCATACCTTCTTAGTAAACCAGTAAAGAGTGTTAACATCATGACCATAGAAACATGTTCTCCACCGAAGTAGACACATTTTCACACTTTCTCTGGCTGCTCTTCCATTGTGCTTTCACTTTCTATGTTGGGAAGTGTACACTCTGTTGCTCAGTGTTTGAATTCTGACCTTTTCCATCCACGGGAATGGTCCTCTTGTGTGGGACATTGCCCAGACTGAGCTGAACTAAACTCCTGCTAGCCATGACTGTAAGAGGACTGCTGATACTAACCTTGTGCTATGCTGAACAGATGGGGTGGTCAGGAGGCTGAGTATAAGTATGGGAATTTTGATTTATGACGTTTTCTATTTACCATCTGTGAATTGGAGTGTAGCATCCTTGTAAACTGAGGAAGTTTGAATTTAGATAGATTTTTAACGGCTGTGTTTATTATTTTTAATTGTGTGTGCATGTGTATGTGCAAGTGAGTACAGATGTCTGCAGAGGCCAAAAATGTTGGGACCCCTGGATTTGGAGTTACAGGAAATTGTGAGCTGCCCAAACTGGGTGCTAGGAACCAAACTTGGGTCCTCTGGAAGAGCAATAACTACTTTTAGACACTGAGCTNTCTCTGTATTCCCCTAGTGTTATATTAATGTTTGTTTGCAGGTTTTAAATGATTTTAAGCAGAGCTGGGGTTTACAGTATGATGTATCAACACAGTATATTAGCTGAATGGCTTCCTATCTGGATGATGGAAGGTTACCCTTATAGGTCCTCCTGAGCCTCCTAAGAGCAAACTGCTTTGTAGTTGTGAGGGCTGGAACAAGCTTACCCTGCAGGAGTCTGAGACAGGAAGCCCCCAGAACCAGAA
>LZPO01027400.1:613616-628105 GCA_001675575.1 Neotoma lepida | reverse complement strand
TGTGTGTGTGTGCATGTGTGTGTGTGTGTGTGTGTGTATGTGTGTGCGCGCGCGCGCGCGCAGGTGCATCCAGACATGTGTGACTGTGTGGAGGCCAGAGATTAGTGTTAGACGTCTTTGTCACTCTACATTCCTCTGACTGAACCGGCTTACTGGTTTGGATAGAATGATTGGTAAGTAAGCCCCCAGGATCTTCCTGTGTCCACCTCCCCAGTGCTGGGATTACAGGTGTTTGCCACTGTGGTCTTCTTTTCACATGAGCAATAGGGACCAGAATTCAGATCCTCACGCTTGTTCAGCAATCGTTTTACTGACTGAGGTACTCTCCAGGCCTAGAGTCTGTTTTGCTAACCCAACAGGGATGGACACCTTTCCACATCTACCGAATTCCAGAGTGGCACCATTCATGCCGCAATTGACACTATTCACATGAAGCCTAAAGCCACAAGCTTCTGAAACTGGAAAGGCTTAGGAGTTTCTATGACCATAGCCCAGATGTGCTCCTCATCCTGGTGTTTTGTATTGCAAGGTGACACAAGGCAAGTGACACAGACTTCAAATCAAGTGGCAGAAGCTCGGGCCTTCTCAATCAGGACAGAACGAAGTCCTTTAAACTCATGGATGTAATTATCATCTGCATGCATGTGTGTGTGTGTGTATGTGTGCGTGCATGTGTGCGTGAGTGCATGCGTGCACGTGCGTGTGTGCATGTGCGTGTGTGTGTGTGTGTGCGTGTGTGTATGTGTGCGTGCGTGTTTATATAAACTGGCAATTCTGAGGAGCAAAGCTGAAAGGTAGCAAGGTACTGGTATGAACTAGTTGAGATGACGTATCAGTTTCAAATTAAGAGTGAGGAGTCAATGGATTGAAGTAAGCTAAGCTTGCTCTCCATCTTTTTATCCATCCCTTTATCTTACCTCCTATCCATCCATCTATCCATCTATCCATCCATCCACTCATCCATCCACCCATCCATCCATCCACCCATCTATCCATCCATCCATCCATCCATCCATCCATCCACCCATCCATCCATCCATCCATCCACCCATCCATCCATCCATCCACCCATCCATCCATCCACCCATCCTCCCACCTACCCTTCCAACCTCTCATCCACACCTCTATCCTCCATTCACACATCTATCCATCCATTTCCATTCTATCAAGCCTACACAGATCTCTCCAATGCCTTTCTTCCCAGCTTGCTGTGCCCTCTCACCCCTCTAGGATTTTCTAGGGTTTCTCTTGACCTCTGGAAGTTTCTTTCATGTTATTTGTATACTTCACTTGGGAAAGATTAATGGGAAAATGCAACACTGCAACTGTTGCTATCCAACCCCATTCCAGCCCGGAAAACCCAGCAAAATGTACCATCGCTCAAACTTGGGAGGCCTTCCTCCTTTCTGCCTTTCTCTTCTTCGTTTGGAGAAAGGAAAACTTGATGATAAGGAGTAATTCTGGGCTTGGGCTCCAATCCAAATCCTTCCGGATAACTAGTAAACAAGAGAAATTTCACTGTAAACTCAAGTTTCCACAGGACCATGCCATGGTTCTTTATTGTAAGAGGCCACCCCTACAACTCAGTATATATCAACATAGAAAAGCATGCCAAGTCAATCTAAAAAAAAAAATACGTCATAATGATGTCCACGGCTGATACTGAGCAATGGCTTTCCAGTCAGCAGGAAAATGTCTTATCGTTATAGGTTGTCCTAGTTAGGAAATTCTACTTATGCCTCCAGTAGAGCCTCTGATTCATCTTTTAGTGCCTTCTCCCTGTCATCAGAACTGGCACTCCCAAAGCATGGGTACTTGACTCTGTTGGACTCTGATGTTAACCCACAATGCCAGGGCTAGTTTCCAGGGCCTGTCACTGCACAGGGTCCTACACTTTGAAGGACTCTGTTATTACCATCTTGAAAACATTAGTAATTTGTAAATATACACTTCATATTTTAATTTTATCATACATCCATTTCTAATGGGAGCACAATTATTCACACATTGGACTCTCAGAAACCTTATCCTGTGGCAGCCCCACTCATGCTAATGCCAAGTGCCTTCTTCCAGAAGCCTTGCTCAGCCTCCTGTGCAGAAAAAATACTTACAATCTGTAGTTCAAATCTAACATAGCAAACAAAGAAACAAAAATCTGCTCACATACAAGAATGATCACTGTTGAAACTTCGAGAATAACATGTTCTACAGAAGGGCCTGAAGAGGATGCCAATCCCAATATGCAAAAGGGTATTCCGGTCCCCTTTCCTGGGTTCCCACATAAAGAGACAAGGAGAAGCCCCCAGAGTTAACCATACACTGAGAACGGATGTTTTTATTAAAACTTGGAAGGTCAAGTGCCCCCTCTCGGGTGGAGGCTTCTTCAGGGCTTCCCAAGGCTTCTACTTAGTCCAGGCTGGCCTTGACTTCACGATCTTGCTGCTTCAACCTCCTGAGGGCTGGAATCAGAGGCCTGCACAACGCTTGGCTTCCTAGAGGGTGCTAAGCTGAGTCGACCCTAGTGATAGCTGATGTTCAATAGGCATAGCTTTAGGATTTAGAGAAGTCATTTTTCCCCCAAGTGATGAAACTTATAATTTATACTGACACAAGTATGATCCAGAAAGGCCACATTGGGCATGGTGGTGGATAATAATAACCATAGGACCATAGGGGTGGAAGCAACAAGATCAGGAGCTCAAGGCCAACCTCAGCCACATAGCAAGTTTGAGGCCAGACTAAGCTACTTCTCAAAAATAAAAGACAGAGGCAGAGAGAGATGGGTGGGAAGCTAGTGAACACCTGTAATCCTAGCATGTAAGATACTGGAGCAGGGGGATTGCTATGAGTGTGAGGCAGCTTGATCTATTGAGTGAGACCCCATCTCAACAAATGGAAGGGAAGATGAAATGACAGAGCCAAGTCTAATGCCCTGTAGTCTTTTTCTTGCTTCCTGCAACACAGCTCTCATGATGAGAAGCCACATTCACAGGCTCGGTATGGCCAAGCATCCCCAGCCTGACAATGGGAGTTCGAAGGAGTCCAGAATCTGAAGCTTTTCAAAACAAAATGATACTGCAAGTGGAAAATTCTACACTTGACCTCATGTGGTGGCTCCCAATAGAAACAAACATGTATTAAACATAGTGTACAAAATTATTTCCAGGCCACACATGGAAGGTATATTTGAAACAAATGAACATGGTGTTTGCTTCTGGGTATCATTCCCATTATATTTCATTTTACATACTATATATATATATATATATATATATATGTATATATATATATATTCATCATATATAGATACAGATACAGATAGATATATATGCAAATATCCCAAAATATTTTAAAAATCCGAAATATGAAACACATCTGGTCCCAAGCATTTCAGATAAGAGAATAAATATCCTCCACCTAAATGTATGGGGAGATGAGCTGAACATACATAGGGTCAAGTACCACGGATTCAAATGGGGCGTCTAGAAAGGGAGGCTATTCCATAGCAGCGTGGCGGTGTTTCTTAGGCAAGTGTGTTTGTTGATACTGTTCTGAATCCCATGCATATTGTGTGTAGTTTTCTGCAAAGAAAATTATCCCTAGCTTGTATGGTGCATTGAATTATGAATTTTTTTCCATACTAAGATTGCATTTATCAAATATTAATGTTTCTGAAATCTGGCTATATAAAAAATCAATATGTATGTTTAATGTTTGCATCTTCTGCCTCAAAAACGAAACCAATTAAATATCTTGGAATTGTGGAAATAAGATAAATTATATATATATATATATTTTGATGTCCCTAGTTGCTCACTCACATGGACTTGGGGATGGCTTAGCTATCAAATCCTGCACACAACTTTAGCTAGCCAGCTAAACAGAACCCTTCTTTCATTTATATGGACCTCCCCCAGTAGCCTTCCCTTTTGTGACTTGCTTTTCTACACTGACCCCTAGCATGGGGGAGAAAGCCTCAGTTCTTACCTCCTTGCATTCAGCAACAAAAGACAATGCATGAGGCACAGGAGGAAGTTGACGTTGGAATTGTAAGTGGCAAAGATAATGTCCCAGTGCTCCTGTAGGAAGTCCAGGGTCTTGAGGAGGCCAAGGCACTCAGACAGGGACTGCTGGGGCTTGGAGAGGCAGTGCAGGATGACTTTGTTCAAACTGCTGTATAAAGCACTCATGACAGTGTCCCTTTGGGAAGACGGGTTCTCGATGACCTGCACCACCAAATTAAGACGCATGCACTCAGGAACAGTTTGCAACTTTACACACTAACTCACTTTACAACGGAAACAACGCCATCAAAAAGTTACATGGTCAGAGAAGCTTCCATATATAGTGGGCAACAGTTCATGTAGAGAGATTCACATCTGGTCGGTACAAGGAGAATGAGTGACTGTTGAGGGCTTGCCCTAGACAGTATCTCTATCCCCTGTTCCAATGGCCCAGGAAACATTACACAAGAGGGGAAAGAAAGGCTGTAGAGCTGCAGGATGGGAAGGAATTCTACGAAATGTCTTCTGGGAATAATGCAGCTCCTGAACCTGGACCTTACATCAGCTGTGGCTACCAGCGCATGACCTGCACAAGACTGGGCCCACCGACATTCCATCCTAGATGGGCAAGAGTCTGAAAGGGTCCCATCTTTCCCAGAGGAACTCTAGGCAATTCATAGTTGCTGGGAAAGAAGGAGCCACATTCCTCCGTGGTACATGACCTCGCTCAAGTAAACTGTAATGAAATGAAGTGGACTGCAAAAAAAACCCCAAACAAACATGAATTGAGTAGGGGGATTTGGGAAGAGTAAAAAATTCAGTAGGAGGGGGAAAAGAAGGAGAAAGTATGGTTGGGAGGACTGAAAAGATGCGTGATATTGTGAACAAACATATTTTTCAAGTGACACAATGGTCACTAGATTTCTACACCCTTGAGCCTCTATTGAAGATAAGGATCAATAAAGGTAAATTCGCAGAATTCAAGTAGAAACTCACGCAAAGACAAAGAAGCTAAGAGTGAACCACAGTCATATTTTGGAAAACGGATTTAGTAATCAGAAGTTTCTGAAACACTGGTCATGTGGCTGACATTCAATATGTGAAAATATGCTGTTAATATCTGTGTTTAAAAACAGGCACATTATTAATAGTCACAACAATATTAATAATTGCAAGAGTAGTTAACCACAGTCCCAGTATTGGTAAATATTATATATTTTGTTGTTTGTTTGGTGTTATATATTATATATATAGTTAAATATTATATAAATATTTAAATAGCATAATATCATGAAGTAGACTATTAGGTGACCTCACTTTAGGGATGAGAGCCTGAGGTCAGAGTGGTGAGGTGGTCGGCAAGAGTCACCTGGGACACCTGAGCTGTGCCTTTCTCTCCCATGTCGCCTAAAAGAGTTGGAGCCATTGGACTTTATTCAGTTTATTAGCAGCTCAGGGGAGGCTGCAGAGGGCCGGATATGTAGCCTTAGCACAGGGGCTCCACAAGTCCATGCATCCTCTACCGGACACACGTCAATCATGGGCAGTTTTTCGTTAAGTTGATTTATTAGTTGGGTTGTTCCCTTGGAGCAGAATGGCTACCATCGTATTTCTCTGCTGTGAAGTTCCGTTTGCTGATAGTCAGGGTTCATGTTTTCATCACCATCCTGTCCACACCTCTCAAACCATGGTTAAGGGCTATAGGTGTGGAATGCCGGAGGCAGGAAAAAGGGACTGGGCCTGAGGGACCACACTTCAGGGTATGCAGTAACTATCAAACACGCCCCAGATTTTAAAGCACCTCCTTTCCCCCTACCTATCTTGGATTCTATTTCAACTCCTGGACAGAAGATCCAGAGAAACCAGGAGGACCCAGTCCACCAGCAGGCAACTTCTTACCACCTTGGTGACCCAGCTTCTTACCACTACGATGTGCTCTATGATGAAGAGGAGGATGTGCCTGGGATCTGCTGAGAACATCCCGCTATACAGCTTCTCCACCAGCTTCTGGGTGAAGTAGGAAATGTTTGCAAGGGAAGGCGCAACGGCAGCTTCTGGGTTTGGCTGAGGATCCTTACTTCCTGGGTGGGGTAAGGAGACAGACTGATATTAGAGTCCGATGGGCTTCTCCACCCCACAGTCTATAAATCCCATGCGGTGACTATGTCCTAGTCACCCGTGTGTGCCAGTGTTCTGAAGATGGAGTCTCTAGTAGGTACACAGTGAACACATAATTTATTCAAAGCAAACTGATCTTGTCTAAGCCAGCTAGTGATACAAATCAGGAGATGAGAAGACAAGCAGAATAATGTCTCTTCTGGGGGTTCTTAGACATGAAAATGAGACAGCTGAATGTGTAAGGCAGATGAGAAGGGGACCCAAGGCCATACTGTCATGTTGGACTGATGTACTGGCTAGTTTTTAATCAACTTGACGCAAGCTAGAGTCGTCTGGGACAAGAGAACATCAGTTGTGGAATTGCCTCCATCAGAGTGGCCTGTAGGCAAGCCAGTGGGGCATCTTCTTGATTAGTGATTGACATGAGAGTGCCCAGCCCACTGAGGGTGAGAGGACCCTGGGCATACAGTAACATTCTGGGTAACAGAAGAAAGAAAACTGGGCAGTTCACGGAGAGCAAGCCAGTAGCAACATTCCTCCATATTCAACACTCGACTTCCTCAGTGATGGACTGTGACCAGGTTGTGTAGGCCAAACAAACCCTTTCTTCTCCAAGTTGTGTTTGGCAATATTATCTTTTATCACAGTTCAGAAAGCAGACTAGAACAACCAAGGAAAGAGCTGTAATGAGAAGCAGACAGCCAGACTCATTTACACAGCAGGCTGCATGTTCTCCTCAGTGTGTGGAGATCTCAGATGATTCCTAGAACCACCCTGAGTTAGCCAAGGCTATCCTCCACACCATCCAGGACCCCAACCCAGTCCCACTGCCATCCAGAGACAGAGCCAAGACAAACACTGAGTTGCCATGTCAACGCTCTGCCTTTACTACCCCTACCCTCCTCTGTGCCAGATACCGAGAGAAAGACACGAACAGGTTTCCTCACTGTGCGGCAGGAGAAAACCCTAGAGGCAAGCTGTGTTAAATGGGAGTCCTGTGGCTGAGAAAACACTGGGGGGACATGGGCTTGATTTTGAGAAGAAACCTCAGCTGTCCTGTAACTAAGGTCTCAAGTGTTGAGGGACGGTGGCAGCATCTTCATTTGGGTCTCTCATTCAAGAAGTGTTTACTGGGCAGTGAATCTGTCTTCAGCACAGTTAAGAAGTATCCGAGTCTGTTAGGCTCAGTTATCTTACATTCCCACAGTAATGGGTCAGGTTTCTGATGAAGTCAGAGGAGACTGATTTGAACCCAGAAGACAGAAGGAGTTTCTACCTCAGAATGGCCCAATATGACAGTGGTGTCATGGAATAGAATCTGTGTCAACAGAGGTCAACAGACTCTTGCTGAAGACGCATGCAGAGAGGGACATGTCAGGGGATGGCAACACTCAGCCTGGGATCTTGGTGACCCAATGAGCTGCCCAACACAGAAACAGAGAAAAAGGCAGCAGCCACTCACCTCTTAGGGTCGGCATGCTACCCCCTCTTGTGACATAGAATATGTCCATGGTGGAAAGCAGGACCTCAGACTGGAAGTCCCTCTTCTGCTGACTGGTGACACCATCCGGAGAAGCCTGAAAAGATGGCTTGGGACTGAGATGGCAGCTGCTGAGTTATCATGGCCTCAGTGACCACGTGCCCTTGCCTGACTGGTGAGTATGGGCTGCTACCTGGTCACGACTGCCTTTCTCTGAGGCACTGAGGCATTGTCCTCTGGTGACCCAGACACCCAGGAGGTGATGCCCAGAGTGAAGAAGCAAGTCCAAGTAGTGCACAGCCAATGGGCACCTGGCAAGTATCTCAAGGTGAAGTGGACTCTAGGACACAACATGCCACTTCTCCCAGGGACCAGAGCTGAGACCATCCTTGACCAAGCTTCTGTCCCAGAATTCTGCTTCTCTCCCCCTTCTCCCAAATACCCACTTACAAACCACTTCCACAGAACACTCAGCTTTCAAAGACCTCACATCTATTCATTCGTTGCTCCACCGAGGCCTGGGTTTCCCAGGCTCCACAACAGGCCACTGCAGTACTAACAGTCAATCTCCCAACAGCCAGCTGGTCTCTTCAGTCTAAGCATGCCTTGCTCTTGAGGGCCAGTCTCCTCCCTCTGCACACAGTCCCTTCTAACCTACCTCCAGGAGCACCTCCAAGGGGAGCCATTGCTTGGGGCTGGACACTCCAAGTAGCAGCTCCCTCAGGACGACTTGCATGAACTCTCTCAGCTGCCTCCGAGCTGGATGTGACTTCAAAGAAGCCTGGGACTCCTCAGCAGTACTGCTGGATTCAGCAGAGGCCCCAGGACTGCTGGCATTTCTAGAGGACTCAGACATTGCCTCCTGGAAGACAAGCGACATAGCAGCGTGGTTGGCCCGGCCTGGAAGCCTTTTGCCACATGCCACTGTTCAGTGTGGGCAGGATTCTCATCAAGCCTGATTCCTGCAGGGAAACCTGCTCTGCTGAGGCAGAAGACTGGCTTGGGGCTAAACCGCCTGGAATGTGGCCACAGCTGTCTGAGATGCACTTTGAGAGTCACAGACTCAGAGACCAGCAAGGAGGTCTAGAATGCCATACTGGGCATGATGATGTCTGGCTCTGGGATTCAGTTCCTGCCCTGAGTCCTCAGGCCTCCATCTTCCCCAGCCCTGCTAATACTGACAGACAGCACCCCCGGGTGAGAGGGACAGAGAGGCAGAGATGGAGAATCTTCCCCAGATCTCCAAAGCTGTCTGGAACTTAGATTCTCAGTGAAGATTTGTTTAAAAAAAAAAAAAGGCAGGCAGGGCTCTTTCCCCTAGATAGCCCAGGATGACATGGAGATGCCAGGGGGCCAAATGACAGACCCAAGGACACATGGCCAGGGACTCGTGACTCCCGCCCCGTGAACTTTTCATGTGCCTTCATCTGTTGGTACCTCCCTTTGCTCATTCATAAAATTAATGCAGCCATTCTTAATTAAGCCATAAAATGAATTTAATGACACCTAGGGACGTGGTGACTGCATTAATTAGCTCCGTGCGGCCTCGACTGGAAAGATGCCATATAAATTCCCCGCAAATGGAAAGCTTTTGGCGGCCGGCTGCCTGCCAGGGCGGGTTCTGTCGCATTGTCTGTGCAACAAAGGTCTGGCAGGGCTGACTTAGTTGAGGCATGGTAGGATGAAGAGTACTTCACAACCAGAGCAGAAGCCCTGAGAAGGGGCTGCCTTGGCTCCCTGGGATGCTTGTTGGCTGGAGAAATGACTGTGGAGGGAGGGACTTCTTCTACTTCCCTCCCACAGGAATGGCAGGTGAACTGTGGAGACAGCACCTTGGGTCACAGTGCATTTGGCTTAAATGACAAAATGTGGTGAAGACAAGGGCTGAGGCAGCACCAGAGTCACAGTGGCCGGCCGTGGGCTTTGGGTGCCTGGTTCCCTTCCTAAGACCCACTGAGGAGGGTAAGAGCAGCCTGAAGGACTGTCCTTCTCCTTGCTTGGCACAGGTCACCTGGTCCTTGCATGTGGGTCTCTCCCAGCTGCAGCCAGCTAGCGCTTTTTTGGGTCTTTCTGGATTTTTCACTCTTACTTTTCAAGTGGGTTACTTGGGTTTATATGAATTTGTCAAACTATTGTGTGATCATCACTTTCTCGTTTTTTACACATCTTCTAGCCTTTGTATTTAATCTCTTTATTTAAACTAAATGTGCTTGTCCCTTAGCATCTATGGGATCATTGATTCCAGGAACCTCTGAAGATACCAAAGTCCCCAGATGCCCAACTCTTTTCTAGAAAATGGTAGAGTGTTTGCATAGATCCTGCCCCAACCCCCCCCCGCCCTAATATTTCATCATCTCCACATGAGCGGCAGTGCATAATATAACATTAAGGCTATTAAAATGCATTGTTTATGGGATAATGATGAGAAAAATCAGCACATGTTAGGGACAGATAAAAACAAGTTTAATGTGTGAAAGTCTTTCCATCTGAGGCTGGTCACACTCCCAAACACAGAGCCCATGGGTACAGATTACTAGCTAGACTCTTCAGTGCTGGTCAGCTGCTTATTTGAAGCTGACCATAATGGAAAGGACCCAGGTTTGGAGGACCGCCACTTATTAATCCTGGGAAGGGTAGCATGTCTCCATCTTGCCATCCTTTGGTCAGGTGGGCCTCGGGACCCCAGACTCAGTCCAAGGGCACAGAGGGCCATTTTGCTTTCGGAATCACTATGTTCTCTTGCTGGCATTGCCTTCATCTGGTGCTTTGGGGTTACACAAAGCATCAGGTTCAGACCTGTGCACCAGGGGGCTCAGGAGATGAGCATTGTCACCATGTATGCACCTCAGGAAAGGGCTGGATCAGGGCCCTTCACTTACCCCACTAGCTTTTTAACATGTGGTGATAAGCAGCCAGTCCACGCCCGACCCTGTGAAAGTCAGGGGTCATAGGTCCTGCTTCTACTATGCTCTTCTAGCTATTGTCAAAATTTTCAAACAAACATCAGAGTTGTCCTCTGGGTCTCTGCTTCCTACTTCACCAGGGCCATGACCGAAGTGTAGAATTCTGCCCTTCTTCTTCCTGTATTTGATTCTCTGCCCCAACTCTCGCCTCCTGCTTTCATCCAGCTTGCTCCCCAAGGCTTTGGACCCAACTGATCCCACACAGCTCTGACTCACCCACCTTTGACCTACTGGGACTGATTCTCTGCCTCAAGCACACACGACTTCTCAAGCCCCACACTCTAACATTCCAGCAACCAAGACTGAAGGCCTCTTCCACTAGACCCACGTGAGTCCTTGTGTCCTTTCTCCTCTTGGTCTGTCTGGCTTTGAGTTGGGCCCTCACAAACCTACTGCCCAGAAAAAGACCTGGATCAAGCCCAGGGGGGCTGAAGACATAGAGAAGAAAAGGTGGAAAACGAAACAATGGCGCCATGTATTCCCTGTCTACGGCCCAACTGGCGAGAGGCCCCTGGCATGGGACACTAGTTTCCTAACACCAGGGTGGTATATATTCCATATCTATTTGGACTTGAGTTGTGATCAAATATCTCAGTATTGCGATTTCTAACAACTGAAACAGACAAAACAAAAAACTGCACTCTGGAGCTGAAACTGACCTTGAGCTGCACCTCAGTCAAGAAAAGGGAGATTACCGACATTGTTTATTCAGTGTTCGGTCAAGTTGCTTAACGTGCGTTTTAACTTGGGGAGGCAGGGAGGTACTCGGTCCTTCACCCGTGAAGGATGATGACGGTCATAGCCGCTCACCCCGAGGCCTCAGAACAAGGCAAGCTCCTACCTTCTGGGCTTCCGGAGGGAAAGTGATGATGGCCAAGGTCTGAAGGAAATCAGGGGTCCTCCATGCTGGGTCCTGGGGGTAGGAGCGGTGCACCAGGCGGAGGAACTGAAGAAT
Organism: Neotoma lepida; assembly: GCA_001675575.1. Lineage (NCBI taxonomy): Eukaryota > Metazoa > Chordata > Mammalia > Rodentia > Cricetidae > Neotoma > Neotoma lepida. The sequence goes on along the minus strand of LZPO01027400.1, from coordinate 616,585 downwards.
ACTGCTGGGGAGTGTCTGCTCCCAGGCGCTATCTCCAGAACCTGCAGGGGGCTGAGGACACATTCTGTGAGACTTGGCATGGCACAGCCTACAATGGCATGAGAGAGGGACAGGGGCGTTGCCTGAGAGAGACAGAGGAGCCTGAATCCACAGGGGACACCTTCCAGAGACTCCATAGGACATTTTGCTGGCAATTGTCTAAGACAGCTGGGCAGCAGCAGACGCTGCTCACAAAACAGGTGTGGACATTGTTCTAAGTGTTTTACACACAATCCTTCCCTCGCCCCAAAACCTGTAGGGAATAAGTTCCATGTTTACTTCTGTTTTGCAGTTGGAAATAGAGGCCTGGAAAGGTTCACTCCACCAAAGACTATGCAGTAGGTGAAAGTTAAGAGAGAGCCTAGGAAATCTGCTGTGTCTCCACACTATCCCTGCCCTAATGGATTTGGCATACTGCACTCAGGGAAACATGTTCGTCAGTGCTCAGCCCAGCCTTCCTCAGCCCAGAGCCAATTTCCACACTAGATACTCCACTCTACCCACACTGGGGCCTACCTTGTCTGAGTAGGACTTGAAGAGACCGATCCTTGCCAACCAGGAGCCTGGACTATATTGTGCTGTGCTGTACTGAGCTGATTGCCGGTACCATATCTGGGCATAAGTTTCTTCCCACACTGTGATCGCTTCTCCTCTGGTCCAGGCTATACGACTGAGCTCTCTCCACTTAAGTCCTGACTGACCCCAGTGTCTTCCTGGACCCCAGTTCTCAGCAGCCCATCTAGAAGTCAACCTATGCCCCAGCCAGGACATCCAGCCACTGTCTGAAGTCTTGCCATTCTGAACAGACACCTGGAACTTCAACCTGACCAGCCTCATGCTCACTCCCTGCGCAGCCGCAACAACACACAGCATCAACACACTCAGCCTATGCCAAATGACTCACAGGTAGACACTGGGTGCCCTTCTTTTGAGAGTCCTGATGGTTCAGCTGCAGCTGCCCTCATCTGTAGACTCCTTAATTCCCCAGCAGCCTGTCTCCTGGTCCTGAACAAGTATGCTTAGGTGGGAACATCCTGTTAAGTGCTCCAGAGGGTCTGGACTGTGCCTCATGCTGGAAAACTAAAATCTCTCGTATGTAGAAGGAAAAAGTAAGACATGGGAGGCCCCTGGAATCACATGTCCAGGCCCCACGTAAGTCTGAGATGAGCTGGAGCAGGTAGGCAGGGAGAAAGCCCCCACAAGAGCCTGCATCTGTGGGTTCTGCAACATTGGGCTTAGAGGTGAGTGTGGAGAAAGGACTTCCCAGGGCTCCCTCCAGATGGAGTCTCACCTCTGCCTCTTAATAATGCTGTGTCTTTGGGGTGAGTCTTACTCTCCCCGTACCTTGGGTTTCAGTTCTGTCAACTGAAGACTATGCTAGGCCTGTTTTAGAATATTGTTGTTGTGAGAATGAAATGAGAGAGTGTAGCCCTGTGGGTATTTTCAAGTTACTAGCCTGGGGTAAATGCAGAAGCAGCTAGAAGATGAGGTCATAGCCTGAGGTAAATGCAGAAGTAGCCAGAAGATGAGGTCGTAGCCTGGGGTAAATGCAGAAAATGCAAGACTTGGGCTTTCGGAATAGGAACTTGGATTTTATCTGCCACTCAACAGCGATCCCTGAAGGTTAGGGCATATGACACTAATACCGAGTGCCTGTGCTTCTACTGCCTTGCAGCCAGGGGCTCTGTTTGGGTGAATTTCCTCCATAGCTTCAGTTCTGACAGTAGAGACAATGTTGTCAATTCCACAAGACTGTCCCATACAGCAAAATGAAAAACAAACAAGCCACCAAACCTGACAGTGAAAAACCGTGGCAAGGACGTGTGGCAGCCAGACCATCCCAGAGTAAGACCTGGTGAGCACACAAATTAGCTCTTCCACCTCGGAGAACAATCTGGCACTGTAGACTCAAGTAAGCTTACAACCTATAACTCTCTCCTAAGTCTATTTCCAACAGAAAAGAGCGTGTGCCTCTGCCAAGAAAGGTGTTACATGCTTGCAACAGCTTCATTTGTGATACTTCTAAATGACAAGGACCCAGAGAACATCAATTATGATTATCCATCATAGGATAATCCTCAGAAATGAAAACGTGAACTGCAATACCGAACCATGCAAATGGGTCCTAGAACAAATGTGAGGGAAAGCCAGATTCAGAAGAGTGTATGCCCTGTGCTTCCATTTACACTGAGTTCAAGAACAGGCAAGCTGATCTATGACACTACTTCGCAAGAGTGTGATAGCAAAAAAAGAAAATTTCTAACCAAAAATAAAATAAAACTGTTTCAGAAATAGATACTAGAGTTATTCTTATGTTTAAATTTTAGACTTTGTCTCTCATCCCTTTAAATGTTTGCCATATGTAGAATCTTACCCTACTGAAATCGACAAATGTTACTTTCAGAGCAGAGACTTTCATCGTATTAGATCAGTCACTGAGTGGCTTTGTCTCCGTTATTTATACATTAAACTAATATCCTTAATATGTGGATTTAATGTGTTTGCTAATGCATTGTAATATTTGGCCTTACACTTTCATTTCCTTCAGCATATTCTACAACTGTTTTTAGTTTTAAATGAGTATATATTGTCACTTTTGTTTGCTTTTTATATATAACATTAATTGGTTAGGTGGACAATATTCCTCATGTCACAAACAGAAAATATACATCTCAGATATTCCAAAAATTAGTTGTATAGTAGTCCTCCAAGTAGATTGAATAAATTCAGGAAAAATGAAAAATGTAAATATGTGTGTGTGTGGTGTGTGTGTGTGGACACTGGGGACCAAGAGAGCTTTAAAAATGTAACCACAGGAATTCTGGGAAATAATTGAAGAAGCCAAATATAACAATCTTAAAAACTAATATAAATAAATCAGTATACTGATCAATATATCCAAGATAGCATTCTTAAAATAAACCCACAGA
>LZPO01027400.1:597786-609023 GCA_001675575.1 Neotoma lepida | reverse complement strand
GAAGAAGAAGAAGAAGAAGAAGAAGAAGAAGAAGAAGAAGGAGAAGAAGAAGAAGAAGAAGAAGAAGAAGAAGAAGAAGAAGAAGAAGAAGAAGAAGAAGAAGAAGAAGAAGAAGAAGTCACTAGTGCTAATAAGAGGGAATCTGAAAGCTAACTAGGGGATGCAAGGAATGAAACGGTCAGACAGTTCCAGTTGGAAGAAGTAGAGGGATGGAGAATCTCAGGGAATAGCCATAATTATACGGATTCAGAAAAACCAAGTATTCCCTCCTCCCCAGGGGTGTTCCCAAACGTACTCTGGGCCCATCAGTCAGCTCTGTGAGTGGCGTCTGGAGGAAGAAGGAGCACACAATGAGGTACACTTCCGGAATAAGAACATGGTAGGCCAGAAAGTCATTCAAGACCCGGAACCCAGGAAGTAGGCAGGGGCTCTGGTCAGGCACTGCAGGGCGGCTCTTCAGGTTGTCTGTTGATCAGGTAGGGAGGCACAAGAGCCAGAGAAGAACAGTTACTGCTACAGGGCCAACACACTAGCCGCCTCACGGAAGTGCTGTGACAAAACACGCTTCATGTACAGGAGCACAGGAAAGTGCCTCATGCTCACTCCTTGCCAGTTCTTAACATGCTCATCCATTCACTCATCCATCTACCCATTCATCTCTCCATCCGTCCACTCATTCATACCCCTATTCATTCTTCAAAAACAGATACTAAATTCCTCCTATGCAGAAAGCAACAAGGCAACTCTGTACTGGGCAGAAGAGCTATCACACTTCAAAAAGATGTACGGACTCTAGACACATATGAAGCAGACAGTACCATGGGAAGAGCAGACATCAAGCCATTCATATAGATTGATTTGTGCTTATGAATTATGATGGGCATCAGAGAGATGTTATATAGAAGCAGAGAGATGCTATCCAATCTCCTAACTCATGCTTGTCCCCTCCTATCCTGGGGGTAGTGACATTAAACTGGGACATGAAGGACGAGTCTACATCCACCAGAAGAGGCATCCAGGGAGAAGGAACAATGTACCCAGTGTGTAACAGACAAGGAGATCTGAGGGGTTGGAGGCAGCTTGCAGGAGCTAATGATCATGAGGCTCTGGAAGGATTCAGCAAAGGGAATCTAAGGAAGCAAGATCTGGGTGCATGCCTTAGAGACAGGGCTACACGGGTCCCAAGTGGGCAAGGTGGCGTAGGGCTTAATCTTTGTTCATCTCCAGGACAAAACAGTGACGGTTTCCTGGAGACACACACTCACCCATCACAATGTCCATGCCCTCCATGCTGCATTCCACCCAGCATCCGGCAGACAGGCCATCTCTAAATCGCCCACGGAGAGAAGGGTTTGACAGGAAGTACAGCAGCAGCTTTAATGCCAGCGTGGTGGTACTGGGATGCAGGTGACCCTGCAGCAGCAGCAGGAACCAGTCAGGCCCCAGGTTCAGAAACACCTGCTCCTTTGACCTAGAGCGGCAATATATTACAAGAGGTCATCTCTGATCCCATGAGCAAGAGGCATACCCTGAAAAAGACAAATGCAGCCTCACAAAGTCACCCCAGAAAGAGAAGTGAGGCAGCACTTGGCCATTGCATAGAAAGTATGGAAATATAAATTTTGAAGGAATACAATAAAAGGCTGGCAAGATCATTGCACAATGGAATTATCCATTAACAATACTACGTAAGCGGCCAGAGCTTCTCAGGGCAACTGGGAACTAAGTTCAGACATGATGATGTGTGTACTGCTTGAGCCAACAGCTTAGTAATATAAACATACATTTATTCACCTCTGTCCTTAAAGTCTCTAGTCGAAACTAATCTTATTATAAATGTCCAATGGTTAGCTGTGATAAACTGTCACTCTCAAACATGGACTTTAAAATACTGCTGGAGGGAACTGGCTGGCAGGGAGGTCAGAAGCCTGTCTAGAAATGACACTAGAGAGTAAAGCCCTAGCCATTTGAGAGTCATAGAGAGATCCATCTATGAAGGACAGGCTCTCAGCATCAGCTGCCGCACTAGGCATGCTTAAGGGGATGGCTGTGGTTGCTGAAATGAGCCGATACCAGACTAGATATGAAGAAACTGCCTTCGGTGCTTTCTAACTGGATGGCTTTGATGGGGCTCTTAATGTGCTCTGCCATTTCACTCAATGGTAATGTGGATGAAAGTGGTGGTACTATAAATGATGATGGTGATGACGGTGTGATGGAATGATGGGAACTATGATGATGATGGTGATGATGGTGTGATGGAATGATGGGAACTATGATGATGATAGTAATGATAGTCATGGTGGTGAAATCAATGGTGATGGGGACGGTGGTGGTGATAATGGCAATGAGAATTATCTTATAGAATCTTCACGATCTCTTAGGCACCCTTCTCAGAATTACCTGTCAATTCATTTTATCCTTACCCCAGCTCTCTGTGAAAACTGCCATTTTCTTTCTTACATTGAGTAGAAAGAGGCATACAAAACTCATGGAATCTTCTCGGGGCCTTGGGGAAAGAGCTAAAACTCTAATCGAGGTTTCAGAGTTCAGATGTGTGAGAACCACACAAGACAGAGTCTCTTCCAAAGAGGTAGAAAGGAAAAGGGCTGGACTTACTCACCTCTAAGGCGCCTTCCAGTTTGTGTTCTGATTCTAGGAATGTATAGATTTATAGGCTGATAGATTATTTTTGGTGTGTGTGTGTGTGTGTGTGTGTGTGTGTGTGTATGTGTTTTATATGCATGTGTGTGTTGAATTCATGTGCATGTTATACGCATGCGTGTATATGTGTGTGTGTTGTATGAATGTGTATGTGCATGTATGTATATTGTATGCATATGTGTGTATACATGTGTGTGTTGAATGCATGTGTGTGTTCTATACATGTGTGTATGCATATGTGTGTGTTGTATCCATGTGTGTACATGTATGTGGTGTATGCATGTGTGTGTGTTGTGTGCATGTGTGTACATGTATGTGGTGTATGCATGTGTATGTGTTGTGTGCATGTGTGTACATGTATGTGGTGTATGCATGTGTGCATGTGTGTGTGTGTGGTGTTTATGTGTGTGTATACATGTGTGTAGACTAGAAGTTGATGTGAGACTCTTCCTCTGTCATATGCTCCAGGTTATTTCTCATAACAGGGTCTCTCATGAACCTGGATATCACCAGTTCAGCTGGACTAAGCGGCCAGTGACCTCCTGCAATCCAGGTGCCTCCATCACCCTCCCCAACACTGGGGCCACAGAAATACCACATCCAGCTGTTATGTGAGTGCCAAGGACCCAAATTCAGGTTCCCATGCTTACTAAGCAAGTGCTTTACCCGCTGAGGCAGCTCTCCAGCCCCAACATTATTGCCACTATCTGCAGTTTCTTTGCTGGGAAGTTCCTCTCCACTACATCCCCAGATACATCTACTGACACATAAACCCAAAGAGAGAGCAAAGCCATGGGATGGCTGGTTCAAGGCTGCATCCTACAAGCCAAGAACAGTGTCTGGTATACAGTAGGTGCTCAACAAACAGTTGTTAAGTGAATGACTACAGAGTCTCAGGCAGGCAACAGGGAAAGTGATGTAATCAGTTTTGTGATTAAACATTATTCTGACAGCTAATTGAAGGCAGATATTTCTTTTTATCCAAGTTGGAAGAGCTAACTAAAGCACTAAGTGAACGGCAGAAGAATTTGGCAAGCCTTCTCTCTGATAGATGTTATTTAGGCTAACCACTTCTCTATTCTGTTGTCTGCCAAGCATAAGACATCAAAGACAGCAGTTGTCACAACTGCCAAAACAATAGCCATTATAGGATACAATGGTGACAAAAAGAATTTATTGAAATGATCTCAAATCTGTTTCTAGTTCTCTGAGCCCATGGAACATTGCATCAGGACATCTCAGGGCAAGGTCTGGTTTATTGGGTGGAGAGAATATTATTTTCTTTCTGACTAGTGCAGGACATACTGCAGCAAGCAGACTTGGAGATGCTAAGCTTTTCATTAAGAAAAGATTTTAACACCCTACCCTGCATGAGGCAACTCTGAGCCAAATCACTCTTCCCGGGTCTACTCACTCAGAGGACAGATGAAGTTGAGGGGAAGATATTACACCAAACAGCATCTCCAGCAACTGGTTTCGAAGCCAGATTGCCTTTCCAGATGTTTGGCTTCCAGCTACAGAAGAAAAAAAAAAGAAATTCAGATTTGAGAGCAAACAGATGTAAAGAGACATAATATTTGCTACAGCAAACAATCATATTCATCAAATACATGGTTTACTTAGGAATTGAGCACACATAGAGCTCAGAATCTTGGCATTGAATTCTAGACTTCCATATGACACTTAAAAAAAGCTTTGTAATATGTTGCTGTGTTTCCCTTTACTTGGAGGTAGTGTCAATGTTGTTTACTCTTAGGGGAAAAAAAATCTTTAAAATGCTAGGGTCAAAAACATCTTTCAGCCAGAAGCAACCTGACTCTTCAAGCATCAGAAAAGCTCGAAGGGACAAGCTAATGATGTTTAACAGAGATTTAAATCAAAGACTGATAACAGGCATGGCAATGTCCACCTTTAATCCCAGCACTCGGGAAACATAGGCAGGTGATCTCTGCAAGTCCATGGAGGTCTGTTCTACCCTGGGAGTTCCACGTCAATCAGAGCTATACTACATAGTGAGAACCTGTCTCAAAAAATCGGGAGCGGGGTGAATTTCAGCATAAAATCCATGTGAGAAAAAAACTGACCAACTACGTTACTCTTGACCCCCCATCCATGTTACTCTTGACCCCCCTATCCAGCCATTCATTCTCTCGACTGTCGCTTTGTGGCCAGCTCAAGGAACACACACCATAGAGCAGAAGCTGGGAGAAGAAAGCCATGCTTCTATTTGATTCTGGCTCCATCTTTCATTAAGGTCCTAATCTCTTCGCCTTTTGGTTCCGTTGTCTGAGAGATGGGAACAGTAATTTCTGTCTTTGAGGCCTGGCCTAAGAAGAGGCAAGGCTAAGCAATGCTGCTCCAGAGACCATTCAGTGGTGGTGAGGCTATTTTATATCTGCCCTGTGCAACACAGTGGCCACAGGTCTCATGTGGTGACTAAGCACTCAGAATGTGGCCAATGGGAAGATCCAAAGTTCTAATTTTTACTCTTCAAACTTTGTGATTGTATTATTATGTATGTGCATGCATATGTGTGCACTTGTTGATAGAGGCCAAAGGTCAATGTCAAGAATAATCTTCGTCTATCACTCTCCATGTTATTTGTTGAGACAGGGTCTCCCACTAAATCTGGAGCTCACTGATTCTGCTAAACTAGTTGACCAGAGGACCCTAGAGATCACTCTGTCTCTGTCTCCCCATCACTAGGGTTACAGACACAGGCTGGAATATCTGACTTTTCATACAGATGTTGGAGATCCAAGCTCAGGACCTTGTGCTTGTGTGGCAAGCACTTTACCAACTGAGCCACCTCTCCAGCCCCTAATAAGTTAAATTTGACCTTTAAACGGCCCCACATTGGGCAGTGCAGATCCAAAGGGCCCAGGACAGAGTGGTTGTGGTTGTTGCTCTATGCTCTCCCAGCAAAGGAAGACTGAACAAGACAGGACAACTGTTCTGCATGGGGAAGAGAGTGGCTCAAAAATCACATCACAAGCTGGGTGGTGGTGGCACACACCTTTAATCCCAGCACTCGGGAGGCAGAGGCAGGTAGATCTCCAAGTTCAAGGCCAGCCTGGTCTACCAAGTGAGTTCCAGGACAGCCAGGGCTACACAGAGAAACCCTGTCTCGAAAAACAAAAACAAAACATCACAAACTGTACTTTATGAGAAGCCCTTGGACCTCAGAAGTAAAGCCTAGTGTGACTGGAAATGACTAGTCTATCAGAGAGGTGGGGGATGGGGTGGGCAGGGGGTGGCATTCCTGGAGAGACAGCATGTCCACACCATGAAAAGAGCCTGTGCTCTCATACACTGCAACCAGTGACACTTCAGAGGGTTAGGTTGAGGCTCATTAGGATACTGGGGGGCAGTGAGGTGTCAACAAGGAATGGAGCCTGAGGCTGATATAAAAGGTACCTATGCAGGGAATTGACTGTCTGTGGGCCTTGGAAACCATTGCAGGTTTTCAAGTAGGAATATATGATGTGGTGGATTATGTAACCTGAATTATTAAATGTAGCTTCCTCAGTCACTGTTTGACCATTATAGCTGTGAGTGTTTCCCCTTCTTTCCCACAGCTCATTTCCATGCAAAGTGGTCCCCAATATGGTCCCCAGTATATGCTTTGGGGTGCCTTTAGGGTCATCCTGATGCTTTGACGTGACATCTGATGAAGGTGCTCTCACCAGGTATGGAGGGGTCTTGGCATCCATCCAGGCAGATCTGCCTCTCATTCACTGATGAAGGCTTGAGGGTGTATATGACAAACAGTCCGACCCTGTGTGCAGCAAGAGGACATGCTTAGGCAGGGGGCTCAGTTGTGCCTGCTGGGTTTGTGTTAAGTGTTCTCTACATGATCCACTCAAGTGGGGCTTTCAGTGAAAGTCTGAGGGAAATGGGATTTTGCTGTGATCAGCACAGGGTTTCTAGAAACTTCTAAACCTATTGGGTTGAACAAAGAAGTTAACTCTGGTTCTTTGAGGTCAACTTTTCAGATAGAAGCGAAGAAGAAAGGGTGGGATGTGGAACCAGCTGGCCATCCTGGGGGAACTCTGCAGGAGGTAGACCCAAGGGGCCATTGCTGCTAAGGGTGACTGTGACAATGGATGTCCTTGAGTCCTTGGAACAGGCGTCTGAGTACTAGAAGCTGGGAAATCTGCCCTCTTCCACCCTGAATCAAGCAGATCTACTCTTCTCCCAATGCACAGCCCTGACCACAAATCTCTACAAAGTTCCAAATTTTGTTAAGTACTGGGGAGCAGGGGCAGGCATATTCCCTTGTAAAATAGTTCCAGGATCTTCCACCTGCACCACCCCCCAGTCCCGGGAGCTTGTTGAAGTACCTGAGTAAGTCCTGGATGTTAAAGTGACCCTTCAGCTGATAGCCCAGAATGGCAATGATGGTGGAGACCTTGGACAGGGCCAGGCTTGGCTCGTTGAACAGGAATATGAGCTTGGGTACCAGCTGTGCCTGATGGGCTACTTCAGCATTCCTGGGTCCTTCCCTGGTGAGCCCGGGAGAGATGCAGTAAAAGCTTTTACTGGAATGAACCAAATTCTCTGTGTTTCTGCTAAAAAGGTTTTCCAAGCTAGGCTTGTTCTATGGCCCTCTGACTCCAGTGTTCTTTTGGCAACTAGTCAAGATGCCGGCAGACACCCATCAGGTATGTGTCTGCCAAGTGTCAGAGTTGCTGGGGCATGTGCTGCTTGTCCCTTCCAATCCCCGGAAACCGCCTTTAAAGACAAACCCAATTATTGACTTGAATTCTGAGCCTCAGGGAGAACTAATGCTGGCCTCAGAAAACCCAGAACAAAGAGAGCAGACACACGTGTGACCCAAGAGCACTTCCCAACAAGAAGCAAAAGCAGCAGCGGCCTGCAAAGCCTGTCTGCATGCCTGATCTTCCTGCCCACTCCAAACCACAAAGTAGACGAGCGCTCGGTGGAGAGGCAGAGGAAAGATGGAATTACCCACACCCCCTCCTCGGGATAATCACAATCTTATTTCCAGTAAGTTCTACTCCTCCAAAGACAAGAGCCACAAGGGTAATGTCTGTTACTTAGACAACAGGTACAGAAAGTAGAGACTGGTGGAGGGAGGGTGGGTGGATGTGGGTGGGAGCTCTCCTTTGGAACTTTCTTGTTGGCATGAGCAGATTCAGTTCCGCAAAGTTCTATACCCCAGATCACAAATGGGACAGGCATGAGGTGGTCACAGATCACAGGACTTTGTGACAGGAAAGACCCCAAACCTTCTACCCAAAGGATGGGGCCACCTAGGCAGATAGTCAATAATAGGAGCTTGAATGAAAAAGAATCTATTTACAAACACATTCAAAAGAAGGAAGGAAGACGTTAACGGTTATTAGGTAGCAGGCAGGGGAATAGCCCCCAGTTCTGCTGCCTGCTTTGTCCTTTCACAACTCTTGTGTGTTTGGAGTAAGCCTCTGGAGAGGCAAAGCCATGCTCTTGGGCTGACCATGGGACCACAGTGGCCCAGCAGGACTCAATCCTATGCTAGGACTATGGAGTAAAGCCCATGGGAGGTGCCCAGCTGAGACAAAGATCCAAGGAGGTGTCCCACGACTGTCACAGGAGAATGTCTGCTCAAGTGAAACAGTGCATGCTGAAACAAGGCAGAAAGGGGTAGAGGGAGCTACTTAAGTGGTACCCAACATCCTTGAGGATGTGTGCCCTTCACTTACACATACTAATGAGCTCCTCGACTACTTCCTCCAGCCCCTCAACTTCCATCCCTTCTCTTCCTTGAATTCTGTCTTCCTCAAAATTCTGGGGTTTTATTTCTGCCATTTGAAACTCCAAGTGATTGTTTCAAAGTCACTTGAGGAGGTCAATTAGAGAAACATTGGACAGAGAGAAACTTAGGGCCTAGGTCAGCTCTTTCTTCTGCAGACCATGCACATCACTCGCTAAGTCCTAATTCACCCAAGTCAGGGCTCATCCTTAAGGCTATAGACCTCTGATTCCCCAGCACCTAGTCTCCTGACGTCCATGTCTGTCAGAGGAGGAAGAGCTGCCCCACTGCTCCACAGGTGAAGGTGAGGGCCCAGCGTTCTGGGAGGGAGCAGACGATATGAATGCTGAACCACTGGTTGTCCTATTCTCTTAGGCGCCTAGTCTTTGTTTGAAGACAAAGTTCTAACCTAAAGAAAGACATCAGTTCTAACCCCAGGACTACTGAAACCCAGCCAACCTTGGTGACTGAAGAATCTCCAGGAGATGGGAAAAGAGGGCAAGCTCCAGGTTGTCTGCAGTGTTTGTCCAGAGCTGGAAGACAGAAGAGATGTGTGGTAAGACCAAAGCATGGGTGTAGCAGGCTCTGCTGAGTCTGAGATTGGAGTTGCCAATAGGATTACCTGCTCTGGAGTCAGACTAGTACCCTGACATTTAGCGGACACAGAGAGCATCTCTAAAGGGAATCTCAAGTATCTCTCCCATTGCCTAGTGCCTCACTGTGGGTCTGAATTCCAATCAAGGACATCTCCACTAACCACCTCTCCCAGGACTGCTCACATACTGGAGTGTTTGCAAATATGCCTTCTATTTGACAAGGCCTTTTCCCATTGAACTCTGCAAACATGGCCCAGAACTCCTGGTCCCTAAAGCATAAGTGGCCTTCACTCCTCAAAAACCCTGCATCTGCCTCTCTGTAGTACTGGGTGGTGGAGCATGGAGGGGATGCCAAAGTGTCTTCTTGTTCCTTCTGGCAGTGAAGAGGGCCTGGGTATTGGACATTACAGCATCTTCAGGATATGGACAGCACCTGGGTGCCAGTAAATGTTGCTACATTTAGGATGGGTTGATCCGTTCAGAGGTCTGTTGAGCCTTCCATTTGTCCTCAGTGTCCCTAGCTGCGGCTCTGAGGTCATTCGTTAAAAGAATACTGGGAACAGCAAAGCAGCATCCAATGGGAGCAGGACATTATCTTTAATCCTCACATTAGACGGTGCTTTACTGCTTTAAAAGCCTTTCCAAGACGCTATCAGATTTAACCCCTACAACAACTTACGAGGAAGAAATGATGATCTCAGTTTCACAAATAAGCCTAATGGATCAGGGCAGAGTGACACCTGCTTGGAATCCCAGCCCTAGATGAGCTGAGGCAGGAAGATCATGAGTTCAAAGCCAGCCTGGGCTACATACCAGGACAAAAGAAGAAGAAGAAAGGGGATCAGAGTGATCATGAAGCATCCCAAGGCTAAGGCCACACTCATCAGTCAGAGATACCAGGGCTAAACTGTAAACCCGGGCCTGTGAGTGCCGAAGCTATTGTGATTTCTCCCACCTACTATCAATATGACAATGAAGGAAGGTGAAACATTGGACTTTTCTTACTGTGTTTCACTCTCTCACACACACACTCCTGGAGGCCTAGGCGTCAGTCTCCAGTTTACCTCAAAATTGCAGAGCACGTGCTGGAAGACAAACGTGTTAGTGACAGCAGATGGTCTGAAGCCCAGCTCTGCGGTGCCAGCCACTGAGAGGATCAGCTGGAAGATTCGGTGGTTTAGGAAGGCTGTCTTCTTCCTCAGGAGAAAGGCTAAGATCTGGAAAGGTGAGATACACAGTGGGATTCCTGATGTGTCACTGGACCTCTTTCTCCCATCACTGCTAGTTACCACAGCACACCTGCTCCCAGCCCACACTCCCTCTCTCTCTGGAACCACCTTCCTTCATTCTACATTCTCACAAGACACACCTGCACCAAGTTCTGTGGCAGCTTCCCTTCCGAGGCCTGTCTTCCTGGGCTTCTGAGATGGGACCTCTCACAGGGACCTCTTACTTCCCCCTCATTCTCAGCCCTAATTTCTCCATGCTTCTCCTCATCTCCTACAGGATCTGCACAGCCGTCATCGTGGGCTGTCATCTGCATCATTGTCCACAACCAGATCACACAGCCCTGCTTCAGGCTGCAGCCCCTGCCTGTGTCATTCTATGAAGCCAGAAGGTGAGCAAGGCATAGCGTCCACTCCAGAGTGGAGACAACAAGGCACTTGTCTCTGAAAATGCATCTCAGAGCTAAGGAAGAGGCTTACCAGAAAACCCGTATCCTCATGATCTTGGGGACATAAAAACCAGGCTACCCAGCCACCTGCTGACATCTGAGCCATCACCCATCCCTTCAGGACTCAGATCACTCTGCACAACTCAAAGTCCACTCTCTGTCCCTGTACCCCCAAGACACCCCCGTTGCTTTTCCAACACGCCTTCTGAAGGTTTCTCATGATCAGCAAATAATGTGACATCTTTTCACTTTTTTGACTCTTCTGCAATCTGACCTTCTTCCCCCAAATAAGACCTAAGCCCTAGTCCTTCCCACCATGCTTCCTCTCAAAGTCACCACCCAACCCAAAAGGAGGTTACTAGAGGGAAAGAATCTTATCAATTGCAGATAGTCATGACAATGACATGAACGTGTCTGCAGCAACTTTTTTGAATGGGGCACTCTTCTAAGTTCCCCACATATGTCAATATGCACAGTCATCCCCATCTCCACATCTGCTAGTTGTCCTGTTACAGTCATCTCCATCTCCACATCTGCTAGTAGTCCT
>LZPO01027400.1:572672-597276 GCA_001675575.1 Neotoma lepida | reverse complement strand
CTCCACATCTGCTAGTAGTCCTGTTACAGTCATCCTTAACTCCACATCTGCTAGTAGTCTTGTTACAGTCATCTCCACCTCTACATCTTCTAGTAGTCCTGTTATACACATGAGAGAACTGTATCACAAGGAGATTAAGAACTCAAAGCGGCTAATATTTGCTGAGCACTGACTCTTGGTCAGGTTTAACCTGAGCCCCTTCATTTGTATGAAATCTTTCAATCCTCACTATAGGTCAAGAGACAGAGGAATGAGAAAGTGCAGATGGGGTGGGGAAACTGAGGCAGTTGTAAATGATTTTTCAAGGTTAAACAACAAGTTAGAAGATGAGGCAGGATTTCAAACCAGTGTGGGTCTACAATCTGGACTCAGCCAGTGTGAGGGAGGCACAATGAGGCAATCCTAGATGATTCTAGAATCATCAAGGAGAATGCTACAGAAGCAGACAGGTGAGCAAGCTGGCCCAGACAGAGCTCCTTGTAGCTGGTTGTCACCAGGCCCTCCTCTGCTATGATCATGGGCCTCAGCACGTCTGTCAGTGGATAGCTGAGAAACCTATCGGTTTAGGGTGACCAAGGTGATGAGGGATGCAAGGCTTGCTGGGATTCTCTTTTCCAGAAGTCACTCCTGACCTGACGTAATGCTACTGGTACAAGAGCGGCTCATCCTGGGGTTGACAACTCTTTGGGAAGCTGCAGGGCCAGCTGCGAGGGTAGAATTACCTGGTACCCACAGATGTGTTGCATCAGGTGGTCACACATAGCATTACTGGTCAGAACGGAGTGCAGGACTTTCATAGCTGCGTACATGGTGTGGTCATCTGTTGCCAGGGAGATGAGACCCAGGAGAATGGCAGGCCCTCCAATGTAGTCCAGGCTACTGGCAGCAGGGCTGGAGTGGAACACCCTCACCCCTGAGGGAACCAAAAACGACATGTCATCAGTATGTCACAGCAGTACTGCAATGCAGCAACTCCTGGAAGTCACCTGTGTCTCTGCCCATGTACAGGAAGAAAGGGCCCACGCACTGGGATAGGCTGGGAAGAGAGACTGGAATTCCAGATGTCTTGGCAACGTGTCTGTTATTTTCACTCAGACAAATTCAACCATGGTTCCTGCCCACAGGCCACACTGTGCTCCAGGGCTAGGCTCCTGTGGTGCATGGGTACCAGTATGTGTGGTAGTTGAGCTCCTCAGTCAAGAAGCAGCAAGCTGAGTGGATCACTCTCTGGCTAGGCTTGTTCTCAACTCTGGCCTTCCTCAAAGCCCTCCCCTATACAGTCCATCTGTCTTCTACCCTTAGAGTTCTAGGATGCACAAGCCCTCTCTCCCAAAGCAGAGTAGAGTCTAGAGCTTGACCTACCTAACTGGCCCACAGCAACAGCACCGAGAGTCCTAAGAGACCCTGAGAGGTGTCCAGCACAATTTCTCAGCAAGAACACAGGTGTGGCATTGTCACGAGAAGAAATATTCATCTAGAGGAAATGACAACAATTAGTGCTACAAAACCCCTGCTAGAGAAGGAATCTGTCCAGGAGCCCCTAGACGATAGACACCCCAAGGCCCAAGGCTGGTGCTCCACATGTGACCATTAGTGGATGATTAGACAATATTAGGGGCTGAAGCTAAACTGTGGGATCACTGTCCCATGCCTCAACTGTGGTACAATTGCAAGGGAGTCAGCTGTAAGCACACAATCTGTGCACCCTACCTGCTCACAAAGAGGAGGCCATGGGTCAGGAAGAACCCAGTGACAACAATGGAACAGCACTACCAAGGCCTTATCAAGTGGGGCAGTGGTTGCACACACCTTTAATTCCAGCACTTGGGAGGCAGAGATAGGCAGCTCTCTGTGAGTCCAAGGCCAGCCTGGTCTACAGAGCAAATTCCAGGATACCCAAGGCTACACAGAGAAACCTTGTCACAAAAAACAAAAACAAAAGAACTTCTCAGTCCAGGCTCTGCAAAGCCCAGTTTTTACTACTGATTCTAGAGACGCAGGAGAAGAGGAATTCTGCCTTCCTCAATCAGGATATGCAGCAAGACATAACTTTGGTGCATGCCAGGGCCTTGATTTTGACCTCTGGGGCCCTCTGTCCACAAGAGTGAAGAGAATATAAAGAAACCAACCAACGTTCTTCAGCACTGAACGCAAAAGAGATATTTATGCAGGAATTAGGAAATGGTGAGTCACCAGAGCATCTTTCTTTACACATGCATTTGCCTGTTGTTCTGTAAGTTCACTTTAAAAACAAAACTGCAGCCACTCAGCCACTTTTCAGAGTTGGTAGAGCAGGAGTGTCCAAAGCAAAGATCAGTAGCAGAGTTTCCAAAATCAAAATGATACTGAAAGAGTTCTGAGTTCTTCACCAGGAAGAGCACACATACTCCTCTCTAAGCAATTGTAAAGAAAAGGCTTAGTCCTGGTGGGGAAGCAGGCTGTGTCTTAGCAAATGACGTGAGAAGTGTGGTGCACATGTGTCTAGCCATCCAGGGATGAACAAACACAGATAGTTACCCTGGGAGCTGAAGAAAGCCATGCAGTGAAGTTTGCAGTGGGGAGAAGGGAGGTATGTGGGAAGCTGTACCTCCTTGGCGATTAGGCGGCTGTCCACTTCATTGTAGGTGTTTCTGATGTTCATTATGCTGGTGATAGAAGAGCTGGATACGTGGAGTCCAAAGGAAACCCTTTCCTCCGCAATGAGGGGTGTGGCTTCACCATCCGGGTCTTCTCCTACAACAGCATGTCTTTAGTTAGTTCTAGCCTCCCTTTACAGAGAAAGAAATTGACCCTCTGACCACTAAATACCCACTGTCACACAGCAAAATCATCACTGGGAGGATGTCTGCATGTTGTTACATCTTGTATATTTGTGTGTCAAAAGCTTCTCTGACACTTTATATAAAAATGAGAGCGGGACCAAGTGTGGTGGGGCACACCTTTAATCCCAGTCCTGGGGAAGCCTGGGCAAGTGGATCTTTGTGAGTTTGAGGCCAGCCTGGTCTATATAGTGAGACCCTATGAAGACAAAAACAAACACAACAATGACAGCAAATAAACTCAGGGCAATATCTCAAGATTGGCTCTTCTAGAAAACAAAGGATTTGCAGGAAATTTAGTAGAGTAGGAACATCTATCAAATCTACCACTTTGGTTCCAAGCGGCTAAGTAACTTTCTCTGAAAGAGGAAGTGAGTGGTGCTGACAGACCTAAGATCTTGAGAGTGGCATAGCTACTGTGAACACCCCACTTAGCATGCGCACTCTGGTCTGCAGGTGACTGACAGCTGACTTCTTCTAAAGGAACACGGTGCGAATACAGAGTCAGTGAACCTTGGGCTCCAGAACTGACCCAGTTGCGCTGGTCAATGCCAATGGCCACAGGAAATGAAGGCCACACAAGACCTGGTCCTGGAAACTGGAGCACTCAGCAGCTCTCAGCCGCCCTTGGCTGCACAGAAGGCCTTCAAACGCAGATGCATTTGTCTTTCTTTCCAGATGGGAACTGACCCCCTGGACCTGGCAGCGCTCAGAGAGCAAGCTCCCTGCTTGAACAGCCAACAATCAATAAAGAAAATGGGGATGCTGTCTGCCTGTTTAATAATTGAAGACAACAGTATACTTTAGTTAAAAAGCGTCTTCATTAAAAGGAATGTAACTTATTTATTTCCTTCCCCTCCCTCTCTTTGCTGAGAGTATTACTCACCTACCTTCCTCCATTAGGTACTGCGGCGGAGTTGAAACCTAAAGGATATTGTCATTTCCTCTTCTGTGACAGTTTCTCTTGGGTTGTAAATATATAATGATCCAATTACAAAGGCCTTCCCTAATGATTGACCTCTGCTGAGTTTATTCTTTATAAATATGCTATAAATAACTAGGTGCCCACTTAAAAACTCATACCAACAGAATCATTATAAATCAAAACACTCCATACCTTGAAGGTGCACAGCTTGAAAGTTGCCGCAGTACCTCGGGCCAAGTTTGATAAGAAGTGCTAAAGTATCCGCTGATATGTCTTCTTCAAAGAGGTATGCAGGGCCAAGACGCCAGATTAATGATGACTTTTGTTTCCAAACTCTAGGGGTCCCGATATAGCCATAAACATCCACAAATGAAGACGGGTCCATTGAAAGGAAAGGTCCTGGTAAGGCCTGGACATACAGCATCTGTTAACACAGGAGGAGCACTTAAGCCCAGAGCCCATCAAAGTCATATACAGACCTCATTTCTCACACCAAGATAAAATTTTATTTTATCTAAAAAGTCAGAAAGATAGCTCCCAAATGTGAGAAGCATGCAGCAAAACAACCCAGGAAGTGTAGGTACAGAGGGGCATGAAGCTTCGAAGCCACCATTGGAAACAAATTTGATAAGAAATATAAAGAAACACAGAAGTCAATCTTCCTCGGCCCAACCATTGCACTAAGCACATAAATGTCCACTATTGGGGCTGGAGAGGTGGCTCAGAGGTTAAGAGCATTGACTATTCTTCCAGAGGTCCTGAGTTCAATTCCCAGCAACCACATGGTGGCTCACAACCATCTATAATGAGATCTGGCGCCCTCTTCTGTATACATAATAAATAAATCTTAAAAAAAAAAAAAGTCCACTATTGGAACATTAATAGTCCCGTGTACTACAATAATTACAGCTGTGTGGTTCAAAAAGAAGAAATAAAAGGTTTCTATTTGCAGATGGCATGCCCATGAGTGTTTTTAATCTCCAGGAACCAGTAATTGAGTTCATCAAAGTCACAGGATAGCCAATCAACACAAAAATCAATTGCATATCTATAAACTAACAGTGAAATCAAATCCACTTACAATTATTCAAAAGAAAAATGGTGCATTTAATAAAACATGAACAGGATCTATATACTGAAAATTCCAGATGGATAAGGGGAAATTCAGATAGTTATATGATATCTATTACATATAACCTATAGTAAAGGAAACACGCATCATGTTCATGGATAGAAAGACCGAACGCAGTAAAGATGTCCCATTCCTTCTCATTGGTTTGTAGGTATCATGCAAGGCCCATCAAGATATCACACACACACACTCACACACACACACACACACACACACGCATATATACACATGCAGATACACACACACATATATGCATATACATAAATATACAAACACATACATATACACATATACATAAATATACACAAACACACACACATCTATACACATAAATAACAAGTAAAAATGGGGAAGTGAGTAATTAGCAGACCATATCAAGGCAACATCTTAGCTGTGACAGTGACCTTGGCTGAACCGATAGCTTCTCCATCCAGATATGTGGTAACAGTGCAATTCCTTTTCATTTCTTTGCTGACCACCACAGCCAGGTGATACCACTGGCCACAAGTCAGCAGCTGGCTGCACCTGACCTGCAGCTGGCGCCCTGCAGAGGGCTCTGCCTCCTCTTCAGGCTCCATGACATCTGCAAAAGAGAACGAACAGTGGACCTCACATAAAGCATCATGCTACAGAGACCCAAGAGGGTGATATCCCTGTTCAGCCCACATGGGCCTTGTATCTGTGGAGCTATAGACCAGACTCCCATTTGCTTTTTCACTTAAAAAAAAAAAGTGCCTGCAGCAGTAGCTGCTGCCATCACCCCCTGAGTTCAGCCTCTGCACCAGACATTAGTAGCATGAATGACTACACGCACTGCCCCATTTAATAAGCCTGCAAGCCTGTGAGGTGTGGTGTTATCACTGCACTCACTTACTACCTGAAGGCAGAGACCTTAGGCCCATCACCCACGGTCAGCTCCAGCAGGCTTCAGCCAGGCACTATCACATGCAGGGTGATGGCATGTGCCAGGTGACCCGAGAGGGAGGAGTCAAGCAGTCTGGCTGGGTGCCAAGAGTGTGGCCATTCTCAAGGCCTTCCATACACTTAGGTGCTTTCAGGTAGTGACTCTTGCACAGGAATGACGGCTGAAGTATCTGGGCTTGGCCATAAGGCAGGTAAGCTTGGGAATATACTGACATCTGAAGGGCGGAGCTAGGATCAGCCATCAAATCTACTGAGCTGGATCTGGCTTCTGGGCACCCAGAGTGGCCAACCTGCCACATGGAATAGCTGTCAGCCCTCTAAATTTGGGTTATTTGTGAACAGGTCTAGGGCCACGTCAGCGCCAACTAAGTTGAGCGTATTCTCTATAAACCTTGCTTTACTGATGTAGTTTGTGTTTCATGAGGCAAACCCCAAGTCCCACCAGTGTTCCTCCTGTCAGGGCAGCACTAGCTTTCTGGAAAGCCAGTGAGCATAAGCTCTAGAGCCATGCAGGGCCCAGACCAGAGTGGTACACTACAAAGATTTACTTAGACCTTTCACCATGTATGGAGGTCAAGGGAGTATTTCAAAAGATAGAGAGATACAGGGGGTCACCAT
Organism: Neotoma lepida; assembly: GCA_001675575.1. NCBI lineage: Eukaryota > Metazoa > Chordata > Mammalia > Rodentia > Cricetidae > Neotoma > Neotoma lepida. The sequence continues at coordinate 590,858 of LZPO01027400.1, read as the reverse complement.
GCTTCCATGCACATCTGTGTCAAGAACATCTGGCTTGGCCCCATTCCCCGGGTATAGACCACACGAGTTTTGGAAACCAGGGCCTTACCCAGAGGTTGAAATTCCTTCTCTTCTGTGGACACAACCAAGGAGAGGTCATCCGTGCAGAGGCTGACAGAGAAGCAGACAAAGGGCTGCTCAGTCCTGGCCAGGTGGCGCACCAGGGTTAGAAAGCGCAATGGGTGGCCCTCCATGACAGTGGGCTGCCGGCTGATCAGAAACCAGCAGGAGAAGGTGAGGCCCCCGGGTGGAGGGAATGGCCTGGGGGTACCTGGGGGTAGAACACAGCATAGCTTTACACTCTGCCCTGCGAAGGAAGTGAGTTGAGACATCAGCAGCTCTGACCCCCACCCTGCTGGGCTGCCTACTGGGAACCAACTCCGCCTCTGGCCTACTGCGCACTCCACACTCAACTCCTGCTCCACCAAGCTTGGGATGCTTCTCACTGTTTATACCAGGATAAAGAGGCTCACAGGAAGTTCGTGGTATCCCTGCAGACCTTGAGCCCTGCTGCTCCAAGCCTCTCCAGGCCATGCAGCCTTGCCAAGGGAATGGAGATGTTGCCGTCCCTGAGGCTTATCAATATCTAAGCCTCTGCAACAAATCTCAAGTCAGGCTTTGGGCTCCGTGGAGGTGAGGACACTAGCTCAGCTGAAGCTAAGGTGGAGAAATGACCTAGTCCGAGGAAACACCATGTCATCTCATGCTGTAGCATAGCATCTGTAGACATGTTAGCACACTTGGTACCACCGACAGAAAGGAAGTTTGTCCTGAACTGACAGACCAGCCGTGTTCTCATTGAAACCGGGAACCTGGCTTTGATAATAGGGAGTGCTGAGCTCAGGCCACTCTGAGCACTTGTGCTGTGCTGCCCAGCGTGCTATAAGCTTAGTGAAATGCTTTGAAAAACACGGCCAGGCTCCAGGCTGATGCCCAAAAACAATCTACCATGGCTTTGCCTCCTCCTGTTGGCCACCAGCACAGAACTTACACCCCTCTCTAGAGAAAGCTGACAGCACGTGCTGCTCCATTTCAGCCTATTCCAGGCTCCCGGACAATGGCTCAGCCTCAGATGCACCATCTCTAAAGCTATCAATGCTACCTGAGCCCTGGCTGTGGAGTGAGCCCCCACAGTGCATGGTGAATAGGATAGCCGCTGTAAGAGACTGTGAGCGGATGTAGCAGGCGGAAAGCTCCTCATCTGCAGAAACTTGGGACTGAGGGAAGACTCGTGCTTTCTGGAGATGTGGGGTAGAAATCTGTAACCAGGGACTCGGGAGATGCTTACCTGATCCAGTTCCTCCAGAGATGGAGAGCTCTGTGCTGGTCCCCATGACCGTAGACAAGGTTGGAGTAAACAGACAGCTGGAAATAAGAAAGTATTGCAGGTCATTGGACTGCACGCCAATCCCTTGCATCAGCAGTCTGGGCTGTGACACCTCCCTGCTCCATCCGCCTGCAGTGGCAGTATGCCCTCTTAGGCCATGAGGCTCCAAGAACAGAAAACAGTTGGAGCTGGCGGGATACCCAGAAGGGATGAATCCTCACTGGAGGCCAGACAACATGGAGAACATTCTAGAAGCAGATACAGTAGGGAAGAAGAGGGCTCTGGTCCTCCATGGCTGGACACTCTGCCCTTCTCCTCTGGATAGAGGGGTATCTAACTACTTAACCACACCTCTGCTTGAGAAGTGAGAACCAATGGGGCCATAGTTGTGTAGCCAGCGTTACAGATCATCAGAGGCACTGGGAAATTAATAAGCCATTTTCTAAATATATGAGTCCTCCATACCCATAGCCTTCCATAGACATGTCAAATTCCACAAATGATGGAGTCAGGGCTGCCCTCTGAGGCTGCAAATTGCGAGGGGAGGTCATAGAGATGAGGCTCAGTGTTGTCTGGAGGGCTGTGGCTGAATCCTGTGAGGTCCATGAGGACCTGAGGTCCTGAGACCCTCCAGGGTATGGGCTGGCATCTGTAGGCTTGTCAGCTGTAGCTTCACATGAGCCTGAGGCAGAAAACAAGATAAAGATGTGTCCTTACCTGACGTAGTTCCACTGCTGTTCTGACAGTATCTCTGATGTTCCTGCCACTGACTGATGGTACATCCTGCAAAAGCCACCAGGCACTTCCCAAATACAGTGGACCCTCAGCCTGAACTCTGCTGATTTAGATGCCATGCAAAGGTGGCGATAACCATCTCTATGTGACTTCTTTTCATTCCAGCATGTTCCTCTTTCTGCCATAGCATTTGCAGCTGCTGTCGGTATCTTACTTGCCCAACTGGCGTTCCTTGCTGGCCTCACAGTGGCTTGACCAGCTCCGCCCTCCAGCCCCAAGCCCAGCTCTCCACCTTCGATTCTTAGCAGGCCTTTGCTTGCCTCGGTGCTCTGCATGGTCTTACATTCAAGGTGTCTCCAACACCCTTTTTTCTAAACTGGTTCCCAAGAATGCCAGGCTCTCAGATAGCTGGCTTGACTCTGGGCATCATCCAATGCTTTCACTCCCAGCATCCCACTTTGCTCCTAAGCTGTGAACTTTACAAAAAGCTCTGCTGCCCCCCTCTGCCCAGTGCAGCACCTGGGACCCCTGGGTTGTAAAGGATCTTGTTTTAGGATCTCAGGTATAAAGTGTAAGGCAGATTCCCAACACCACCTGCCTCATGTGGAGACGGGGAGAGTCCTGGGACCCCAAGCCCTGTGCATACTTTGCCTGCCCCACGGAGCAGCAGGAAAAAAACACCTTTTAAATCTGCCCACTTTTCTATCTTATGAACACTCATTCATCAGGAGTAAAAATGCTAACTATTCACCTCTCAACCTGTCCTGTTCTGTCTCCTTACCTGAGTACCCAGGGTCGTCTTCATGCCCAGGAGATGAATGGAGGCTTTTCCTGGCAGCTGGCTGAGGTGGGTGAATTCCAAGGCCTAGGAACTGCCTGGACATGGTAACATCAAGAGAGGCAACTAAAGATACATGCATGCAAACTTTTCTAGATCACTTCCCTAGATGCCCAGTGTTCGTGCCCCCACCCCTGAAATACGATTTCCAAAAGTCACACAGAAACCGTGTGTCCCTGTCTCATTATCCAGCAGAGCTGGTGAAGCTGGAAACTTCAACTGGACTTCATGCTATATGTTGTTTGCAGGTTTCTAAGTGAATTTCCTGTGTGCTTAGCTTAGTGGCCTGGTCTAGCAGGGCTGAGAGTGGCTAAGAGAGGCTTCTCCAGCTCCTGGATCCCATACCCACTGACTGGAGGGCTTATTCTCTGTTCTCTCTGCTCCTTTGTAAGTAGCAGTCTGGTGAATGTGAACCTGGGCCATCCTCTCCATCCTGCTCCAGGGCAGTAAGGGTCTTAAGAGACTCGACCTCTCTTGCATAATGCATGTCCCTCCTCTTTCTTGTCCCTCCTCCTGAGTCCTTTCTATTCCTCCTGTGTGCAGGAAGACTTCTGCAGGATACAGTGGAGTCCTGCATCTGGTCCCTTTCATGCTGCCCTGGCCACTGCCCCTGCAAGCCTCGCCCTTTTCAGTCTGGCCTTAGGATCCAGTCCAGGCCTCAGAGATTAGCTCTAGATTTACTTCCTTGACAACTTCCATTCCCCCAGAGATTCCCAGATCAGGCTGTGTCTGCTCTGTGTGCATACACATCTGATGCTGGAGGAGAGGAGAGGGGATGCTGACACCTGCCCCCTGTAGACTCGATTGTACACAGTGCACCCATTATCCTACCTCAGGGTCTGTGGTGTTGGATGCTTAATGCATGCAGTACCTTAGCACATCTGGCTCAATGGCTTGGGAACCGAGCTTTTCAAAGATCCTGATGAGATGTGAGTTCAGGACACTGCCACCCGTGCTGAGGGTCCTGTGGCAAAAGGTCATGAGTGTGCGGAGCATCCCTGCCTCACACATGACCTGGCGGTTCTTCTCCGATTTCACCAGGGACAAGAGGTGGCTGGCCAGAGAGCACTGGATCTCCTCAGAAAGCTAGGAGGTGACGAAAGCAGGCTGTGAGTCTAAGAGGGCAGAACGTCCTCTGCGTGGCTTTGTTAGGCCACCTGTGCCTACCACAGCTATCTATACTACACCTGTCTCAGCTGTTCCTCTGAATGCTAGCCTCACCTGCACTGACAGGCCAGGGAAGGCCAGCTCCTGGAGTCAGCCACCAACTCAGACTGCAGACTGCACACAGGCAGGCTGGAATCTGGGCCATCCTCAGAAATATAATGTTGGAACCATTTAACATTGAGAAACTTTCTGAGTTGATTGCTACCACTGAAAAATCTAAAGATTTCATATTGAAATCAAGACTTACGGCTCCTATGGAAGGGGAGAAAATCTGGTCATACAGATTTACAGCCTTCTGTCAGGAAGTCACTGGTCCTGGAGAGTGGCTATGGCCACTAAGTGGACCCCTCCTACCCCAAGCCGGATTCACTCACTGAATTTCTACATTTTAGTTTGTACCCAAGTACAAAAGGTAGGGTCCACCTAGTTGAATGAACTTAAAACAGTCAACACACACACACACACACACACACACACACACACACACACACACACACAGAGGGAGAGATGGAGAGACAGAGACACTACTGGCTCTGGCAGATGCAGTCTTCACTGTTCCCTTTCAAGCCGTACATTTCAAGTTGACAGGCCAGCGAGTCATAGGCTCCACACCAGAGGCCTCCACACACCCATCGCCCACACTATCCCCGACAACTTCTCTGGCCTTCTTTAGTCCTGAGTACACTGTGCTCCACAAACATGGTACACCCTATCTTACTCTTTTAGGTTCAAGCTCCTTTACTTCCTTTGTGTCCCTCAAAGCACAGATAACAGGGAGCACAAAATGTGCAGAGTAGACTTCTGAGCAAGTACAGTATGTTCTTTTAATATCTCCTTCCTTCATTAAAAGATAAGGCCCTGAAACTTGTGGTCCTCCAGAGGTACAGAACGGGGGCGGGGCTTGCATTTTCCTTAACAAAAAAGGGCTGTCTCTATTCTGAGAAGAGAGTCTCAAGTAAAATGAATATCTGTTGGACCTTGTTGCAAGGGACTTCCTTCTCCTTGTGGGCAGTGTACTTATCAATGCCCCTGCTCTGTATGGGTGTCCTCTGTGAGACACTAACTGCCCATGAGCCACAGATTCCCTCATGCATACATGCACCAAAAAAACACATACCTACTGTACTAGCTTGTTTTGTGTGTCAACTTGACACAGTTAGAGTCATCAGAGAGGAAGGAGCCTCAGTTGAGGAAATGCCTCCATGAGATCCAGCTGTAAGGCATTTTCTCAATTAGTGATCAATGCGGGAGGGCCCAGCCATGGTAGGTGGCACCTCCCCTAAGCCGGTGGTCCCGTATTCTATAAGAAAGCAGGCTTTCTTATAAGAGCAAGCCAAGAGAAACAAGCCAGTAAGCAGCACCCTTCCATGGCCTCTGCATCAGCTCCTGCCTCCAGGTTCCTGCCCTGCTTGAGTTCCTGTCCTGACTTCCTTTGGTGATGAACAGCAATGTGGAAGTGTAAGCTGATCAACTTGCTTTTTGGTCATGCTGTTTCATCACAGCATTAGAAACCCTAAGTATGTATGTATATACCTAAATGTACACAGGCATACATATACATGCCTGTACATCTGTAATTGTACACACACACACACACACACACACACACCAGAACATATCTTGTGAGGACAGCACCCTCTAGACTCGGAGGTGTGATTTCTGCTTCAGGGTGCCCTCTGCCTGGCTCAAGCTGAAGCTAGATACCAGCAAGGACTCACCTGTCCCTCTGCACAACTGTGATCCCTTATTCCCTTCTCCTGAGTGCTCGCCTCACAATGCACCCGTTCTTACCCCAGACTCCACTTCCCAGTCCACTGACCTGAGGCATCGCCATCATTTGCATATTTTAAGTCTTTGTCCCAGTTTGTGGTTTCAAGAAAAGAAATCTACGCCAGTGTCAATCATGTTAGGATACCAGAGCAAAGCCAGGAGAAACCACAACGGCACTTACCTAACACAGTCATCCCCACTCATCCCATGACAGAGGGACTCCAGGACTCCCCTCTGGTGCCAGAGCCCACAGACGCTCGAGTCACTTACATAAAAAGCCATGGTATCTCCACTTAGTCAGTGACCATCACTCTGCACCCATTGGATCATTTTTAGATTACTTAGGACACTCAATACAATGCAAATGCTGCGTCATCAAAGTTCTGCTCTATTGGGAATAATGACAAGAAGCGAAGTCCACACGTCCAGTACGCATGCAGCATTTTCTGTTTCCAATCCATGGAATACGCTGAGATGGAGGCCAGCTGTGATACCTCTCTCATGAGTACTGGCATCTGATCTCACCAAGCCACACACACTACTCCCATCCTCTATGGAGGTTTCCTGGAAACCCCCCCAAGCTTCTCTTACTCTTGTTCCTCCAAAAGGTATTAAGGGGGCCTTCACTGGGAAGGCAGACACTGCCTGCTCTCAAAAGAGTCACAGACTAAAAGTGATATGGATGAGAAGCCATGGAGACTACCTGTGCACAGTAAGAGAAATACTCTACCACGACTCGGTGTCTGGGAGAGAAGACATTCCCATGCCCTGTGCACATTTCATGGACTCTTAAAGGTAAAAAGGAGGCTATGCCTGATGCTTACTTTAAGGGCCACATTTTACCTGTGACATCAGTAACTCCTGGGTACTTAGGATGTGCTCTCAGAGTTCCAACATGGATAGAGTGTGGAATCACGGCATCATGGCCATCTCTGCTCTACACAAGAGGAAACTGAGCTCAGAGAAGGTCATTGCCCGGAGCCACATGGCAAGGGACTGGACTGACGGTGACCCTGGGCCTCATGCTCGGAGTCATCTCATCCCATGGCCTCCTTGCCAGGTGCAGCCATTTGAGTAGCTTTGTGCCAAGAGACAGTATCTTCCTGTCATTAAGCTAACCCCAAGACTTACCTATCTGGTCCCTGTAACTCCTGTCTCAAACTTATGACATTCAGTAATTCTCTTTCTTCCCACCCACCCCGTGTGTGTGTGTGTGTGTGTGTGTGTGTGTGTGTGTGTGTGTGTGAGAGAGAGAGAGAGAGAGAGAGAGAGAGAGAGAGAGAGAATGAGCACTTATGTGTGTTAATGAGGGCATGGGTGTGCCACAACACACATATGAAGATCAGAGGACAATTTCAGTATCTGTCTTCACCTTCTGCCTTAAGACAGGATCTTTTGCTGGTTTTTTGTTGTTGTTGTTGTTGTTGTTTTGTTGTTGTGTGTTGTTGTGGCTGGCACACAAGCTTCCAGAGCTTGTCTGTTTCTGTCTCCCATCTCCAAGTAAGAAGAATGCTGGGATTACAGATGCCCCTGTTCTGGGGATTGGAACTCAGGTCCTTCGGCTTGTGTGCCCAGCTCTTTTACCCTGAAGATCCCTCCAGCCCTTTAACGCCCCGTGTCTAAGTTATCTTTAGTAATGCTTCTGACTTAAAGTTTGGGGGCATGCAATGTTAGAATGACTTTAGTGATGACTTCCCTGCTGAGCAGGATGTTGCCATCAAAAGCTGTCACTGTTTTTGTTCACACCACTGTTAGCTCTCACTGTTTTTGTCAACACCACTGTTAGCTGATGTTGAAGATGTATCTCATCACGTGGAGGAGATGCACCTAGCATTGGCCTGGTTTCTGTGACTGTAGTGAAAGGACTTGTGCTGTATATGAAAAAGCAGGTCTATTTAGCTTGTATTTCTGAAGGCACAGGGGCATGTCATGTGTATTTGCTTAGCTCTGGCTATGCTATACCTACTTGGCTGTGTCACCCTCAGATAGCACCGGCAAGGACAGAAGCAAGTGGGGGAGGGTCACAGATGAGACAGGAAGCAGAGATGACCGAAGGACCACACTTTCTCTTTTAAGACAACCTACTGGGGTCCCTTGAGAACTATGTTAATTCGTTTCAAAGGCAGCATGTCCAATGGCCTCCCCCTAGGCTCTGCCCCTTAAGGGCCCCAACACCTTGACACTGCCCCAGTGGGAATGGCACTTCTACCACAGGAACCCTTGAGGGACACATTCAAGCCACATCTAAAGTATCATAGGTTTCCATTTAAATGTGATCTCTGCACAGCTGATCTTACATTGCTTTACCCACGCTTAGAATCAGGGGTCAGAATCTAAAAGCAGACACGCTGAAGCTAGTGTGTATCAAACAACTCCAGAGCCATTGCTGGTGCATCTAGGGCCGGTTTGTGTGGAAATGTATCAACTTCCCTGGCTTGTTTTCCCGTATCTTTCTTCTGATGCTCTGCCTCTTCTTGCATCCATGTGAGTCTTGTCTCTGCCTTTCTCTGCACTCCTGACAGCAGAGAGGGAACATGTATCCTCCTGCCTTGACCATTCTCTCTACCAGAGTTTGGGCTGTCATTTGGAACTGCATTCTTTTAATTTGAGGTAAGAGTTGGGGAGACAGTCTGCATGAAGCTAGATGCAAAAATAATATCAGAATGTATTATTAATAAGAATTAAAGAGAAATGTCTCCAATCTCCAATTTTTCATTACCGGTAAGTATTTACTTATTGCTTTAGGGACTTTGACTCTTTTTTGTGTTTTTGCTCCCTTCCCCCATCCAGAGAGCTATAATTACAATCTAAATATGCAAAAAGGGGAAAAGAAAAAGTTTTCAAAGGGGAAATGCTGATCCTGTCTAATGTGGCCACAAGTTCACTCCCAAACTGCTCGATACCCCATAATGGAGGAGGTGAAATTGATTGTTCTCGTGATCGCTGCAGCCCCATCAATACCAATATTGTCTTGTTTTGAATAAAATGTGCTGGTTTTTTTTTTCAATGCTGGTTCCAGTAAAATGGGGTTTTAGTGAAAATATGAACAGTGGCAGGAAATCAGTCTGGTTTTTCCCCTGCAAATGGATTGATTTCCCTAACACATAGTACTTCCAATGCAGGAGAGGGAAAGGTGGTTCAATTAGGACTCTGAGGTAAGGTCAAGGGTCACCAGGCTGGCTGGCGGGTTGGACTCTCAAGGCTAATTCACAAAGCAATAGTGGGGTGGCCCGAAGGCAGTCTTTGCTTCCTCCACCTAACAGTCAAGACTTGGGTCCATCCTGGGGTATTTATTCTTCATTGCTCCGTTTCTGCCCAACTTTCTTCCTAGTCCACGTTACTAAGTCCCAGCATCCAGAAAGAGCTGGGTCTCAGTGGGATGGTGACATCATTTAGATGTGGCTTGTCCCCCCAGGGGCCATGTGCTGGAAGCGTGGTTCCCAGGACGCTGGTGTGAGATGTGGTGGGACCTTTAAGAGAAGAGGCTGGTGGGAAGTTGGTGAGTCACTGGAGGTTATGCCCTCAGACAGAGTTAGCCTGGTTCCTGTGGGATCCCAATTTCGTACCATTGGATCGTTTTCCCTTGTGTTCCCCTCCACCACAATGTCATCGGCCAGGAGGGCCTCGCCAGACCTGAGATAATTCCAGTACCATAATCAGAGGCTTTTGAATCTCCTTACAAAGTCTGCAGCCTCACTTACTTCCTTACAGTCGTAGAGAATGGGCTAATACAGCTAAGCGCGCTCAAGGAGGCTGGAGTGTTGACCGCTTCAGTCCACAGCGTGTCTTCCCGACACTAACCCTGCTACCCTGACAGAAATAAATCACTACACCCAAAGTCAGCTTCTTCTAGAACTCTGATGGACCAGTGGTTTTTGTATTCACTCATATTTGGATTAGTCGTTTATTCCAATTTTGTTGAAATGTTCTGTCCTCTGGGGGGGGAGGTAACAGGTTCGCCATGACATTAGCTCTTCCTGTTACTAAAGGTTATAGGGAAGGATGCTAGGGATGGGGCCTTCAGGAGAGTAGTACTTGACAAGTTGTGGGGGTTTTTGGTTTATTTTTCAAGTTGCTTACTTAGAATTGATTTTTTCCTTCCATGGCATGGGTTTGCCATCTTGCCATAGTCCACCAGCATGTTCTTTGTACTATTCCCACAGCATCCTAGACTTGGGAGTTTGTGATCTTGGGTTAGGTGTATCTTAGTCTTCTTTCCTGTTTCTATGATAAAATAGCCTGACAAAAGCTACTTAAGAGAGAAAGGGTTTGTTATCTGGTTTTTGTTTTCTTGGCTCACAATTCCAGGTTACAGTCCACCTTTTCAGGGAAGTCAGGCAGCAGGAACTTAAAGCAGTTGGTCTGGTCACATCCACGGTCAAGTGCAGAGAGGAAGGAAGAAATATGTGTATGCTAGTGCTTGGCTCATTCTCTCCTGTTATTCAGTCTAGGGACCCCTGCCCAGGGAATGGAGACAGTGGACCAGTCTTCACACCTTAATTAACACAATCAAGACAGTCCCCCACAGACACACCCACAGGCCAACCTGGTCTAGACAGTCTCTCACTGAGACTCTCTTCCCAGATGATTCTAGATTCTGTCAAGTTGACAAAACTAGACATAAGTGAGAATGTAAGTCCTATCTGATAAGCAGAGTCCGTGTCTTTCTTACTGCACCTGCAGATGGATGGCTAAGGCCAAGTTGGTTATGAATGAATGAGCCTCTGTTCCACTTCCCTCTTCCCAGACCACATCCATACAAAGGCAACACTTCCTGATAGCAGAAGCCTAGGAGCTCATATTCACAGAATACTTTTCTCTTCCTGACTGCCGTGCTTTGAATGTAATCTGTTGCTCACAGATGCCATATTGCAACTCTTGGTTCCCACAGAGCTGACGGTGCTGTTTTGGAAGGCCGTGATATCAGTAGGTCCCCCAGCCATAGCCAACCTATGATGTTGCCTGTACAGAGTTCATGGTCACAAAGCACATGATCAAGTTACAAAAAAATAAATAAATAAACCCCAAATAGTCTTATTTTTGAAAAAAGTGATGGGCCACCTTCTAGCTATCTTGGCAGCGTATGGCATAAGTAGCCTATGAGTCACAGGTTGAACACTCCTATGAGAAGGTGAATCCTCACTGCAGAAAGTGGGTCATTAGGGTGAGGTTTGAGATTTCATAGCCTGGCGTCACTTCCTGTCAGCTCTCTGCTTCCCTTATTATGGGAATGTCATATTATGAAATATGACAGGGACCTCACATACCCCTCACCACGCCTTCCCTGCCAAGAAGGACTGTATGCCATCTTACACTGTTAACCAAAATGAGCCCTTTCTCCCTTAATTTGCTTCTTGTCAGGTTCAGAAAAGAGAAAAATGTTGCTAATATACCTACTTGCTTCCTTCTGCTTCATCCACCTGACTCTGAGTATGAGGATAATCCGTGCCCCTCTGTTGAAAATGCCATGCCCCTTTCTGACTAATAGCTAAAGATGAGGATGTCTGCCCCAGCTCTATCCTGTTAACGATCTCCTACTTATCAAGAGGCATCTGCATGTCCTCTCACTGAAGACATCTTTTCTGACTTTCCCAAGCCAGCACTGCATCCGTACTTCCAGTGGTCAGTGTCCCACCATGGCCAGCTTATCCCCTCTCTTTTCTCTTCCTTTCTCAATTTGCTCTCCCTCCCCTATCACTCTCTCCCTCTCACTATCTCTCTCTCTTCTCCCCTCCCCTGCTTCATCCTCCAGACCCCCAAAACTGTAAGCCTGAGACTGTATCTCTTACCCTATCTCCATGGTGTCTGTGTGCCTGATGCACAGTATCTACCTAGTAAATGCAATCCCAGAATGCTCTAGCTAGGAGGTACACCCCAGTCAGAGAGCTGACGAAGAATCCAGATCAGTTGATGTACCAGTTACCTGAGGAAGAATAGTGAACAGAGAGCTAGCTGGATGTGTGGTGTGTGGTGTGTGGTCGTTTTCAAAGGGTCAGCATGTGGAAAGGCTGGAGGTGAGAATGAGCACAGCCCAGGAGTCATGATCGAAAGGTCACAAGGCATACCTGTGACAAAATGAGGTCTTGGTCTGTTCTTCTTTATGCTAGATTCTGCCCCAGCTCAGCAACTGCAAAAGAGTCCTGGTGTGACACAAATCCCGAAGACTTCAGATCACCAGTCCTGGGGAGCTAGGGAGCCTGGAATGCCAGGACAGACCTCACTCTTGACAAGTGCTAAGAGACCCACTGTTGTCTGGTGCAGTTGACACAAGAAGCCACTGTGTCTCTGAGTCATGCTCGAGAAGATGTCACACAACTAGATAGATAGTGTCCTCCGGTGACTTTGTGCCCACTCCAAGATCTCGTCCCAGTCCTGGCCCAACCCAAATCTATATCCCACCACCCATGGCAGGCTCTCGCCCCAGGCTTGGGAGTAAGGGACTTGCAGCCCTATGGCTCTCCCTCTGTAGACATGCTTACTCCTCACAGCTGGTCTTGAGTTCAGTAAGTCCTCTGAGTAGATGTGGCTAGGCCCAGGCTCAAAGCCTGGCCACCTGTCAGTGGACTCACTTCCTCCCACAGTGGAATTCCTCACGTGCCATTCTCATGCCCACTGGAACTATGAAGGATGTAGTTGTAATCACTGAGACTCACAGCACTTCTGCCTTTTCTCTCCTTGCGTGACTGTGCCTTCAGACCCAGGTGCAGGCCTGGGAATCCTGGCCGCTGAGTTCTGGCCTAGTGGATTCTGCTTCATCATGCTGGCTGGTAGGGACCATCCCCTCTCCACATGCCATATGCTAGCTGATGTTTGACTAAAATGTATTACATTCCAATTAACATTTGCAGAATTGTATACGACATGACCTCGGCTCCCAAGACTCGACTAGAGAGCCAGAAGTTCTGGGTAAGGAGCACACCTGGCATGCACATGCTAAGAGCACAGGGCTAAGGCCTCCTGGGTCCCCTCTTCACTGCTCTTCTCAATGGGAACCATTACCCACTTTGCAGGTGAGGCCCTGAGGCCTGAAATACTTCCATCCATCTCCTTAGGTCATGATAACGATGTCAGAACAAGTGCCACCTTGAGCTGTCTTCTGAAGCCTGTGGTTCCCTGTGCATGCTGTGTTCATTGTAAAGAGAATCTGGCACCTCAGGAGAGGCGTGAACGATGGCCATAGAAGTGTTTGGCTTGCTAGGTGCAGTTTACTTTTATTTCTGTTTTTCCCCTTGGTTAAATGTGAACCCCTTTACATGGGTAAATTTACCTCCTGTGGCCAGAGGCCTTATTATTCCCTATTACCTGACTTTATTTATGCATTCCCATGACCCCTGGTCCCAAGAAATTAGGTTTGCAATTTCTGTGACCTAGACCTAGTCTGAGGAGCTGAACTTGAGGTGCAAAAGCAGGGAATGGCATAGTAAGATGGCAGAAGAAACTAGAAGAATGATCAGCTGCTGCTTGGGCCACATCCCACCTGACTTCAATGTCTACCCCTTACCCCAGGCTCACTGAGCTTTCCATCCTCTTCATCTCTGTGTAAAACTGGGTCCATTTGCTTTGCTTAATAGATCACCCCAAGAAGCCTCCTGGATTTTGGATACAGTCTGAATTTTTTCATCAGAGAATAACGGAAACATTTGAGGTTGGGCTTCGTGGGAAAGGCAGAAAACACAGAATATTGACTGCGGTAGTGTAACAAACACCGATCTTTACCAAGTTCCTTGTGGGGGGGAAATAGCCCTTTTCAGTCACTCGTCCTCACCTAATGCTATCCATAGCTATTAGCACTGTCGATATTTTAGGTATTTGAAATTTGATATTTAGGTATTAGTTCAAGTGTTTGAAATACATAGGCAAATTCCAGAAAATGATGCCCATTTCCAAACTTAGGTGTAGAGCGAATCTTACACAGTCTTATTAATTGAAAACACCAGGCCAAGTATTGGGATAAAGTCTGAAAGGTCAGAGAAACAGAACAAGCCACAGCCAACCTCCTCACCTTGCCAACTCCTCAGCTGATCTTGTTTCCTCAGACTGCAGGCTTCTGAGTCCTCACCCAAATGAATCTCAGCTGAACTGCTGCTCAAAGTCTGAAAGCTTAAGAGGCCTTCTAGCTTCTGGTTTCCATACCTTATATACCTTTCTGCTTCCTGCCACTACTTTCTGGGATTAAAGGCATGTGTCTTTCTCAAGCAAAGACATGAGATCTCAGGTGCTGGAATTAAAGGTGTGTGCCACTGGAATTAAAGGTGTGTGCCACCATGCCTGGCTGTTTCCAGTGTGGCCTTGAACTCAGAGATCTGGATGGATCTCTGCCTCGGGAATGCTAGGATTAAAGGCATGTGCTACCACTGCCTAACCTCTATGTTTAATCTAGTGGCTGTTCTGTTCTCTGACCCCAAATAAGTTTTATTAGGGTACACAATATTTTGGGGGATACAATATAATTACCACACTCAGGCACAAATGAGTTCACAGACATGTGAACCTCGTGTTCCTCCCCTCTGTCCTATTGGGCTGTGCAGGACATCTCCACAGCTATGGCCTTGTCCAGAGCCTTCAGGTCTCAGGAACACACTTGACAGTAACTCAGGCTGGAGATAGACAAGAGTCTCTCAGATACCTGGATCTGGCCGGGTCACTGTTTTCCATCCTCTCTCACAGCCATGCCTCTTGCAAAAAGGGCAACCTGGCCAGGAGCAAGTGGTCCAAGCCTTGCTTTGGGAATATACACCCAGCACTCAACAACAATACTAATTTTCCCATTGCTTTCTGAAGCTCCCAGGGGGGGAAAACGTTGTATCTGTATTGAACATTGGACAAGGCTCATTGACTGATTAAAATACTCGTGATTGTGGAGATGGAATGTTACAGATCCAGAGTCAAAATTGACTTGGGCTATCTAGAATCCCCATAATAGTCAATTTATTGCCCACCTCTGTACCTGACCTAATGTCCCTTAAGTTAGCAGACCACTAGCTTGTATCAACTCAAAAGCTACGAATGGCATCAAATAGCACCTAAATAATAATATCATCCTTTGCTGTGACCCACCCACCTGCCATCCTCACCCACGGATTTGCCAGATGCAGTGCTTTACGGCAGTATTTGTGCTCTGACTGTACCAGTTCATGTGACCCCACTCATAGTAGAACATGTCATTCGTGGAACCCCAGATCTTCCCAAGCCACATTTCGTTCGGAATAAACTACTTCTTACTCTTTTGAGGGGAGTTTGGGGTTGGGGCTCAAGGATAAGCCATTCTCATAAAAGAGCCAACTGGATCAGCACCAGGCACCGGCATAGGCTCTTACTCAACCATCCATTGTTGCCTGAGTGGGTGGATGTTAGTGAGTCCTTCCTGCTCAGTGGTTTATTCAGAGCTAGTTGCTAAATATCCTTTTATTTGTAAAAGAACTTCTCAGAACCATTGTTTGCTGGCCGTCTGTCTGCCCTCTTCTCCGAGATTCCTCCAGTATCCAACTCTGAAGGTCTTACTGTCTGCTCTCCTGCCTAAGGGAACCTCGCCTCTTTTAGTTTAGAAATACAGAGTGCCAAGGGGCTGCAGAGATGGCTCAGCCATTAGGCACACTGGCTACTCTTCCAGAAGACTCAGGTTCAATTCCCATATGATGGCTAAGAACTCTAACTCCCATTCAGGGAGATCCAGTGGCCTCCATTGGGCACCAGGCAGGCAAGCAAAATGCCTACATACTTAAAGACTTTTCTTAATTATTTATTTTTATTTTCTGTACATTGGTGTCTTGCCTGTAGGTATGTCTGTATGAGGGCATCAGATCCCCTGGAACAGAAGTTACAGACAGCTGTGAGCTGCCATGTGGGTGGTGGGAATTGAACCTGAATCCTTTGGAAGAGCAGTCAGTGCTCTTAACTGCTGAGCCACCTCTCCAGCCCCCACATAAAGACTTTTTTTTTTTAAAGAAAAAGAGTAAAAGAAATACCAAGTGCCTGATCAGGAAGTTGCTGGAGATAAGAGGTGCTTGCTCCCACCAGCCAGGGAAGGGAGCTGTTGCAGGATTCCTCAGGACACACAGCAGCCTCAGCCAGGATAACAAATCCTGCCCCACTATCTTGGGCCCCTTCATGTCCACATAAATGCGTAAAATAATCCAAGTGGGAGGATCCAACCTAGAGGCAAGTCCCCTCCCCCTCACAGCAGCGAGTAAATCCACACATCCGCCAGCTAGCAGAGAGACTGTAATTTCCAAAAAAAGAGAAAAGTTAGAAAGGCACTAAAATGGGAAATAGCAACTGAAGGAAGGGGAAGTGTTTGGAGGAAGACCACTATTGCCAGCAGGCTCCATGTTCAGTGAATGTGGCAGTTCAACACCTTCCAGTGTTTGAGACAAAATGTGGAACATTTGACATTTAAATTGCTTTTTCTTTTGCTTTGTCTCCACTGAACTAGAAGTCCTAAATAAAGACGGAAAATGGGCAACCAGATTTAATTGTAATTTTAAAGCGTCTGGAAGCAAAACTATGAAATTGCTAATTCTCAAGAAACTAGAAAATATTTCTAAAAGGGAGGCTTTAAAAAAATAGGAAACTACTAAGAAAATCTTAGAGGCTTGATCAAAACTAATAATAAATTTTAAGGAACCTTACTTTCCTCAGCCCTTCTCTCTCCTCTCTGACCTAGCCTTTATCACCTTCTCAGAACTTGTCTCCTTAGAAATCCCGGGGCAGAACAAAATTCAGTATCGAAGGAAAAGATTCTTACGTATCCCCTAAGAGAGAGCAGGAGGCAGAGGACAGCCGGAGACTGGTCAGCCCCTGGACTGAAACTGAAACTAACTGTGGTGCCCCTTGGAGCTCTCTGGGTTTTGCTAAAGGCTTTCATCCAGACCACCCTGTGGACCTACACACCAGGCTTTCTGGCCCTGATTACTGAATCTTAAGTTCCTCTTTGTATGGGTGTCTCCCTCTGCAGACTAACTACTGAAACAGGAATGTTGATCTGAGTCTGCATGGGAAGCCTCCTCTGCCGACTTCTTCGCTTTCACTTAAGAGATACAATTTTTTCGCTTGGTTCTGTTAAGTCATTGGAAGTGAAGGTTTAGACTTAAGGGTTGCTTAATGCTGTGGGGGAAATAATCAGATCAGTGGTCTATTAAAAATGACAAGTGATGTATCTAAATGAAAGCTATAATGTCTTTAGGGGCAGCGAGTGGCCTGTTTTTTATGTATGGCTGTATGTATAACAGGTCCACAAGGGTGTTTATGTCTGTACCGTATTTACACAAAAACAAAAACTTAGGAGTGTTCCCATAAACTGAAGTTGTTAAATTAGTCCAAATTCCTTGTAGTTCACAGTATAACAGGAAGTTTAGAGCAGAAGTGTCAACTTGGGTGACAGGTGAGATTCAGCCTCCCGTCACAATATGCCAACTAAAGAGAGGAATAAAGATGGGACATAAAGAGAGGAGATTTGGTCAGTGTGACAGCTTTGAGGGAAACAGACAGGGGGCTCCCATGGTGATGTGCCCATCTTCAGGGTACCGACCTGGTCTTCACATTTAAATGGAAAAACTGAGCAAAGATTTCCTCTTTGTACTTGTAATTGCACAGTCTTGGTGAAGATGAGTCTGCTTGATCATTGTCTCATTTATGGTGTGACAGGGTAGTCCAAAGGAGTCCTCATTTCTTGGGCACAGGCTGGCTCTGCTCCAGGATGCAGGCTCATTCTGCAGAGAACTGCTTCACATGGAAGATGGCCTGTCCTGGGGAGATTAGCAGTTCCTGGAGTCCAAGGTGAATGTAGCTTTGGAACATTTATTTCTGTGTCTTTGACTTTAAAGGAGAAGGAAATAACTCAGTAGCCACGCCTTAAGTGACTGGTATGTCTATGCAGAGCTGGGCATGTATCTGTCTTTAAGTAGAAGAGATGGACACAAATAAAGGCAGAAGTGCCAAGCTTTCATCCTGTTTGGAGTTACCTTGTGGGCCCAAATGAAGAGTCGACACTTCTTAGCAAAAGCAACAGCTGAGAGTTTGTTATGAGACTTTTAAATATTTAACCAATTAGTTAATTCAATTATTTCTGTAGGAAAAAAACAGAAATGTCTCCAGGACTGTTGATGTTCATTGCCTGTGCATCTGCAATGGCTTCCTCGGTTTTCATTAGAGTATATTATTATTTTTAAAAAATGCTTCCTAATTTTTTATTTAAAAAGTTTAATTCATTTTATATACCAACCACAGATCCCCCTCTCATCCCTTCTCCCGTTCCCCCCACCCCTGCCTAACCCCACACCACACCACACCATCCCTCATCCGCTCCTCCAAA
>LZPO01027400.1:503708-542909 GCA_001675575.1 Neotoma lepida | reverse complement strand
ATTACCTGCATTGCGAACAGAACCTTGCAGAAGTGTGACCACAGTGTTCAGCATCACGGAGGTGAGTTCCCGCTCTGGATCCTGCACACCAGGACTGGGCTCTTTGTTTCCTGCCACATTTAAGGATAAATAAATATTACTAAGTCTGCACGGTGCAGTCCACAATCCCTTCCTCCTTTGGTGTCCTGCCTTCCTGAAGAGATGCTAATGCAAGACTTCCATTAGAANGGACATCCCAACCTTGAAGATACAACCCTGAAAACCCTAACCTCAGTGGTTCTCCANCTTGAGCACATCAGAAACCTGGAAATACAAANGTCTATGCTGAGCCCCTTCCTTGGAGCGGGTGAGTTAGGAGATCTTGGATGAGACCAGGTAATTCTTGTTTCTGATAGGTTCCCAGGTGAGGCTGATGGGCCTGTTGTAGCATCCACTCTCTGATCAGCATTGCCCTCGATGACAAACCAAGCCCTGCCACCCTAATCTTCCCCTTACAGCCTGCCACTCGTGTCTAGAAGGGATGGCTGCCAGCTCATTGGCTGAGCTAAGAAGCAGCTCAGGGAGTCTGAAACAGACAGATGGGCCACTAGATCTTCGAGACCCAAACCNGGTCTCTTCGNCCACCNCTGATTCCCACTGCTGGGAAATTACCAAAACAAACTGGAAGTTTACCTCCTACTTGGGGAATTGAAAATAAGTAAATGAATGAGAACAAGAAGGATTTATTTACCAGAGACAGAGTGAGTAAGAATCGATAAGTCACATTTAAAAATACAAAGTGAGCCTGGAAACATTAGCTCACAGAAAAAGCTAAACTCCTCTGGGAACGGTCATGAGTCTGGGATCGGATTGAAGAGTAGATCTCATGTTAAGCTGTTGAGAGGCTTCGTCTATCTGGGGTGCTACAGGAACACTGAAGGAGANTGTGGACCATCTTCCCTGTAAATACCAAGGAAAGCAAGGGAACTGATAACTTCATGCAAGAGGGGANTGAAGACNAGAAGTTGGCTATGGCTGGGATGCTTTCCCCAAAGCCCTGTGCTGGGGACTAGTCTCTAGCTCANGAATTAAGGGTATTTGGAGGTGCATCCTTTGGGAAGTAATTAGTGTCGGATGGAATCGTGAAGANGGGATGTATAAGCTGGAAAGATTGCTCTGTCTCATCGTGTAATGCTCTTTAGTGAGTTATAATTAAGCAACAAGGCCTTCTCCATATGTTGGCACCATAATATTGGACTTCCCAACCTCTGGAACTATACACCCAATAAACTTCTATTTGGGAAGATAGCTCAGTGGTAGAGCATCGGACTGCAAGTAAACTTCTATTCTTTATACATTTCCCAGTCTATGACATTTTGTTANAGTAACAGAAAAAGACCAAAACTACCAAGCAAGAGAAAGAAGTATACAGCCACATACTTCCTAGGCTTGAGCTCACTCGAGGCCTAGACACTCAAAAATATTCTGGAAACACGTAAGTCCTGGTCCTATATGCAAACATTCTGGGGAGGGCACAGGTCATTCCTGAACTCTTGAAGGTGCCTAGGCTCCTTGTAAAAATTATCTATCTCAGTCTCCTGCAGAGCAATGCTAACAATTGGGACACAGTGCACAGGATTTCCTGGACATCTTTTACATGCCACACACAGCAGTGATCCTTTTCCTTTCATTCTCATGAGGCCTGTGAGATAGCTGCTGTCATTTTACAGAGAGAATGGTCTCCTAGAGGTGAAGTAACAGGGTAAGATCACCCTACCTACCCCACAGCCATGCTTCCAGCCCAGACTGACTGACTGGCCCCCACATTCACGCCGTCTCCCTCAGCTTCCTCCCTCCCAAGAAGCAGAAAATAGGCAGAGTAGCAATGTTGACTAAAGTCAAAGAGCAGCCCCAGGCCTGTCCAGACAGTACAGCAAAAGAGAGAAGGGAAAGGCAAGGGGAGGTAAGATTCCTGTGTCCTGCTGTCCCTTCTCCAGGCTGGCTTCCCAGGNCAGCAGGGGGTGACAGATTTGGGCAAACCAAGAGGAACAGGGAAAGGAGTCTTTNTACCCAGCTTCTATTTAAAAATTGCCAGAGATGAGGACTGCAAAAACCTATGTAAAGTGTCCCTGGGGTGGGGCATGCATGAGGCAGGTCTGAGGGGCATGCTGGGTCAGCTGGGCTCTGGAACCCCCCTCTCGGTGGGAGACCACATGGCCACACCCCAGCAGACCTCAGAAGGGCTCCCAAAGCCTAGGCCTCTCCTGACTCTAGTCCTCCTTTGCTTTACTGAAGCAGACTTCNGGGCNGTTTTCACCCACATGCCCAGCAAGGGGCAACTGCGAATTCCCTGAGTCAGTTTCAGGAATTCCCTTAAAGTGGTGTCCGTCCCTCTCAGCTCTGGCGGGGAAGACTTGGAGACTGCCTGTTCTGTGTGGAGTTATAGGTGCCAGAGCTCCTTTCTCTATCCATCACAATGTGATGCACGTGCTCACATTCTCTGTCACACTGTAGGGTGGGCTGATCGGCAGACCCAGCCTGGCTAACAATGACGTCAGCGCATTTGCCCACCTGACTTCCTCATGATCTTGGCCTGTTTCCGGAGCTGGGCCAGCAGCAGGCCTAGTAGTCCTGAGTCCCGGAAGATGTCTGTGAAAAGCCGGTCACTGGCCGTGATCCTCAGGATGCTCCGCAAGGCCACAAGGGTGCAGGACAGCTCAGGGCTCTCCTTGATCAGACGCTGCACTTTAGCCAGGATCTCATGGGGCACATAAAGAAGCTTGAACACCAGAGTCTCCAACAGCTGGAAAAAGTGCTCCTGCACTGAGGTTGACTTCAGGGGCATAATCTCTACAAACTGTGAGATGGGCTGCAGGGTCCATTCCAGCAGGAAAAAATTTCGAGGGTTCCAGGCCCACATGGTCTTGATGGCCCAAAGCACTTTGGTGCAAAGGACTGAGTCACTGGCTCTGTGGAAAACATTCTGCAGGACCTGGAAAGCCTGGAGATTCTTGACGGTCACCCCTGGAGATGAGAAAAGCAACGGTTCTGCAGGTTAGCTCCCTGTCTGTCTAGAAATGCACGCTTGAGTTCTCATCAGGACACAGTATTTGAAGTTTCTCTTTTTTAGCTCCAATGAGTACATGCCTTGGAAATCTACTAACTCCAGCCTGTGGTGGGAAAGGGGCTGCATCACCATTTCAGAGATAGCNTAGCTAACTGAGTGCTCCATCTATGGCCCCTCTAAACCAGAAGGTGCCCACGCGGGTCAGACACACAGGGTCTCCAAGGGGCAGTGTGAAAGGAAGCAGAGTCTCATTAACTACCCGCCTTCAACTGTACACTAAGGTACAGTATTTGAGATCTATTGAGGTAGATAAAATATGTGATCAGAAAAAATTCAACTGGTTTCTTCTTATTTCAAATCAAAGGTAGATGATCTGTCCACATTATATTTCCACTGAACAAAGATGGGCCCAGAGATTTGGCTTCAATCGACTAGAATCAAAGGATGCTGGAGATGACCAGGCAGAGTCAGGTTTGCTTCTAGATGGTGAACGGATGCACCTTCCTTACACCCTTGGCCCTTTCTCCCACTCTCTCTCTCTGTCCCCTCCCAGGATACCTGGTCCAAAGCTTCTTTCCACCTTGGATTTGCTGAAACTCTGCGGCTCTCCCCTACCAGTCATCTCTGATCCTCTTTGTCTGCTTAGCCCCACCCAACGCCCTTCTCCCTGCTGGCGCCTGCAACATTACCAGCTCTCCTCAGAGCTTGTAACCTCCCGCCCTGGCTTGCATCTCCAGACCCAACCAGCTGTTCCAGGCCACTCTTTCTTCCCCAGCCAGTACTCTGTGTCATTCCCTTTCCTCTCATCCTAGACAACTCACAACTTAGCCTTCAAAATTCCCTCACCAGCACCTCTGTGCAGGGTTTCCTGACAGACCCACTAGAGGTCAGGCGTGTGCCAATGCTTTCCACCCAGCAGCCGGTGGTTTGATGTGTGCATGGCAGCCTCAGCAGAGGNAGAGTAGAGCTGACACTAGTTGTTCAACCAGCACCCAGTAGGGGGCAGAG
Source organism: Neotoma lepida (assembly GCA_001675575.1). Taxonomy (NCBI): domain Eukaryota; kingdom Metazoa; phylum Chordata; class Mammalia; order Rodentia; family Cricetidae; genus Neotoma; species Neotoma lepida. The sequence continues at coordinate 538,855 of LZPO01027400.1, read as the reverse complement.
CACCTGCTGCTCAGTGATGCTCAGAAAGCGTCAGTGTGCTCACTGGCATCATCAGCTCATGTTCAGCTCATGGTCCCCAGGGTCCTCAGTCTCCACTATCCAAACAAATGGTATAGGGTAAGTCGCCCATGGGTAGGGGTGGAATCCAGAGACNGCCTCNGTTAATTGGTAGGGGCTTGCCTCCGTAAAGCATAATTTCCTCCGCTTGACACATNAAACGAACTTCTTTGTACNAAGTTGAAATTGTACAGCTGGAAAGTAGATTAAGGGGATATTAATATCCACGGGTCTGGGTCTTGTCTCTGAAGGTCACAGAGGGACACAAGGAGGACCCACCAGAAGCCTCCTGATGGAACTTGAAGCCTTCGAGCTGCGGATAAGTGACGCTGTCAAACACCTTCAGTTCGGACCTCCCACAGGTGGTCAGCCACATCACCAGCTCCAGGAGCTCCTCAAGCTCGGGTTCCACCTCACCCTGGGTCAGCCCGTCATACCTGCAGGANAGACAGGGTCAGCTCCTGGGCCTTCCTGGATGGAGCAGCCACATTTGCATACAGTGCTCCTCGGAAAGACTAGAAGGTCTCTAGCCAGGGAGAATTCAGCACCAAAGGTGAGGAGAGTGCCCGGGATAAACACCACTCCATTTGCAAACTCCCACCTTCCACCTAGAGAAGTGCACTCAGTTATTTATGTTTATTTTATGTGTATGAGTGTTTTGCCCGCATGCATGTATGTGCATTGCGTGTGTGCCTGCAGGGGCCAGAAGAGGACGCTGGAGCCCCTGAAACAGAGTTACTGATGGTTGTAAACCACCATGTACATGTTTGGAGCTGAAACCAGGTCCACAAGAGCAGAAAGGGCTCTTAACCACTGAGNCATCCCTCTGGCCACGACACACCCCTCTTAGAGGGTTTGCTCTTCAAAACTTCCACGACATTAGTCAGCTGCAGCCTCAGAATGTCAGTTTGAACTGGGGGTGTAGGTCGGTTGATAGCGTGCCTGTCTAGCACTCACAGTACTCTGGTTTTGATCCCTAGTAGTGCATAAGGCCAGGCATGGTGATGTAAGCCTATAATCCCAGAATTCAGAAGGTGGAGGCAGGAGGATCAGAAATTCAAGATCATCTTTGGTAGTATAGAGAGATTGAGACCAGCCTGAACCATATGAGACCTTATCTAAATAAAAGAAAATAAACTTTAAAAGCACACACACGGACTGGAGAGATGGCTGAGAGGTTAAGAGCACTGGCTGCTCTTCCAGAGGTCCTGAGTTCAATTCCTAGCAACCACATGGTGGCTCACAACCATCTGTAATGAGATCTGGTGCTGTCTTCTGGCATGCAGGCAGAACACTGTGTATATAATAAACAAATCTTAAAAAAAGGACACACACACACGTGCACACACAGAGTCAACTAAGAATTCCAGAAATTAAAAAAAATGCATGCTTTAAATTAATTTGTTATAGTATGACTACATATAAATACTGTATTTTGCTATTAACTATTGGTGTTAGATTCTTACTATGCCTGGTTTACAAATCCAACTTGATTATCAGTATGTATGTTTAGGAGGAAACATATATGTGTCAGATTCCATAGGATCTTTTGTTGTGGACATCCACAGGATCTCCTCAGAGCATCCTCTCTGTCAGGAAGTAGAGATTGTTACAGAGGAACTTGCTGGAGATTAACTATAGTTAATGCTCTCCATGGCTGGATTCTCCCAAAAGGCATGAACTTAAGAGGCTCACAGAGTAGAGATCACCTTCAGAATGGAAGACTTGATATTTCCAAAGAGCATGGGAAAGATACGGACTTCTGCAACTTCCTCATGCCTAGCCTATGGATGATTGTTTCCGTGTTTATCTGACGATGGCCAAGTGGTGCTTTGCTCTGCTCATGGGGCAGGGCCCCCAGAGTCTCTGTTCAGCTCTATCCTCTCCAGATCAGGAATACATGAAACATGGCTACTGGGAAGGCAGGAAGGGAAGGTGTGAGCTGCTTCTTCACAACGGTCCCCCCTTCTGTCTTCTATGAGAAGCCTAGGAAAAGCTGCCCATCCAGTGAACAGAAGAAACATGTAGAAAATGCCATCCAGGGTACCACAGTGGCCACAGCCATCTGACCATCAGCCAGATGCTTACTGTGCTGTGTGGTTATGGGAGACCAGCTCCCACATTTATTTCTACCCCAGGGACTCTTGAGGAGAGAAGGATAAGAGCACTAGGTAGAACTATAGAGAGGGGAGAGAAAAAGATAGAAACACAGGATAGCCTCAGGTGGGCCCGGATCCTTATCCACCAGCCCCTACTGTCTCTTCTAAAGGGCTATTTATAGGAGTGCCAAGGAGTGGAGCAAAGGCTTCCTCCTGGCTCAGCCAAATGTAGACCCTTCCAATCACCTAGAAACCATGCACGTGGACAAGCCATCCTCTAATGCAGCTCTGCTGGGTAAAGCAAGCTCAGATCTCACTAGGAAACCTTTGTGGGCCTCCACATGTGGTACACCCAAAGAACCACTTATTCTTAGCATTGTTTTGAAGGGGGGGTTCTTTATTAAAATCCTTGTAGAGATGAGACTACACTGAGGGCCTTCAGCCTCTCTCATCCAAATCATCTCCAGTACATTTGAAGCATGGTTCTGTCATGAAGTCTGTAAAAGACATTGCTAAGGTCCATTCCATTGAGGAGAAGCCAAGCAAAGCCCGAAGGAGTATGCACAGCTTTGCCTGAAGCAGCTTCCTCAACTTCAGTGGAAGGATTTGTGCCACAAAGGGATTTCTTTTATTTCCACCTTTTGCTCTTGCTAATACCTAGGCACCCACGTCCTGAATCCAACACAGTAAGCCAGAGTGGAGAAGTTGGTCCAGCCCCAGATGCAGTGTCTTTCCCACAGCTCATGGGTCTGGGAGAGAAGACCTTCACTTGAGAGTTGGTCTCAGAAACAACAAGCAGGAGGCAGGCCATGAAACTCACTGAAATGCACGCTCAAGCTGGTGCCTCCCTGGATTACTGCACTTGTCCTTCTGATAGATTTGTGATGGTGTGAAGCAGAAGCATCCATAGGACCACTTTATTGGGTAGTTACCCATCAGCTCCTGACGGTGATTGGTGGAGAGCCAGGGGTGGGACATGGTTCCCACACACAGTCTTCCAAACAATGAGGTAAGGTAAAGTGCAGCAGAGCCCAGAAAGCCTCTGAGAGGCACGTGAGCTCTAAGAGGTGCAAGTCAGGCCAGCAACATGCAGGTGGTGTGTGCCATGCAGCGGACCTGCTGAAGTGGTTATTACTGTCACTCACTGATTCCCTAAAGAAGTGGTTCTCACATCGATCTACATGTTGAGTTACTGATGTCTAGAGAGGGTGTTTCTAGTCACGCTCTTTGGAGCCTTGAATTTCATAAGACACCCTTAGACACTCTTACGATTTGTCTTCCACCAAAGCAGCAGGATGATTCTGAGCACCACAGCTTGACTGGTCAAGNTTTTCCCCTCTCTCCCCAGGCCCAGCCACTTACCGCAACAGTACCTTGAGTAGCAGAGGATAGCCCTCCCCATTCTCAAACTCCAGGAGCAGCGCAGAGGACACAGGGTAGGAGTCTTTCACGAAGTTCAAGATAAGGCTCACAGCCTCGCTCACCTCGGGCGCAGGGAGAGTGTCAGCCAACTTGGAGAGGTTCTGAACTGAGAGCCGGACACAGTCAGCAGCTGTGGGAGGGGAGCATAGCCCTGCTGAGCCAGGAAGCAACGGATGCTGCTGCTGTCCCCACCATCTACCTCCACTTCAACTTGGACAGCAAGACTTGAGTGAGAACAAGTCGAGAGTGTTTTCTGTAACCTCTTGGACTCAAGGAGAGGTTCTCCATGGGAGGTGCCACCCTGAGAGCAGCTGACACTGGGGTGGGGTGGGGTAGCCTCTTAGCTCCTCCTTCCCAGATTGTAAGACCATTCCAGTCCCTAGATAAGAGACCGGAGCACTGAGGAAGGCCTTAAGAAGCAACATGGAGCCAAGCATAGGGTGCTGAGCGAAAATCAGCTTGATGAGAAATCCTGGGAAGGGGCAGCGGATGAGTGAGGAGGTAGAAGACAGTAGAGGGAATGTTTCCAAAACTCAAGAAGACAGGGCATTCAAGCAGAAGTGTGAGCTGTGGGGAGAGAGGGAGGTGGGGGGGTCTGTCTACTCATGAAGAGCCCGCCATCAACTTCGTTGGTCATCTGGAGTGGTGGGAGGTCAGAAGGATGCCCTCAGACTGGCGTTTGCACAGAGTGGAGACTCTTCTATGTGGCAGGAAAGTCACAGAAGTGAAACTGGGGGGGTGCAGGATCAGACTCTCAGCTGTAAGGACTCAGAAGACAAGGGAGGACCCAAGAGTAGNTGATGATGTAGTGGTGGCTGGCAGGCCAGCCTCTCTTCCTAAGCACCTTCTAGCCCTGCAAGCCCATAGAAATCATCTAGGCCTGTCATAGGGCTCCATAGAGCCCAGGGAAGGAAGCTTTCTGAGGCCTTGGCTCTGAGCAGCAGAGGGTAANAGTCAGAGACCCTTGCGACCTGCCNGCAGCCTTTCCCTAGCCACTCAGACTCTAGCTAGGGGAGGGTAAAGGAGACCGAAAGCCTCNGCTTCAGCTATACACCTGGGCTGAGCTCACAGGAGGCTTTGAACCCCATGGTGCCTCCTCCAGAGACTGATTCACAGTCAGAGAAGAGGCTGGTGGGGCTTCCTCAATTCTAACCAGCAGATGNTTTTTATTACAGAAAGAGGACAGATCACAGAGCACATATTTGCAAACATGCAGGTGATGTCAGCAGCTCAGAAATGCAGCTTGTCCCCAAAGAGCCCATTCTCTGGGATCAGCCCAAGAAAAGAGGTGCTGTGTTCCAAGATGGCTGCTGGGCTCATCTGGGAGAGCCGAGAAAATGTCGGGCAGAGGGTGGGAGGTGATCAGAGATGAACGTGAGCCTTCCTCAACATGTCCTCCTTAGAGCTGGGTGTAGAAGGCTTTCTTCTCCACTCTAGACCAATCACATTGGGAAGATGTCTGTACCTCTCCTGGGACTCGTGCGTGGCCTCANAGGTCTTCATGCCTATCTGCAGCATTATCTGGGTCCTGCAGTGGCAGTGGATGCTAAGCAGGGCCCCTGAGACAGCTAACAGAATTGACAGCAACATTTCATCTCTAATAAAACCCAGGTGATGAATGTGACGCTGAGACCAGTGCACGAGTGCCGTCTAGGCACGGCGTGTGTGTCAACTCACTGAAAATGATAACAGTGCAAGGCAATCAGCACTATCCTACTGCCGGTCTTGTAGATGAGACGAAGAGGATATCCCTGTGGTTACAGCCCTGAGATCACTCACCAGAGCTGGAGTTCACAGGCTAGCTGTGGTCCCAGTCTCCAGCCTTCACCCCAACANGCTCCCTAACACGGACACTAAGATGCAGGAAGCAGACATCTCCGTGTTTAAAAGCAGAATTTGCCAAGATCTTCTACNACTCTTGAGCTCCACTTTCCCCGTGCCAACANCTATCTCCAAGAGGCTAATGATGTAATCACCACGCACNCGGTGCATGCTCTGTGTGGGAGCACATATGTGGTAAATGAGTCCCCCTTTTCTCTCTCCTCCAGGGAAGCATCAAAAGGAGCAACATACNTATTTTCACTAATGGAGCCATTTAAGGTAGGTTTTCCATTCAGCTCCTCTTTCTAGAAATCTGCAAAGATGTGGAAAGAGCCAGTGGGCCCTGGAGCTTTTCTCTGAGTTAAAGGAACCCCTTGAGTGACCCACAGCCCACACCTGGTNTCCTGGAACCTACTTCGNAGATATTGGATGATGTTAGGGCTCTGAGCTTTGGAGATAGCCCTCAGCACACAGAAGGTGGGCTCTTTCCAGAAGTAGCAGCTGTGTTCCCGCAGACAGGTGGTAGCGATCAGGAGAGACTGAAGCTCGCTTCCTGAGAGAAGTCCCTCCAGACTCTGAGACTCGCTGCAAATGTTTAACAACATCTGGGAGGTAATACAAAGCAAAGAGGTCTGGTTAGGACGGGCGCTCCTGTGGCGGCTTGCTCCCTGCTTCTCCAGAGCATCNACAGCCATGCCTCAGCAGTAGGGACTGAAGAGTGTGCGTGATCACCCTCTGGCCCAGCCAGGACTGTCCACACNGTCAGCTAGGAAAGGGGCATCCTTTCTCTGCTTTCAAAGACAACGTCTTGTNAAACAAACACTTCTTGAACGTATCAAGAGGTCACACTGGGTGACTGACCTGGTGGACTGTCTAGGCCTGTGCACCTGTACTCTATGATGTCACACAGTGATGAATGACAGATATGAAGTATCAAGTGGCGTGTGGCTGCATTTTTTAAAATGTTGGCTCCTGTTTTGCATCTCAGACTGGGGGGGAAAAGTCCAAAGAGATGTGCTTCCGGATGCCAGGGAGGAGGTGGACCTTGAGAGTACAGGTGGAAGAGGAGCTGGGGCAGAGAGGGAAGCAAAGTTGGGGGAGGATCCCACTCTTCACCGAGAGCACAGGGGAATGTGGATATTGATACGCGGATGCCCTGACGAGAACAAGAGAGAAAATCGTCTTACACCAGATGTTGCAGAGTGGAGATGCGGGAAGAGCAGGGCCTGGAGAGGACTAAGGCCAAGACAGTCAAAAACCTCTCTCAGGAGCAGCCAAGAGCCTGGCTCCTGGCAAACAAACTCAAGGCATGGGGAGGCCAGGGCCCTCCTCACTCACCTGCACAAACATCCTCTGCCCTTGAACATCGCCCTCTAAGAGCTCGTCCTTTTCCACGGGAAATGCAAAGAAGAGGTACAGGCATTGCAGGAGCAGGGCCGGAAGGCCCGATCCCACTACCCTGCCCAGTGTCTCCTGCAAGGGAAGGTCATAGGTCACCCACAGCAGAGATAACTCCGGCATGCATCGAGCTCTCACATCTGTGGAGCTGTGGGAAAACCACTTCCCCTCTCTGCATTCTGTGTCCTCAGTTGGGAAATGTAGGTGATCATGGGACCCACCCACAGTGACTGCCTCAGAGCATCTCTCGGCCTGTCACAGATACTCACTCCTACCATCTCTGAGCATCTCTTCGGCCTGTCTTGCAAGGATCTCTGGCTGTTTCTGCTGATGATCACAACTGCCAGGGCTCCTGAGTGGAAACTAGCCACTCATCCACTAACCACTCAAGAGGAAACCTGAGTATCCCATTTCCATGATAAGAGGTCACAGCCATAGCCAGCACAGGGCACAGCACACTCAGGACAAGGACCAACATGTGGACCTCACTCCAGTGGGACCAATTGGGAAGCAACATGGAGTCCAGATCTGGGGATGATGGACAGGAGTTCCACACAGAAAGCATGCCTTCTTCATGCATCTCTGTAATCCAACTCAGGGTCCTTGCGAAGACTAATTGCCACCACTCATGGGACACACCCAGCTTGGCCCTTACAGGTAGGGAGTGGTTGATAAAGTCAGCCATAAATGTTCTCACATTGACCCTAGAAGAAAGGTGTGACTAACCCAACTTCTGAAGTCAGAAACACAACACCAGCAAGCAGAAGACATGAACTAATTCACTGGTGGTTGTACACTGCTTGTCCATTGAGAAGGCGGGGGCCCAAGCCTGAACCTCAGGCCCTGACGTCCATGTGTGATCAAAAAGGGAGAAGGAATTTGAATAGAACAAATCAATCTATTGAAAGGGACCATCCATTACCCTGTGCTAGACTTCAGTTCTCTCTGTCCACAGCTAAGGGGCACTTGGGGACACCTGGGCAGAGGCCTGGAACTCACCGAGTCTGTCCCAGTGAGCACATACACCGACTTCAGGAGCAGGTAGCCATCTTGATCTGTGTCACCCTTCCACCGCAGTAACTCCCCAGCTGCAGCCCGGGCTTGTTCTGCAAGATGTCAAAAGCTGATTGGTGAAGCATCCTGCCCACCCAGCTTCCAGGGCCTCCTCTTGCCCAAAGGTATGTTTATGTACTGCTGAAGAACACAGGCTTCCTTGTCCAAATACCTCAAGGCCACCTGAGCATATCCCAAACATTACTCTCTTCAAGATTAATAACCCTGGAGGGGGGCTTTTATTTCCCCTAATAGTCATCCATGGCTCCCTATTGCCAAATGGATAATAACTAGCCCCTTCATATTAGACCCCTACAATCCATTCTCTTCACCCCACTTCTTGTATCACCCAGCACCTTACACCACTGAAGACCCAGCAACCTATGCCATGTTCAAGCTTCCTTCTACCTGAAATTCTGTACCTCAGCCCACAGGCCCTGTGGCACTCCCACAAGCCTCCAAGGGCCGGCTCACAAGATTGGAAGATCACTAACATGGCACCCCAATAAAAGATGCATTCTCTGGCCTCAGCATCTTTACCAGACCAAGCTTTCCCCTGAACACATGAGTCCTTCTCTGACCCCAGGATATCTTCCCAGAGATTGAGGTCATGTATCTCTCTGTGTGTGTGTGTGTGTGTGTGTGTGTGGTGTGAATGCAGCATCTGTGTGAGCAAAGTATTCATGTTTAGTGTCTCTGTGTGTGGTGTGCAGAATGTATTCAATGTGTACAGTGTGGCTATGTGTGACTATGAGCATCTCTGTGTGAAGTCTTTGTGTTCTGTGTCTGTGTGTGCATGTGTAGTGACTATGTAACTGTGTGTGTCTGTGCAGTTGTAGTGTGAGTGTGTGTGTGTGTGTGTGTGTGAGAGAGAGAGAGAGAGAGAGAGAGGAAGAGAGAAAGAGAGAGAGAGACAGAGAGAGACAAAGAGAGAGAGACAGACAGAGAGAGAGAGAGAGAAAAAGAGAGAGAGAGAATGAGAATTGGTCTGCAGCCAACTTTGTTCTCCATCTTGCACTCCAGAGCCTCTTTGTTTACCTGCAGGCTTTCCAGCAAGTGCCTGCTGTATTTCTTGGGCAAGCTGGTCAGACACATCTTCTGCCAGTCTTTGGAGGCTGCGAAAGCAGATGATGCCCACGGAGTGTTCCCAGGCCTGAAAGACGACAAACAGACTTCAGTTAGAGGGAGCAATGCAACAAAGCCAAGCCTGAAAGTCTCCTGGCCTGCCTCCACACAGCCAAGGGCTCTACTTCCTGTCCTAGGTGTATCCAAAAGGCTGCCCGTCATCCACTGCAATGGTTAGTCTTGGTTGTCACTTGGCAAGATTTGGAATCATCATGGCATCTCACCTCTGTGCGTGTCTTGAGGGATTTGCTACGTTAGGTTAACTGAAGTGGGAAGAGCCACATACATGTGGACATCGCCTCTCAATGTTCTAGACCCAGAGTAAGAAGGGAAAAGGTAGCTAGGCAACAATGTTCATCTCTCTCTCTGCTCGCCTGGAAATGAAGTGTGACCTGCTGCTTCCCTTCCCTGCTGCCATGACCCCCTGCCAGGATGGGCTGTACCCTGGAGCCAAAATAACCCCTTCCTCCCTTGAGTTGCAGCAACAAGAAAAGTAACGAATCCACTCACCTCCCATCTTCGCCCAAGACCTACACTCCAAACGGTCCAGCTTCCTGCTGAGCTCGGGACACACAGTCCACTGCTCTTGGACTCGTCTGAGCATGTGTTGTCAAAACATCAGACACATTGCATCCAGTGCATTTACAGCCCACTGGGACCTGCACCCCATGTCCGAGAACAGCCCTGCCAATGCCCAGCTACCCCAGTTGAAATCACAGGAGTGCTGGTGCAGAGCAACACTTCTCTGTGTGTAATATAGCCATTGCTCCCTTGAACTATCAGCAGCCATGATAAGCTGAAGGCTGGGCCCATTAACTCTGCATCCCTGGAGGGAATGGGACTCACGAGGCTCCGCCCCTCACCAGGGACAATTAATTGCTGCTATGGAAGGAGATTCATTGGCATATGCATGCTCCTATAAGGAGCCCTCATAGCCTCACCAAGCTGGACTTGAGTGGGAATTGTTTGTTTCTGTTGTTGGCATCCAGTTTGGGGTGAGAAGATGTTTTGTTCAGGTATCTTCAGAGGAGTCCACTCAGTAAGTGGTTCTCCAGGTCTCCTTCCTCACCCAGTCAATAGCTTTATCTCACTGACTATCTTCTTCAGTGTGCATNTTCTGATACTATAACAAAAGGCCTCNAGTTGGACATCAAAGCNAGGTTTATTAAACCTGTGGTTCTGGAGTCTGGAAGCCCAGGACCAGATGGTTTCATCTGTGTGACAANTAGTGAGGGCCACTCCTCTATACCAGCAGAGCAGAGAGGCAGAAGNACATAAAGCACATGCAGAAGAGACAAGACACAGTGACTTTGTTTTCTAACAACTTACTCTTTTTTTAAATAACTTAATTAATTCTATTTTATGTGCATTGNTGTGAAGGTGTCAGATTGCCCTGGAACTGGAGTCACAGACAGCTGTAAGCTGCCATGTGGGTACTGGGAACTGAACCCCGGTCCTCTGGAAAAGCAGCCAATGCTCTTATCTGCTGAGCCATTTCTCCATCCCCTNTAACAAATCACTCTTGTGAGAAGTCACTTTGAGATACCAGCATTAATCCCCCCAAAGGGCAATGCCCCTGCTCACTCTCTACTGGGTCCCACCTCTTAAAGGTCCCTCCACTGGGTCCAAGCTTCCAACAGGTGAGCCCTTAGGGTCAACTCAAACAGTGTCCAAACCACAGATACAGTTTTCAAATCTTACCTTAGTCATTCACTTATTTCATGAAGATAAATTCTAAAAAGTGGTGTTGTGGGCCACAGAGCGGCTCTTGGTTAGTGCTGTATAAAGTTATCACCCCCTCTGGAGAGGGATTATTGTGGTGGTTTGAATGAGGAATGCNCTCCATGGGTCCCTGCATGTAAACACTTGGTNCCCAGATGGCAGTGCTGTTTGGGGGTGGGGGTATAGAATCTTTAGGGGTGCAGCCTTACTGGAGGAAGTACATTGTGTGGAGAGGGCTTTGAGGGTTTACAGTCTCGCCCCACTTCCTGCTTGCTCTCTGCTTCCTGTGTGCACNGAAAGGAAGGCTCAGCAGCAGGCAGGCACAGTCACTGGAACAAGAAGCTGATCCCGTCTCGACTGTGCACACATACTGTGTCCAAGAGCTGGCAGCAGTTCTGTCATTCCATGGAAGCTCTAGAGCGCTATCCGATCTCCTTTTATTTACAATCCTTTGTNGGTTAGGTCAACNTATAGAATAGAAAATGTAAAACGCAAATCNAAAAATCCAGGCTCCACCCAACATTTAGCTCATAACATAGCCCATGAATCCTCACCACCTAGTATATAAGAAATGAAACACAAATCCTGTGGACACACCTTAGAGACCGTTCTTGCAAATGTATGGGTACAGGATGTGTGTAGCTGAGACGTGATTGCTCAGATTATTGCTCCTGTTCCTATACCTGCCTGCTGCCATGCCTCGCCTGTCATNATGACGTTCTATCTCCTGGAAACTTACNTTAAAATAAAGCCTCCTATAAGCCACTTTGGGTCATGGTATTTTANCNCAGTAACAGAAAAGCAACTGATACAATTGCCATATACACACCACAGGCTTTGTGGGNGCACACNGGCTTCCTANACCCAGGCCTCCAGAGCATCCTTGTCACTTTCATCTAACAAATAAAATGTCACTTGTCTCAAGTTCAGTCTTTTGATTGTGGGGTGCAGAAGTGTTTTTTTTTCTGCTTCTTACACTGCAAGCTCATCAACGAACTGAAAGGGACCCACGTTCTAGAGCCCCCANGTCCACTCCTACACATATTCCCTGGAGAAATGTTGGAGTTGGACAAGAAATACTTCTGTTGCNNANGTGTGACTGGGGAGAACTGGAGAAAAACCTTACTATGTGTAATAAGATGATGGGTGAATAAATTGTGGNATGTTTATATAATAGGATACNAAAAGNCCTGAAAATATAAGACTGGATGTTTGGACATGGATAAACACCAGAAACNAAATGTTGTGAGAACCAATTAGACAAGTTCATCANNGTAGGCATCTACAAAACCTTNGGGTGGCAGCAAAACTGTGCTGTAAGCTTCTATTGTATAAGACTNATAGCTGTTTGTGTGTCTAATAACCACANAGGCAATGGTGCACACACAATTCAATACCAGGTTTATGTTTGCAAGAATGGTCTCTANGGTGTGCCCACAGGACTTGTGTTTCATTTGGTATTTTCTAGATGATGAGGATTCATGTGCTATGTTCTGAGCTCAATGTTGCATGGGGTCTGAATTTTTGGTTTTGTACTTTAAATTTTCTATTCTGTAAATGTTGACCTAACCCACAAAGGATTGTAAATAGGAGAGTTGATAGCACTGTAGAGCTTTGATAAAACAACAAAACCGCTGATGATTGTTGGACACAGTATGTCTTCAACAAATACTTGACAGGCAGAGAAAATGATTACAATACCCACAATGCACAATNGTAATGATGGCCAAATGCGTAATATGATGGTCTTATGTCCACTAATCTTCACAGCAGCCTTTGATGTTGGCACTACTTTCAGATCCACTTTACAGAAATGAAATGAAATGATCAGTTTTAAATATCAACTTGCCACAACCTTGAATTACCTGAGAAGAAAGCCTGAATGAGAAATTTTCTAGTCAAGTTGGCGTATGTGCATGTCTGTGGGGATTTGTGCTGGTTGTTAATTGGTATAGGAAGACTCAGCCCATTGTGNGTAGCNCCNTTCCCCAGACAGGGGTCTTGAACCGTGTAAGATAAAATAAAGTTAAGGGCAAGCAGGCAGACAGCACGAGTGTATTTGTTTCTTTCTGACCTTAACAACAGATGTGATTTGACTAAGTTGTTAGAGTTCATGCCTTGACTTCCCCTCATTGATGGACAGTAGCCTGGAATTACTGGCCAAGTAAACCATTTTCTCTCCTATGTTGCTTTTGGTCAGGGCATTTTATCATAGCCACAGAAATGAAGCTAGAATGCTGGGAGTGAGGGANGGATTGATCAAAAGAATCAGTCAAGGTGCAGCCTCAAGTGTTNAGTTGCTTCAGCCAGGCATNGTGGTTCATATCTGTGGTGCCAGCACTCAGGGACAGAGGCAAGAAGATCANGAGTTCAAGGCCAGCCTGGGCTACATAACAAGACTGTCTCAAAAAAAAAAGTGGGGTGAGAGAAAAGGAAAATAGGAAGAGGAGGAAGAGGAGGAGTTGAATTATTTCACATACAGGAGCCCAACCAAGTAGCCTTTTTATATCCATGACCATGGCAGCTACCACCTGGAAACCAGGAGTCACTCAGACACGTAATCTCTAGATGGTAAATAGTCAGTCCTCTGGGCTTGGAATGAGGTAGGATGCTATCCTTCTCCAGGACCACTAACTNTGTTGTGCAAACTTTCAAATAAACTCCTTACCTCCTCCGTGTAATCCCAAGCCCTTCAAAGACCAATTTTCAGGCCATTGACTCTGGAGCATGGATATTGTCTCGGGAGCGGTGGGACTCCTGGAGGCACGCGACAATAAAGCAAATAGGGCCACTGTGATTTGAGCAGTAATTGTACTCAGAGCTGGGGCTCCCAAGGCACAGCTTCTTCCTGGGACTGTGATGGGCGCTTTCTGGAGGCTGCTTTAACTCTTTCAGGCCACCAGGGTGCCGTTTGACGCACAAAGCCAATCAGTCACTGAATGGTACCATGGAGACTCCAAAGAGTTAAAGCAGCTTCCAAAAGGCCCTAATTTTTTCCCAAACTGGGACTTGCATGCTGAGAGAATATTGCTCAATATTTAAAAAAAAAAAAAAAACTTTTATTTACTAACATTATCTAAGCGGCACCATCATGCCTTGTGGCTGTCCCCTCTCTTCTCATGTAAGAAAGAAAATGGTGTTATGATCTCCAAAGGAAAATAAACAAAGACAAAAGCTCATGAGGAGAGGGGAGAAAAACCTCAGCTTCTCAGGACAAAAAAAAATGTGGTTGGGTTTCCTGCCTGACCATGGTATTATTATTACTCTCACTGTGGTCTGCGAGGTTTGCCTTGCAGTTCCAGCCTTTCCNGAGATTTTATGTGAGGCTTTCTTAGCGTGGCATNGTGAACNACCTCNTTNATAAATCAAAACCAGAANTAAGAGTNGNACAGTGAAGCTTCTGCTAAAACAACAAAGATGCANNCCCAGGTGAGAGTAAANCATNGTCAGTCTCCACTGCAAGGTAGGATAGACNCAGGAGTGAGCTAGGAGAGACANTGNCGCCCTGGGTCCCCTCTGGAAACCACACTAGAGAAGAATTGTTGGTGAGCCCTCCTATTATAAGCAGCGTTGCTTATCTTTTTTCAATTCTCAGTAGATTTACTTTTTAAATGACCATATTCAATGAAACACACTCCATCAGGTCAATAAAGAGTGAGCATAGCTCTGCCCCCCTCTCTCTTGCACACACACACACACACACACACACACACACACACACACACACGGGGAGGGGGAGATGAATGAGCAGGAGAATGAGCATATTCCTGTGCACGTAGTTCTTCTCTCAGGACTGTCTGACTCTCTACCACTTGGCAGCAACAAGCCGCAAGGTAGCATCCCAGCATTCCAAGGGACAAAAAGTGGCCACATAAGTTTCTTGAGCCCTGTGTCTAGAAATGTTTTTCTTCCCTATTCTTTTAGCCAAGCCACTAAAATCCACCTAGATTCAAGAAGAAGGTTGTGGTAAATGCAGAGTTGTGGTGCCTAGTCCNAACAGATACATCTACGATGCAGCTCCCACATCTAAGGCTCAGGGATCGTTGAGGAAGAGAGGGCAGAGAGACAGTAAGAGCCAGAGGATCAGGGAGTTTGCTGTTTGATGGTGTCTTCAAAGACTGTTGGAAGCTCTACTCATGAAGTCTCACCAACATGACTCACCAAACATGAAATGAACAAGGACACAGCAATAGATACACTATGTGGACCGGGAAAAGTCCCAGAGGTCTATAACTAAGAGTCTACAAGGATATAATCCTATACAAAGAACTACAGGTAACTAAAGAATGCTGAGACCAATGGTCTTCCCCAAGGACCACACACCAATTGGTTATCCAATACCAAATGGTCAACCCTGAAAACATATATTTGGAAGTAATATTATAGGGACTGAGTAGGTTATATTTAGAAATATGTGTGTATTTATATTTTTAAAAGTGGTACACCAAAACATTTGCTGAAACAAAAAAAAAATGGTGTGTGTGGGGGGTGTGTTAAATAACAATTAATGAAAAAGAGGCCATGAATTTAAAAGAAACCAAAGAAGGGCATATGGGAAGTATGGAGAGAGCAAAGAATAGAGGAAATTATGTAAATATTTTATAACTTCAAAAATTAAAAGAAATAAAATTTTTTAAAGAAGGGAAGAGACTTCCCCTCTTACATGGAGGAGTGTGAGCCATTGACAGAATCCCTAGTCCACCACATCCACAGACCTCCCATTTCTCTAACGCACCTCCCCACTTCCATGCACTGAGGCATTTTATAATTACTTCCGGGCCCTCTCTGCCTCGCTTCCTGTTTTTCTCAAAGCACAAATTCTAAGAACAATCCTCAACAATGAGACCTACAGTATTAGCTCTTCTGATAGCTATCACAGAGTATCTTTGCAGGGCCTGGAGTGTCTCCCATCTCCTGGGACAAACTCAGCCAAAGCCTAGAACCCATGCATGCATGCTTTCCCCAAGCATGCTTCTTCTTTCAGCATGAGATTCTAGGATGGGGAACATTGTCAAAAGTCAAAGTCCACAGTTGTATGGACAAAGAACAGAAGTCCTGGNGACATTACTCCCTGCTGCAGAAGCCACTGGCCCTGTGTTGCTTCCTATGTGATGCAATGACGCCTNTCCCCTGCCTGCCNCACCCTGGAGTCAGCTGCCCAAATGTCATGTGTGCAGGGAATGACAATCATTTTGTCACCAAGGGAAAAGTGAGATCCTAGTCAGGCAAAGTCATTACATCATGAGTCATTATGGGCAGGGTAAAGGGAAAGCAGACACAGGCTCCACCCTACAAACTCAAGCACTGAGCAAAGGANCCCAGTGGTTAGCAATGCTGCCTTTAGGCAGGCTTTTCAGTTCAGTTCTGCTTCCAACTAACAACTGGACAACCTTGGGCAGGTTTCTCAACATCTGCAGACTTAGAGAGTTGGCATAAATTTAGGTCCTGTCCATAATGAGGTTATGGTGAGAACCTAAAAACACCTAGCCCAGCTCAGGTCAGCTCAGGTCAGCGCAGGTCAGGAAGAGTGGNGGTGAGTGTTGTCTAGGACTCATCCATGACAGTGTCTGTTCAGCTGACATCACAACACTGGTCTGAAGGTCTTACTTCTGCACCCTGCTAAGTGTTTCAACTTGGGGCATAGCTCTACTTCAGGTACCATTTGTTTCTATTATGCTCCTGGATTTACAATGAGTTTTGCAGCCCAATAAACCCACTGTAAATGAAAATACATCAAACACAGCTAACCTACTGAGCATGCTCAACATTGGTTGTTCAACTGTTATGCCTAGGCTGACCAGGAGCTGNGACTCACTGCAGAAGTCCAGACACTGCCAGCCCGGGGACGATCAAGATCTTAAATCTAAAATCCAATTTCAGCTATCACATACTACTTTCCACATAAAATTGAAACATCGTAAGTCAAACCATGGGAAGTCAGTGAGCATCTTTGTGTAGTTTGGTAGTGCTAGTTAAAGACAGAACAAGGTGGTGATACTGAAAAAGGAAGATAGAGTGCAGCCCCGGAGGAGCTGACCCTAGGTCAGGATTGAGACATTGTTGACTTTGGCCTAACAGAGAACTCATCTTCNTGTGCATAGGGGATATGAGCCCCGACCACAGAGAAGCCCGTGGTCCTAGAGGTGACTCAGCCCTCAGTTCCTGTCAGAATTCTGTACCCTTTGGATTCCCATGGGCCTTCCTGTTACCAAAATGGTAACCAAAATCTTGCCTGGGTGAGTGACTCTTCTACCATTCTCTGGAGTCACTGGGCTAAAGCACTCATGCCTGCAAACCTTCATCCGAGCCTTATCTCCACAAGGCTCGCCCCTTCTATATCAGTCTNACTGACAAAGAAGCTACTCCAGTTGGGCATGACCTCCCACCTCAGGAATATTCCTTTCCAAACAGGAACAATTCAAACTCACGTGTGTACATTGCCTTCATTCAAAGAACATTCTAGATCATCCTTCCCTTAGGCCCAAAATGAAGACTCAAGTTTAGTCATTCCAACTCTGTCAACCAAAGTCATCCAGAGCTTTTTACATACACTCGGGAGTTTCAACTGTGTAGTTGCTAGTATTGTCATATCTACCAATTTTTTTTTCAAAATAATTGGAGAAGTGATTTCCATATTGCTTAGAAGCCATGTTGTTTATGGTACTTCACGACAGCTCATGAACAAACTAAGACAAGTCTTCTCTGGACACATCAGAGACCACTTGTGTTGATATTCAAACCACCGACTTCATTTCTAGACATCTCTCAAGTGTCCTCAAAGCCTATGGTGGCAAAGAGCAGCAGGGTCCCCACATTAACAATGAAATGTGTTTCCNTATAGCTAGAAATGAGACTTCTGCACAATCTCACCAGAAACAAAAGGTAAATGGCTGAAATACACAGTTTGCTAAATACTCAGTTGTGATCTTTGGCCAGTGAGTATATCAAAGCATCACAGTGCACCCCACAAATAGCTATAGTCCTTGCGTGCCAAAGAAAAATAAAATAAAATTTGGTGTTCTGACCTTTAAGAATAGGGGGAGAAGGCTCAGTAGGCTCTTCCGACGTTCTTCCGGGTTCTTGTGTATCAGCTCCTGGTATTCCAGAAATTTCTTTTCAAGCATGTCCCAGAGGACAGTGGGGCCAGGACACTGCCCTTCAAGTGGGAAATCAGGCTTCGCAGCAGGGGATTGGCCTTCATTTTGGAAACCGGGGTCCCCGGGTCTATCCTCAGCCTTTGCAAGATCTTCAGCCTCCATCCTCGGCAAAGCAGATCTGAATCCAGAACAAACAACTGAAAATGAAAAGTCCTGCTGTATCACTTCCTGGTGACTGATTGGAAGAAAGGTCCAACATGACTCAGTTCAGCTTCCAGAAAAGTGAGTACCTGAAACCTACTAAAATGAGGAAGGATTGTCCCAAAGACTCAGGTTTAGATGTGATTAATACGCACATAATTAACAATACCACATTGCCAAGCACTGTGCAGCATTCATTACAGAGACTCTCATATAGTGACACTGAGTGAGCGTTCTGACGCTGCCTGCAGATACCACAGGGCCAGAGGCATAAGGGGAATATCCATCAGGGTGAGATGCTGAAACCTGAACGCTACTTCCCACTGNTCCTCTTCTAAGAGACTGTGGAAATAAAGGAGATGTACAAACATTGAGCAGCTTCTGTAAAGGCACGAGATGCTTTAAAAACAAAAGTCTTGGAGGCTGAGGAGACAGCTCACAGGTTAGGACCACTCGTTGCTTTTGCATGGGATCCAGATTTGGTTCCCAGCACCCACATGGTGGCTCACAACCATTTGTAATTCCAGTTCCAGAGATCCTACACCCTCTTCTGTCCTCTGTGGGCACCAGGCACACATGTGGTGCACATACACACATGCAGACAAAATTCTCATGCACATAAAATAAGATAAATGAACCTTTTAAAAATAACTTTTTAAGTCTTAGGTGTATTAAAAAATTGTTAACTAAGATATAATTCATACAACACACAATTCACTTACTAACTTTTCTAAGTTATAGGCATATATGTTATGTATATATACAATTGGCATATATGTATGTGTATATACACATATACGGCATTTTAACCAATTTGAAATATTTAAGTGTCAAAAGTATAGCTAAGGATGGCCTGATGTACACACTTGTAATCCCAGTACTTGGGAAGGTGGAAAGATTACAAACTCAAAGCCAGCCTGTGTAATGAGTTACACAGAAGCCTAGTACCTAGCAAGACCCTGCTTCAGAAAAAGAAAGAGAGACAGAGAGAGAGAGAGAAAAAAAAAGAAACATTCACAGTTGTAAAACCATCACCATTAGTAATTCCTAAAACATTTTTATGGGCATGTAATCTATATCTAAATCACAACTTCTATCACTTAAGTTTGAAAGCGTAGGTTCCTCATTCTCTCTCAGCACTGTTTGCTNCGTAGTCAATATTTTTAGAAGACTGTGCCCTCAAAATGACCCTTGAAGGCCCGAGCTTNCTGGGGCCCCTCTGTAAGTGTATGCAGGAATAATCTTTGGAGGCCAGCACCCTCAAATCAGTAAACAGAAGAGCAAAGCCTTTGGGGAAGTAGCAGATATATCCAGTTCACCTGGCAGCTACCACACACACACACACACACACACACACACACACACACACCAGAAGTTGCTTTTGTTTGTGTCCTTGACTTTGCACTGTCAAACATCTCAGATGAGATGTGACTGGCTCACAGCACAAGGCAGGCTTGTGGTCCATTTGTCTGAAGTGAAAACACACTCCAAGTAGAAACCAAAATATCTAGGCTTCCTGCGCAAAGATCTCTGCAAATTCAACGTTACNGTGTCAGAATCCATCCTGAACTCAAACTCAGAGGCATGATGTTACACTTGGCTGCAGCAGGAGAAAGGGGACTAGATGTTATCCCTGTATTACCTGGGAAGCTAACCACCCCACCCAAACATTCTGAACTTGCTTAGGTACAAATCTGTGTATACCCTGCGCCTCTTCTGCCACATGTGCTTCGTATTCTCAGACTTCATTTCCAGAAATCATTTTTTCTTGTTTTTTAATAGATAAAAAAGTTGTGGTACATCCATGCAGTGGAATATTGCTAATCCATTTAAAATACAATGAACAAATTGATAAATATTTAGTATCAACTGTGCTAGATGAAAGAATCAGGACACAGANCACCACAACTAAATGATGTCACGTGTGTGAAACTTGAGAACATTTATAATCTTGCCCTAGGACAGATCAGTGGCCATCTGAGTCTGAGGGTAAGAGGGAAAACTTCACGAGGCAGGAACATATTGGGTTTTTTTGCAGCTATGAAAATATTCATTGTTGATCACAGTGTTAGTTACATGAATGCATGTATTTAGCAAAATGTAAATGAAATGTACATTTAAAATGGGCACAGCTGTTGTTGGGATGTAGAATGCCCCTAAAGTGCTCCGGGCAGGCAGTGGAGTCACTGATACCCCTCAGTGTCTTCCCTGACCTTGGCATGCTCTTCTGGTGGCCTCTTTATTTTCTTATTCCCTGTCTTTCTATTACCCACTTTATCCCCACGCCTGCTTGGTGGGTAATGCTCTACTGGCATGGACACTTCGGAAGCACAGCCTACAACGCCTGGATTCTGTGTGCCTACTTTTCAAGCAACCTGACAGCATGATCTTTTCAGCAGCTCACTCAGCATGGTGTCTTCAGACAGGGACATGCAGCTGTGGATCTGTCAAGTCTGTGTCCTCTGGCTGCCACCTATTTGTGAAGTGGTAGTATGTGTGCATCTACTTGACAGCTCTCACAGTGGCAGAGGGCTAAATCCCTCGCAGCCTCTGGTTCTGCACGCTGTGCTGTGGCGGAGACAGACCATGCAGGCTGCCTCATGGCACTAGATGGGATTGGTATGAACCCAGAGCTGAGTGGAGAACCTGTGCATGCTCGTGTCAACCAGATTCCACCAAGATGCCTCCAGAAACAGGCATGGGGCACACTCCCTCCCACAGGCATTGGGGGGACTCCTCTCACTTCACAGCCAGCCCCCCCGGACTGGCATCATCCTGCATTCTAGTGATTGGCAGTGCCATTGAACTGAGGGTGCCTTGTTGCCATGTGGGTGTGTCTGCCTGAGTAGAAGCATCATCCCCGTGCCCTCTGGCCTTCCTTGGTGCGCTGACCACTCATAATCTTTGCTTATTTGTCTTTGTCTTGTTGATTTCCAAGAGTATATTAGAGAAGACGATGTTGATGATTTGAAATAAAATTATAAATATCAGGGACATGTTTCAGTCATACAGTGCTTGGGCTGAGGACCTGAGGTCCATCTCCAGAACCCAGATAAAAAGCCTGGCATGGTAGCTCATACTTGTAATCCCAAAAAATGGGAGGTGGAGACAGGTGGACCCTGTGGCTCCTTGGCCAGCCTGCTGAGCAAGCTCCAGGCCAGTTAGAGACCCTGTCTCAAGAAAACATGATGGGGGCTGAAGAGATGGCCTAGCAGTGAATAACACTGGCTGCTCTTAAAAGGGACCCAATTTGGTTCACAGCACCCACATGGCTGTAATAACCTTCTGTAACTCCAGTTCCAGGGGCTCCAAGCACACATGTGAGATAGATAGATAGATAGATAGATAGATAGATAGATAGATAGATAGATAGATAGATGTTTATATATATATATATGGAGGCAAAACTCACACACATAAAAAGTAAAAATAAATAAGTCTTTTATTTAAAGAAATGGAAAGATACTGAAATCTGACCTCTGACCTTCACATGCATAAGTACCNNTACACACACATGCACCCATACAAATGCACATATATACACACAACACAAAAAATACAAATATCTTCTAGGGATATTTTTCTCTTACAAACTGCTTCNTAATTTATTTGATTTTGTTACAATGAATCTTTCTCATTTCCCTTAACATCTCCATAGAGACGGAATGTAGGAGGCATGGAGGTCTTTCTGCTCACACACAGCACTAGGGGAACCTGGAGTGTTAAGCTCACAGAGTGTTCCTTCAAAGGCGCAAACCCTGTTTTCCACCCAGAGGGCTAGGAGCGGGTGTGCTTTCTAGCCTGGTGACCTTCGCACTATCTGTGTGGCTAGTGACTTTGCCAACGCTAGACCCTCTCCCAGAACCTTATTGAAAATTTTGTTTTTCATAATCAGTCTATAAAACCTATCTTTGGACTGGAGAGATGGCTCAGTGGTTAGGAGCACCAGCTACTCTTCCAGAGGACCCGGGTTCAATTCCCAGCACCACATGGCAGCTCACACCTGTCTGTAACTCCAGTTCCAGGGAATCTGACACCCTCACACTAATACACATAAAATAAAATAAATTAAATTACTTTAAAAAGCAAACAAACAAACAGATACATCTTCATGGACTTTGCAGAGAATTTCGATGTAGTCACATCCCATCTGTATGTAGCTTATTTNGTNCCTCNGGGAATTTATGTATGCTTTGTTNTGTACATGGGANTGAGTTATCACCAGAATAGTTGTTATCATCACCANAATAGTTTTCACCAAACTGTGCTGTGCTTAAATATGCCTAAAATAAACTACTTGGGCTCAACCTCAAGACGNTTAAACCAACTGAGTCATTTTGAATCNAACTGCCTTCTTGGNTNCNAAGGATCACCACTCTGCTGGCTGTGAAGGTCNCAGAGGCTGTGGCAGCTGAAGAGTGACATCCATTCCTTATTTAATGATGCCACACACTTAGGCCAGCTACTCACCATTACAAACAATCTTCCCATCTAAACGATGAGCCGTAATGCTTTCGTAAGTTCCTAAAGGAAACAGCCAGCTCTAACAGCAGTACAGTTTCTAGGCTCTTGGTCATGTTTTCAGTGAAGCTTTCTCCCACCACCACTGGGCACAGGGCATNCTGTATGTCTTAGATAATCTCAGTTATTTTATTAGCATATGTTCATTTTACAAAATAATGAATTTCCTCATGACTTTTTTTTTTTTTTTTTTTTTNTTTTTTNGAGACAGGGTTTCTCTGTGTAGCTTTGCGCCTTTCCTGGAACTCACTCGGTAGCCCAGGCTGGCCTCGAACTCACAGAGATCCACCTGCCTCTGCCTCCCGAGTGCTGGGATTAAAGGCGTGTGCCACCACCGCCCGGCTCCTCATGACATTTTTACACATGTGCATAGGACGCTTTGATCTTGTTCACCCTAATCACCTCCTCTTGTCTCCAATTCTCCCAATATCATTTAGTTCAAGTCCTGCTGATTTTACAAGTACAGCAGACACAAAGCAAACACCTCCCTGTGCACATGCTACAAAGTGAGGAGCTGTGGGTGTCATCTGTCCAGCCCGCTCCTTCAGAGGCCCCCATAGCTGCTATCCTGCAGTCAGATTCCAGTATGCTCCTGCCTCTTGCCTCCTTGTCAGGGTCTCAGCTACTTTCCATGGCCTTACTCCCAAGGGCACATACATCTCTATGGAGCGTTGAGTCTGAACATAAAGGTGCTTAATAAAGTGTTCTTGACTGAGTACATGAGCCAATGAAAGAATCAGCCTCCATGTTGATTGTGCAACACACATGCACGCACACACACACACACACACACACACACACACACACACTCCCCTGTGTTCCTCTTTAGAACACATTCTTGTCCCTCACTCTAATATCTCCATTGGCTTTCCCCAAACACTGAGAGACACTTTGTGCCAGTCAAACTGATATGGCTATGGAACTGTACCATATCCAGAATGGAGGCACCCAACACACAGTCCTACTAAGCACGGGCACTATCCTATGCAGCAACCGTGCTGTGACCACACTCACTGGCTCCCCCAGTGAGCCTGCTCAGTAGAGGCTGTATCTGAGGACCTCCCGCAGCACCCCATCTCGGGAATAAGCAATGGGGAGACAAGGCATCAGGTTGGAAAAGAATGTGTGGCCTGATGGGTGTGATGACACACACCTTTAGTCCCAGCACTCAGGAGGCAGAGGCAGGAGGATCTCTGTGAGTTAAAGGCCACCCAGATTTACATAGCATGCTCTAGGGCAGCCAAGGCTACAAAGTGAGACCCCTGTCTAACAACAGAAAACGACAAAGAATTTGGGACATGCACCAGACATAGCCTGTCCCCTCTGAGTGGAGAAGCTGGGTTTGCTGAACTGAAACACGTGACTCACCTTCTCGGAAACACACCGAGACTATTGAGAAACAGAAGTTTCTAACGAATACGGATCCATGGAATTAGCTTCTGACTCAGATGTGAAGCTGGGGCCACAGCCCTCTGCCTCCTGGCCCTTACCTGTGTCTGCTTCACTTCTGTTTGTCACAGGAAGGAAAACCAGGGAGGAGCCGNTGAGGTTGGTCAGGGTAACGACCATCAAGAAGAAATGGCTGTAATGGCCTCCTTACCAAGAAGCAAGCACCATAGGCAAGCTAGCACACTAGTTCCTACCTAGAGAGAAAAGGAACCAGTATGGGGTGAGGGCCATTGGAGAAGTCTCTGGAAACAGGGCCAGAACAAGACGTTCATCCCACATACTAAATTCAAAGATTTTGTTTAATTTCAGTGTGTGTGTGTGTGTGTGTGTGTGTCTGAGTGTACGGATAGCAATCACATGTGTGCAACAAGTACAGTGTTTAAAGAGGTGCTAGAAATAACGAGCTCAGGAAATATTTTAAAAACAAAACACTTNCATTTCCTGNCTCTGCTCCCCAAGCTGCCATCTTGAAAGGACACACATGTGCATACACACACGCACTAACACACACATACACCAGAGAGAGAGATTTTATTGCCATTCCTGGATTTCTGTTGAGTTCCAGGCAGGTAGACCTTTCAAACTGTGTGATGTGACTTTGACACTAATGTTCCAGTAGGCGCTTTAGGAAAAAGCTAGACTGTAGACTCTGGAGCAAGAAGGCACGTGAAGCAGCCTCAAGAGGAGGCTGGAGGGAAACCTGGGCCTCACTCCACAGCAAAGGGAAGCCTGGAGATGAGAAGTTGATTCCCTAAAACGGAAGATAAAATCTACTCCCCACTTTCGTGTCTGTGACTCCGCTTCCAGTTTGTGAGCTCCTGAAATAGGTGCTTGCCACCTCTATCACAGGTCTTCCCCAGAGCTGGGGACACGCCTCTAGACCAGGAGCCACAGGATAGAAGAGTGGCTGTCTGTGCGTGTCTGCTTTCCTTCCCACCCATCTAGTGAGTTCTCCACAGGGCCTGTGTCGCGGGCTTTACATGTGCAGATGGATCCAATTCCCTAAAATACAGAATGCCCTTCCCTTCCTTTCTGTAAAGATGAGGACACACGGGGGTCATTTTGTCATTAAGCAGAGTCNCTAGGTGTGTTCACACAGCCCATTCCTTCACAGAGAGATAGGAAATCTCTTATGGTCTGAGTAGCCATAACATTTACCACATTTGTGGCAGGCATTGAATCAAAGGGGTAATGGGAAATCAGTTATTCATTGATGAATGACCACCTCTGGACAGAATGGACATCTGTAAAATGGAATGAGCATATAATTGAGCCCGGGTACCAANATCAGACAATAGGAGAAGGCTGGCTTGGAGAACATGAATTCTTGTAGGATGTGGTCCAGGACCAAAGGCAGCCTGTGCTGTCTGGAGCCTGAACTGTCTGCTGGGCACACATGCTGAGCTAAGAGTTTCCTCTAACCTTCTCCTGCTCCATGACAGACCCTGCTGTGTAGGCCAGACATCAGCTCCTGAGTCCACTATGTGCTCACCGTCCTAAAAACGCCCTTCCTCNTGCCCACAGCCTTCAGACAGCACCAGTGCTCACCACACAGCCCCTCCCACATTTCCCACTGTGATATTTGATTAGTCTTCAGGGTCCAGGCCCAAACAAGGGAAACTGTCCCAGTCCCACCCAAGACCCCACTTCTCTCCTACGTCACTTCCTCCTAGCCTGGTCACTGGGTCTCTCAGATCTTAGGTTTTCTCCCAGCAAGGAGTTGGTCTGGAAGGATGTCACAAGGTCGTGTACAAGTGAGCCTGAGTGTTCACTGAGACAGGGCTGGAGGTAAGGATTCACTATCCTGAAGAAAATGGGAATACTGTCCCCAAGACGATGAACCTAAGTCAGGGGACATATCAGGAGCAGATAGAACAAATGGCCATACTGAAGATCAGAAAAGGGGGACAAGGTAAGAGGATCCCCAAGGGTGCTGCACAAGGGCTCTGGATGTCCAGATTCTCAGGTGGAACAGGGCAAGGACCAGACCACCACAGGACTTGACCTCCTAGATGACCCCATCAAACCCTTTGGTGCTTCCCCATGCCCCCACAATGAACAAGCATTCCCACTTCCTATCCAAGGCAAGTGGCACATGTACCTTAGGAAGACAATCCTGCAATCTGCCCCACAGGCCTCAGAAGAGGGAGGTAGCTCAGGTTGTTCCCAGAAGCTCTGGAATTCCCCTAAAGTCTAAGTGGGCCACTCTTGCCGGGAACTAGTTGAGTCTACATAAACTTCTAAACACAGGACTTCCTTTTTCTAATCCCAGACCACGATGCACTCAAGGCCAGCATACACACCTCTGNGGTTTTTGCAACAGCAGCTGAACACAGGAACTCTCCATGCCCTGCAGAAGGAGCTGCTTTTGTATCTTGGTATGTGTACCAACTTCCACATTGCAAAAATGGCCAAGGAGTGCTTCCTCTGGCTGAGACCCTGAAGCTAAGCTATGGCATATGCTAAGAACAGCTCAGTGACAGGAGGTTCAACTCCAACCATAAGCCTCTCCACCATGGAAGCTGTCACGTGGATTAGCCTCACTGAGACTTAGAAAATGTTGCCTCAGAAAGCATGGTCACACATAGATGGATATCTTCTAGCCGAGTGGCCAGTGTTCTCTAAGCACAGAAAATCTACTAGTCGAGGGTCACTATTTCCATGTGTGGATGGGCCATGCAAGACTGAGGATCCCAGACTCCAAAGGGAAGAGATAGACCTGAAACCAAACTGCTACCAAACATCAGGATCAAAGGCTACAGTCTCTAAGGCTCCCTCTCCCCTCCCCCACCTTCNCTCCAGCCTGACTTGGCACAGCAGTCAACAGTGGAAAGAATATGACTGGGACCTCCTTAGACACTCTTGCCAGCTGCATTACAGGGATTCCCAAGGCTAAACTTGCAAAGTTATTACCAACTGCTGTTGACCCCAGATAACACCACAGTCAACTAGGCTCTGAGCTGGAACCCCACCCCCTCCAGTGGCACCAGCACATCCAGCACATCTAGCCTTGTAGCCTAAGTCAGTGGACTAAAGTCTACTTGCCAGGCTCTGTCTGGTGGGTTATTGAATTATTGCTCATAGAAAAATGACAATCATCTAAATCCACACTAGGGACCTCAATGCTCACTGTCAGGGAAACCAGGGAAACAGCTACACAGATGTTGAGCAAAGAGGTACCTACCTGAGGACATGGAGAGACCTGTGGCCCAACCTGTGGAGGGCCTGAGGATCTGAAAAGGCTGCCCTGAGTGCCATGGCAGGCGCTGTAAGATTGGGATGAGCCCGTGAGACAAGGGGACAGGCAATCCGAGCAGTGGAAGCATTTGAGGACATGTTCTGTTTCTCAAGAGAAACCAGAGCAGAGGAAGCCAGGATCAGAGACAGCCATGCATGTGACAGAACTGAGAACGCCTTCCTGGCAGGCCTTGGTCCTGTGAAGCTGTTCTGGGATGATCTCAGCAAAGAATGAGATGGGGATCTTACAGCAACCTTCTGCTGGCTTCTGCTGGCTTCAGCTGGCTTCTGCTGGCTTCTGCTGGCTTCTGCTGGCTTCAGCTGGCTTCTGCGGGCCCAGGCCCATCTCCAATTGCTCACAGCCTCAGGAACAAGAGTCAGGGAAAGTGCTACTCATGTACAGAGCCTGAAGTAGCCCTGAGAGGAGAGCAGAGTGTATACTGGGGAGCCCAGAGAAGGAGCTGTCTGTCGGGGTGGTGATGTGGAGTTGGTAAGAAGTGGGAGATNGGAGAAGAGGCTCTGCAGAATCGGGGGGCAGAAATAAGCTACATGGAAGTGTGTTGGGGAAATTGAAAGTATGTGGGTGGTTTGGATTCAATGGCCCGCATANGTTCACATATCTGAATGTTTTCCCTGTCGGTGGAACTGTTTGGGAAGGATTAGGAGGTGTGGCCTTGTTGGAGGAGGTGTGTCACTGCAGGTGGGCTTTGAGATTTCAAAAACCCACTCTCCATTCCCAGTAATCTCTCTCTCTCCCTCTCTCTCTGCCCCCTTTCTTCCCCAGGCCCCTCTGCCTCCTCCTTGTTGATGACATCTGAGCTCTCAGCTACTGCTCCAGTGCCATGCCTGCCTGCCTGCTGCCATGGTCCCCGCCGTGATGGTCCTGGGTGACTCACCCTCTAAAACTGTACATAAGCCCCCAATTAGATGTTTTCTTTTATAAGTTGCCTGGGTCATGGTGTCTCTTCACAGCAATAGGACAGTACCTAAGGCAGCATGGGAGAGGCTGAGCTGAAGTGTGGCTACTTCTGTGCAAATGGAAGGGCATGGGGTAGACGGAGAGCAGAAAGCAGGGGCAGATCACACAGGTCTCTAGACTCAGCTGCCCCCATCTCCTTTGTCCACTTCTGGGAGAAGCAAAATGCTTATGCCTCTGACGTCACTGATTCAGGGTAGGAAGATTTGTGACCTTCCTAGATAGCTTGTGTTGTTGCACAACCATTCTGTTTAGCTGATTGAATATCTCATATAACTTGTTCAGAATACAGGAAAAAAAGACTGACGTGAAACATGCCTGGAAGTTCACATGCTTGGCCTTTTAAGAATTGAGTACCTCTCGGGGCTGGCGAGATGGCTCAGCAATTAANAGNACNGGCTGCTCTTCCAGAGGACCCAGGTTCAATTCCCAAAGTCCACATGTCACTCACAACTGTCTGTAACTCCAGTTCCAAAGGATCTGACACCTTCACACAGACAAGAGTATA
Source organism: Neotoma lepida (assembly GCA_001675575.1). Classification (NCBI taxonomy): domain Eukaryota; kingdom Metazoa; phylum Chordata; class Mammalia; order Rodentia; family Cricetidae; genus Neotoma; species Neotoma lepida. The sequence continues at coordinate 510,169 of LZPO01027400.1, read as the reverse complement.
GGCAAAACACCAATGCACAAACAAACAAACAAACAATAAATAAATCTTTAAATAAATAAATAAATCTTTTAAAAAAGAATTGAGTACCTCTCAATTCTTAGAGAACATTGAACCACTGCCAAACGAAGGCCAAACCATCTTGGGGATCATCAAATGCATCACAAAACATGAGCCAAACCTCAGTCACTGGGAGTTCTAGCTCTCATGCTGTGAGAGAACACTTCTCTTCGCACCAAGTAAATCTAGGCCTGAGAACACTGTTCTTTGAAAAGCTCCACTCTTTGACTGCAGAGAAAACCAGTCACATCCTGATGCAACTTTTACCCATGATGCTTTCCTCACCAAGTAAAGCAAGACTTCANCCTTGGGCAGCATCTCCCCACCTCTGTGACTCAGTTTCCCACCTACAACCCCAGGTACTTGAATAGNTGTTCTCTAAGGATCTGTTTGCCCATGCAAGTCTGCTTTGCAAATAAGCCCACCTGCAGTTCACAAACNTCAGCCTTCCCCTCTGAGAGCTGAATGTTTGTTTAACCAGAATGAGTTTCCCAAGAGAACTTCTTAATGTGCCTTAATATTTCTTAAGCCAGACCTAATTTTTCTATATGTCCAGGAGGTGCGAGAGTGGGACCCAAGAGAAACAGGAGGTGCCAAGGGACCCAACGATGCTACACAAGTGGATGAAAGGCTGACTGGGTGTCTGGTTTCTCTGGGGCGTCTCTAGCCAGCTGGGAGCANATGCTATACTGCCCATCAAACTGCTTCACAGCCCTCCCTCCACCTTGCTGTGGCGAGCCTGCCTGCCTACCGCCTCCCAGTCCACCCTACACTGGCAGACAATTGAGGCACAAGGATCCATTATGCTACTGTTCTTTCTCTCAGATACCTACATGGCTTCCCACATCCTCCAGGAACAGTCTCAAGCTCCAAGCCTAGTTTCCCCCTGCATCCCCAATGGGATCCGGCCAAAGCGACTGCTCACGCCCATCCATCATGACCCTCTACCTTTACTCAGCCAGCCCCTGCCTCTGGGAAGCAGAGGATACGCACATCCAAATCCCACAGTCTTCCAGACTGTTCATAGCAGTCCTCTAGACACCAGAAATAACCCCTCCCTCTCCAGCCCCCAACTCCTCATATGTGGAGTTTCCACATCNCCTGTAAGACCAGGGGCTCTCTCAATTTCNTCCCTACTCTTCATGACTCACAAACAGAATTTCTTTCTAGGCCTCGTGTTTCCTCAAATAGGTTTCTATCAATTATGAAATGTTACAANGGTTTCATTAACATGTTCTGGGGATGAGTCATACTAAGCCAATCAAAAANCAGCCTACTCAGGGATGTTGAGTTANGTGAGCAAAGACATATTTCTTGGTAGGAAAGCCCTGATTGGGGCAGACAATTGGGATAGACTTCTTGCCAGGATCAGAGACACAATCATTCTGAAAGACACAGATTTCCCTTCCTCTCTGCCAAGCACTGCCTAGGTACTCAGCTAAAGTAAGTGTCACAGCCCACAGGCCTATGAAAAGAAGAGCCTCTGTATTCTGATGGCAGGGTAGTGACTCTGAAGTCCCTGCTCCACCCACTGCCCTTGATTAAAGGACATCTTCCACCTGAAGGTTGAGATTCTCCTCACCATTGCTACCCAGGCCCAGGCGGCCCTTCCNACTTCCTTCAGAGCTGCTGCTCAGACACAGATTTCCCCCCCCTCACCCTCCACCCCCTATTCACCCCAACTCCCACCCCTGCCTGGGGGGAAGCCAGTGCTCAGCCAGGCCTCACTCCCAAGCATCTCTGGCCAGAGCTGCCGAAGGTAGTCTTCCCTATTTTAGAAGGCCTGTGTTCTCAAGGCAGAGACAGGAGACAGAGCTACAACACTTTTGACCCTGCCTTGGTTCCATTAACCTAACGTCACCTGCTGTACCTGTGGCCTCTCTCCTAGGGAGCCAGGGGCAGAGGTGTAGGCTGTCTGTGACACAGTGACAGGAGAAGACATTATCGATACTACACATTTCAGCCAGCCTCCTGCATGCGTTTTTTCTCTTTTTCCCATGTGTATATACTCTTATTCATTGTTGACTGAATATCTCAATGGTTTTGCAGATATATTTCAGTAGGTTTTATGAATACTTTGAGAATTTCATACAATGTGTTTTTATTATGTTCATGCCACATTTCACTGTAATTTCTTGTCCTTTTATATTTTTTATGACTCTTTCAGTCCAATTTATGTTGCCCATTTACTCCTGGGTGTGGTACCTCCCACTGGAGATGACAGATTTACCAGGAGCCATGGCTTTAAAGAAAACTGACTCTCTCTCTCCTCCTGGAAGCATCAGCTGTCCATAGCTACTCAGGGGTCAGAGTATACACACACCCCGTGCTAAAATGTTGACTGGCTTCATCTTGTGCAGGCACCTACACAGCTGCTGTGAGCTCATGAGCGCAGTGGTCCTGTTGCATCCAGAAGACACTGTTTCNCTCTGGTCCTCCCAGATCTCTGACTCTTACAATCTTTCTNCTTCCCTCTTCTGCAATGAATCCCTGAGCCTTGGGGAGGGGGATGTGTGACACAGATGTCCCATTTATGGCTCTGCACTTTGATCCGTTGTGAGTTTCTGCGTTAACCACCGTCCACTGCACAAAGAACTTTCTTTAATGAGATNTTAAAATTCACATGGAAGCACAAAAGACCTCAAATATCCCAAACAAAAAACACTGCTGGACACACCCTTGATATCAAGTTATTCTACAAAACAGTGATAATGTCACAAAAACAGACACAAAGATCCATGGAATGGAATAGAGGACCCTTATATAGCTCTATGTAACTACAGGTACCAGTAGCCGGCAAAGATGCTAAAAAACCTGCATTGGAGAAAGACAGCATCATCAACAAATGGTGCTGGAAAACCTGGGTCTCAGCCTGCAGAAAAATGACACCAGATCCTNGCCTCTTACTCTGCACGATTCCAAATGGAGCAGAGATCTGGACCTGAACCGCTAAAACCTCTAGAAGAAAGAATAGAGGGTGCATTTCAGGCTATAGGTTCNGGGAGCACTTTNTGGATAGGATCCCAACTGCCCAGGAAGTGAGACCAACAATCAGCAAGTGGGACTCTAAGTAATTCAAAGGCTTCTCTGTGAAAACAGTTAACTGCTTGAAGAGGCAGCCTAGAGAATGGGAGAAAAGCTTTGTCAGATGTATCTCTGACAGTGGACTAGTGTCTAGAATGCACAGGAGCAATAATTAATTAATTAATTAATTAATACCCTCAATACCAAGAAAACAAACAACTAAATTAAACAGTGGACTGTGGAACTGAACAAAGAGTTCTCAGATAAATACAAATGGCTAAGAAATATTTTTAAGCATTCACCATCCTTAACCATCCAAAATGGAAATATAAATTAAAACTACTTGGAGGCTTCATCTTACCCCAGTCAGAATGGTGAAGACTAGGAAAGCAGAAACCATCAAGTGCTGGAGAAGGTGTGGGGGAAGGGGAACACTTATCCACTGTTGATGNGGATGCAAATTGATGTGATCACTGTGAAAATCAGTGTGGAAGTCCCAAAAAAACTAGAAGAGATCTACCGCGTGACCCAGCTGTACAACTCCTGGGCACATGCACAAGACCGTTTCCTGCTACAGAGACAGGAGCTCGCCCATCTCCATCACTGCTCTGTTCACAATAGTGAGGACATGGAAACAGCCTAGAAGTTAAATAATGAAAATGCTGTTCCTATATCCAATAACATTTTATTTAGATGTAATGAAAAGTGGAATTCTGAAATCTGCAGGTAAATGGTGGAGCTGGAAAACATTACACTAAGTGAAGTCACCCAGACCCGGAAAGACAAACATCATACAGTCTCACTCACATGTGGACCTTAGTGACAAATCCTTAGATTTGCTCATTTAATTTGAAGCACTCATGGAATACTAGAAAGGGACCATGGGTGGTGGAGAGAGGGCCACGCTATAGCACTGAAGATACGAAGAGGGAAGATCAACAGTGAAGAGGGGGGTTTAAGTGGAGGGAGGGGAGGGAGGGGAGGGCAGAAGATGGGGTGAGGAGGAATAACTAACATTAAGGATATTTTTTATGTATTTTAAGACTGATATTAGAGTATTATTTGGGCAGGTTTTTTATTTAAAAATTAGTCAATGTGCATTTAGAAAGTTGTCTAATTATGTTGAAATAGGAAACATGATAAAATGTATTTTGCTTGCTCTATTCCCATCCAAGCATACTGTAAGGTGCGATGGCTTAATTGTATAAGTGCCCACGTTATATCATAAACGTATGGCATGTTGACGTTTTTCTTAAACTATCAGANTGAATCACCAAGAGCACCCTCTTTCTTTAGCTGAGTTGCCTTCTCCATGGCCCAGTGTTTGGGTACTCAGAGTGTCACCACCACCATTATGAGGGCTGCTGGCAGAGAGACCCTTGTCACAGTGATTTCGTTTCCTTACATTGTGTGAGACTGTGAATTCTTAAAGGGTGGTCTGGCTAGTCATTTGACCGAAGTGAAGAGAACTATCACAGTTCTGCTGCATGGTGACTNTCCTCTGGAAGTCTTAATCTTTCAACCCTTTAGTGGTAGCGCTGTCCAATGCAAAGTGCGTGGAGTGACTAGGACCAAACCCCAGGTCACTCACTGTCTGAGGGCAAAAGGGTTCCTGGAGAATGTGCTGAAGCTAATCTCCCCCTGTGGTTTAGATGAATTCTGTCCACTGCCTGGTCACTGTGGGCTCTAACTCCATTCTCCTCAGCAGCAATACTTCTTTCTTAGAATTAAGTGGACTGCAGCTTTTCACTTCTCTGGCTCNTCATCCTTCTAGAATCAAGTCCCTCATGGAAGCCATGGAAGAAGAATTACCCTGTCTCTAACAGAGGCTATGCAGTACAAACATAAAGCCAACCATGAATCCAAGCTACGTGTGTAATTTGTACTTTCTGGTAGCCACCATTAAAAAAAAAAAAAACAAACTAAAAACAAATAAATTAAATTCATTTTAAAATACGTTTCCCAGTAGGCTCCTACATCTTCAAGTTCTACATCCAGGACAGAAAACATTACAGGAAACTTGGCATCTGTGAATAGACATGTGTAGACTTCCTTGTCATAGCTCCCTTACCAATACAGTACAACAACTGTTTGTTCCCTATCATTTGCATTGTATTAGATATTTGAAGTATTTTAAAATCATTTAAAGTATATGGGAGGTGTGAATAGGTTNTATGCAAATATTGTGGCATTTTATGTAAATGATTTAAACATCCTTGGGTTTTGGTATGAGTGGTGGATCCTAGAACCCTGCAGATTCTTGGTTCTGGTGCCACATGTCCAAAATAGTTTCAATTTATTATTTACCAATATTTTTAAGTGTTAGTAAAACACTTTACATTTTGATATTAATTCATAATATCNTTGAACCTTGGTACATCTTTCAAATTTACAGTGCATCTCCATTTTTGGACTGGCCAAGTTTCAAATATGACATGTCTTCTGTATTTGATAGGACAGATCTAGACTTTGAGACACAAGTCCCTAACATGCGCAANTGCATCAGATGTGACCAGCAGCCAAAGGCTTAGGAATATTGTCTGGAAACATCATTCCGTCTGGACNTTCGGGGTTTGAAATGCTTGTGGGGAGATAACAAATGCAAAGACCTCATTGTAAGTAGAATGAGGGATGGCCCCACCAGGNTGGAGCCAATGAACTCTGGGAGCTCATTCCTCCTCCTTCCACAGTCGGCAAGGCTGCCTTGTTCACTTACTAAGCACTAGGTTTGGGGGAGGGGTGGTGCCAACACTTNATTTTCAGGTCCATGTCTGTCTCCACCTTCGTGTCCCCGAACCACCACCTCCCAAATCTNTATCTATGCCCTTGGCCCAGCTCTGTGCATGGCAGCCCCAGGCATGCTGACACTATGAACTTGCCATCCATTGCCTTTTCTGCCACTGTCTGTACCTAGAGTGTGTTCAAACCTCACTCTCAAAACAGTGTCAAAATCTAACCAACTCCCACTATCTCTCATCCTATCTCTTTGTGGCAAGCCGCTATCATCACCCCAACCTGCATGATGCCACAAGCTCCAAAGCCTTGCTCTTNTTTTCTTCGTCTACATTTTTTAATTAATTAATTTTTTTCATTTATTTTACATCCCGACCTCAGTTCCCCCTCTTTCCTGTTCCCTCCTACACTTCCTGTCCGCCCCTCCCTACCATCCACTGCTGTTTCTGTTCAGAAAGGAGCGGGCCTCCCGTGGATATTAACAAAACACGGCACATCAAGTTGAGGTAGGACTAAGGTCTTCCCTTGCTCGCTCTTTTGCTTCCCACACCTCTTCTCCAGATAAGAACCAGAACAACCCTGTTATAACAGGCCAAGGCTCATCAACAACAGTACAAAACTTCTTGTTTAATAACCTCGAGATGATA